>JAEIGP010000806.1:1512500-2112500 GCA_018904095.1 Zaprionus ghesquierei | reverse complement strand
AAAATAAAATCCACAAAAAAATGTATAAAATATTTTTCAATTTAAAACCTTAAATTTACAATTTAAAATATTTACCCACATTCAACATGCTTAAAAAAATCGTATAAAATTTAATTACTGAACAATTAAATCATTGAAAACAAAACTTGAAACCACCAAACAACACGTAGAAATGTCCCTTTTAATATCTTGAATTTTCAATTTAGTTCATATATAATTAATTATTTTGATAGGTGTCGAAAGAGAGGTAGCAATAATTCAAAATATTATTAATTAGCACCAGATTTTTTTTTTTTTTTTACTCTCTATATTTTCTGTAGTATTTTCACTTTGAGCATCAGCGCGTTTTAATAATGAATGTAAATTTGCATTTAATTTAATCAAACGAGAGAAGAAGAGGGAAGGGGGAGAGCATGGGCAGTGGCGCTGTCATAACTGCCCTGACTTGACTTCCGCTTGAGCTTAAGACACTTGCCAAACCATTAGGCCCACTCCAGCACTTCCCCCTCTTCTGTCACCCTGCATAAATTTCCATTTTTGGCCGGGCGAGAGATTGTTGCGCCTACAATTTACATAATTTATTAACGAGAGTTTGAGCGTCAACTTCCGCTGAAGCCTCCGGCTCCGGCCACAGCGGCTCAAGACAGAGATGAGAAAGAGTCGGGCAAAAAAAAAGGACAACACTCACAGTCCGTCCCTCTTTCTCTATCTTCCTCTCTTTGCTTGTCGGGTGCGAGCACTGCTCATGCATAATTAAACACGTAATTAACCATTATTAACAACGTCTGATTTCTGTGAGATCTGCCCGGCTCGGCTCTTACCTAATGAGTTTGAAAAAGATTCTGGTGCGGCGCAAAAGTTACTGCCCATTTGTTGCTGCGGCTGTTTGGAGGGCGGGTGGCGGCGGCAATCAGAGCGAAGCGTTTGATTTGTGTCCAAAGTGTTGCCTCGAGTTACAGTTACAGTTGTTAATGAACATTAATTAATTAAGAGCGTGTCTACGTGTCGTCCAGGTGAGACCTATCAAGAGGCCAATTATACCAGCTTTGCCGCGGTTGTTTTTACCCCCTAGTACCCATTAAGGGTGGCAGGGACAGGGTATATTGGACTATTAAAATCCTTGTCATAGGCAGAAAAGTCAGGGTGAATTTTATAAAGAATTGGTATTCCTAACTATATTTTAAATAATAAACTTGGGCATTCCAGCTCAGCTTGCAACAGTTTAAAGACCAGATGTAAAAGCTAGATATTTGAAATTGGCTAAGCAGTTTTCTGTATAATAAATACACGTTTATTTATTTTAAAAATTTCCAAAAGTCTTAAAAGTACTGAAAAATATTATAATTAAAATTAAAATTTTTTATTTATATTTTTTTAGCCGACTAAGCGCAAAAAATTATTAAAATTAATACTAAGAATTAAAGAACCCTTATAATAAAACTATTATAAAATTATTTAGATTAAAATTTCAATATTATTTAATTTGAAAACCTTTATATGGTACCTACTAGTTGAGTCATCTGCTACTAAGGCATATTTTCTTTAATTGCTGTTGTTATTCTATGTAGCTGTTGCTACCGACCTCAAGGCCTTATTATGATTAGTGCTGTTTTTGCGGTCTGAACTTGTTCACAAACGTCAACTCCCATTTAAGCATACCGAAAAGGATTTCAGCTAGCAGCCTGTTAAGTAATTGCCTGCGAAATGGCCTGTGAAAACCAATTCAAAATAATAACTGGCCCTAAAAAAGATCTAAAATAATGAAATTGTTATGTGTTATGAGTCCAATTAAATTTATGCTAATTTTGAGTGTATGCAGCAGCAACAACGATTCGCATTGAAACGCATTCGGTCTGCCGATGACAATGAGCCAAGCTAACTAATTTGTGCATGGTAAAAGCCATTTGGCTGGCCATTAATTAGGCCAACTAACTGGCACATTTGTGCGGTAATTAAATGTGTTTCAAAGCCGGCTAAAATTTGATTGTTTTACTGTTACACGTTTTGGAATTGTTATTTGCATAATTTCAGTTTCCCTTTTTTAAAGTCTTCAGTTCTATGCAACAATTTTTTAGACATTTTTTTCTACAATTTTTCCGCATTTTTTATTCACACTTTTTTTCACACGGCACAACAAACTATGTACCTGACGTACCTGGGGTGTTTCCTCCTCCTCTCAGCTGGCAACGCAGCGGGAAGTTAACTCGTAACTTTCACAATTAGCAGACGGAAAAGCTCGGGAAATTCTTTGTGTAAGCTGTGTGGGAGAAAATGTTGAATTGAAACCATTTCTGTGGCAGTTTTCATGAATTTCACTGGATGCGTCGGTTTAAATGTTCCTTTTTTCTCTCTAATTTATAATAATGAATACAAGTAGCAAGTTCATTTGACAAGATGTAAATGAAATTCTAAAACAAGAACTTTCTACTCCAAGAATTTATAGTAAAAAGGTATTATATTATTTTCTTGTAAACAGAGAATAATTTTGTGCCTTGTTAAGCTTAGAGCTTATTTTCGTGTTAGCGTCTTTCTAATTCCACAGGAAATTAGAAAACATAAAATTGCCATTCATATTTTGAATTAAGCTTAACCTTATTGTCTTTTTACAAAAAATTTATTTGCTTTAAGTTACAAATTTGCTGTCTAAATTTGCCTGACTTTGTTGAACTATTTATGCCAATCTCCAACAAATGGAATCAATTCAAATATATTATTTGTTGTCTTATCAATTACAATAAAAATTAAATTTGTTAATTTAATTATTAAATATATCTAAAAAAAAACTGTTTTTATATTAATTTAATGAACTATAATAACTTTTTAACTTTATTTTAGAAAATTTTATATTTTATTTATTTTTTTTTTTTTTTACTTGCAAGCCAATAAAAAAATTTAAAGGGACCTACGCAGTGATTGGCAATAGACCATTTGCCTTTTTATAGCACCTTCCTTCTCCCTCTTTGATAACCTCCTGCTTTGTAAATTTCATTTAAATACCCGCACGATAACTAGACCAATCAGTTGTAAATGGCATGCCATGAAAATGAAAGCATAATTCAGCCACAAAAATAAACGTATTTATGTTCACCTTTCAATTTCAATGCCATCAATTTCAATGCCCACGCAAAACTATTGCATAATTCCAGCACGCTTAAAGCAAACCACCCCAACCAATCCACCTACCCATTCCAATCTACTTGTCATGCAAAAAGCAATAACCATCGGCCTAGTGGTAACTGCAAAATAGGCTCATAAATTCACAGCAAATTTATAATTTCACACCTACATCTATAACGAGCTGGCGGGAGGATAGTGAGGAAAGTGGGATGGAAAAAATGCTCTAACTATTTGCCAATGTGCATGGCTCGGCTTGTCAGTGGCGAAAATGACAAATGTTCGCTAGACAGGCAGACCGGAAAATGGTATGGAAAAGCAGCGCGAACAGGCCGTGCCATGGCGGGATGGGAAAAGTGGGACCTGACAGCTCCTGCAGCCCTAATGACAGCGCGCATTGCATGTTTTCACAATGTTAATCATAAATGGTCGCTAAGTTGGGCTGGCAACGCCGGGCAAGCAAAGAAGTTAAGGGAAAAGGGGAGCCCAACTGAAAACCTTAGCAAATTCCTGGCGAATTTCTTCACAAATTTATGTGAACATCTCATATTGGTCTAATTAAAAAAAAAAAATGTATAAAAATGGCAGCTACAAGTATCTTTCAGAAAAGGACACTAAGGAATGCCAAGTGAAAGCAAGCGGAAAAAAAAATGGCAATTACCTTTTCGCAAAATGTCCGTTATGCATTTTCGAGCAAAATGTGGCAGCCATTCGAGCCGCAGCTCGACGGCGGCGGCTTGGCTAATGGAAAGATTGTAAGTGCATGATTAATGGCCTTGCGATGATGACAAAGCGGCATGCGATGCCGTAGCGCCAAGCGCCAAGCGCTACGGTGCGGATACGCTATATGATATAGAGCATCGACGAGGCGCGAGATTGCTATAATCACTTAAGGGGGCGTAAATTTAGCTTGCTTTTGGTATTATAATAAATAGAATTAAGGTTTATTTGGGTTATAAGCAGGTATATGGTATATACGCGATATTTAACGGACAAATAACTGATATGTTTATATTGGTTGTATAAACTTTAGCTTAGAGTAACTTCAATAGGCTTTATATAATAATTTTACACACCTTTTGTGGTAAGAAGTTTGTACAGTTTATTTCCAAATTTACATTGGAGGAATAAAACTATATTTAATGAAAACGAATAGTCGGCCTTACCAAAAACAAAATAGAAAGGCTACCTTCTAAACGCCGGAGGGAACATACCCATGCAGTTACTCCAAATATTAAAACGGCCCATAGGTTCTATGGCAGCTTAAAGATATATCTGTCCTATTTTAATGAAATTTGCATAGCATTCAGTGAACATAGTTAGAAATACATATATCAAAAAAGTTTTACAGCGATATCTTGAAAAATTATGAATCTCGGTCAAAAGGTTCAATGCAGCTATACGATATATCGGTTCATTTCGATCAATTTTTGACAGCCTTTTAAGGACATACTTAGACAAAAATCGGAAAAGTTTCATAGCGATACCTTAAAAAATAATAAAATTCGGCCGACAGGTTCCATGGCAGCTATACGATATATCGGTCCGATCTGGTCTCGTTCCAAGTTATTTTCAGCGTGCAGCAATAAGAAGCATGTATACTAAGTTTCATTAAGATGGCTCTAAAACTGAGGGACTAATTTGCGTTGCATCAGACAGACGGACAGACGGACGGACATGGCTAGTTCGACTCCTTCATTGATGCTAATTAAAAATATATATACTGCATAGGATCGGAGATGTCTCCTAATGTGCGATGCATACTTCTGGCCAAAAATAATATACCATCTGCAATGGTATAATAAAGAACACTTATTTATGCTAAGTATTTTACTGTATTTTTAGCTATTATTTTTAGACTATGGATTTTAAAAAAATACGTGGTCCATTGTGTGTGTCGAAATGTGCATAACAAGCAGAAGGAGGCATCCGCGACCCCATAAAGTATAAACATATATTCTTCATCAGGATCACTAGCCGAGTCGATTAAGCCATGACTGTCTGTCCGTCTGTATGAACGCCCATATCCCAGAAACTAAAAAAGCTAGAGCCACAAAATTTGATGACAACACTAATGAGAATCATAAGCTATAAAATTTTTGTAAACATTTGGGCCACGCCTACTTCCGCCCCCAAATCGATAAACCGTATAGCAAAGCAATAATAAAGCTACAGTATTAAGTCTTGGTGTGTATGATAACTATCACCACCTAAACGATCGCTTGGTTCCGATCGGATAATGAACATAAAAGTTATTCAACGTTTCATATAGATTTGCACTGCGCCCACTGCAAGCAAGCAAGCAGTGTTTTTTCCAAGCAGTGTTTTTTTCCAACTGTTTTGACTGCTTGGCGTCTAACTGAAAATTATGTGTGTTGTTTATTATTTTTCTTTGAAAAACACGTTTACCAATAACAGTTTTCTAAATCTGATTTATTTCATAACCTTGACAAATCCATGGTCTTATACAGTCAACACTTGACTGTAGCCGTTCTTACTAGTTTGATATATTGTAAATATATATTTTTTTTTTTTTAAATGTGTTCTTTGTACTTAAATTTTCCCCAAAACAATCAATCTAATTCAAGGCATTACACACAACATTTCTGTCAGAAATTTTCAAGTCATAACGTAAACAAGAAATTTTTAAATGCTAACTATAAGTACATGCAAAATGTTGCCTGCACTATATCGACGGACTCCACTCAAGAGAATATTTACCGTTGCTATTGTGCTCATCATCCTTTGGTATATTCTCCTGTTTCAGTTGCCAAGACTTGTGCTGGTAGCGAAGACTCCAAAGCCCGTTTTTGTTGAACGGCCACATTTTAAGCTGGAACAAAATGGGGATTATTGGATCTACAATGAGTTCATAAGCAGCATTGGCCGCAAACTGAAAAGCAATACGAGCATAACCCTAACTACATATGGCACATGGAGGGATATCAAGTATTCAGGTAGGTTGGCAGCACGCTGGAGTGCTCCCATTTCGATGGCTATCTATGTGAAGGAAAACGAATTCGAGCGAACACTTCAGCAGATCAATCAAATACGATATTGTACCGTATTTGGCCCAATCTGGACCCAATGGGTTTCTGTTCAATTGGTTTTTTCGAACGAAAATTTTCCACAAAAACTACATCAGTTTAGCATGGAATATCCTCGAGGTTTTCAGTGCAAGACCGACAAAAGCTTGTTAAATGTTACCACAAAATTAAAATTACATTCTTCGAACTCAAGTTCGAAATACCCTGTAAATTTGCTGCGAAATGTGGCACGCCTCAATGCGCGTACATATTTCGTATTTCCAATTGATTTAGGCATGTTGCCTTCGTTGGGCTTTGTGACAAAGTTTCTTGGCTTCATAAATACTTACAATGTTGGAAAGCCGCTTAAAAGGTATATCAATTCGAATACAATTATGCTCGTATTTGATGTAGTAAAATTTAAATTATTTTAGTATTTATTGCGTTCCTGTGTTCCATCGAATCGATAGCAATGCTTCATTGCCCATATATAAGACAGAGCTTTTGGAACAATTGCAGCCCTATATGAAGGGTATAAAATCTTTATCTACCGTTAATGCTGAGCGCATAAGCAAGATGATACCCTGGCTAATGCATCGTGTACTGGACGGAGACATGACAGTGTTTGCGGTATTGAAAAAACCGGACTATTGTTCCGCCTATGTCAGTATCAATGCCCACGAGCCACTGTACGATCAGCGTTACCCGGACATAACCTATAATCTCAACTCGACTAGGGTAAGTGGATTATATTATTATTAATAAATATATATTCTAATTTTATTTTCTTTCATTACAGTTAAGTGTCCTAGCTGGGCTTGGCTTCGATTTTGTAGTCTTGGATGGAACTTTTGTGATTGATGAGAAACAGAATCGAGGATTGACTCAAAGAGTTCTCCATCTGCCAAGTTCCGATTTAAAACTTGAGCATATAGAAGAACGCATTCACTTAAATTCTTTGATAATTAACAAAGCATATTATAAGAAATAAACCAAGAGGCAATATTATGCTCAGATAGCCCATCTATTTTAACTAAGGCTGGGCCTAGGACTTCGACTCGGACTTGTAGTCGTGAACTTGGCACTTGATCAAATAGTATGGCGACTTTATTTTGGCGGTGCATTTTACAATGTTATTACGTTTCCCCTCAATGTTCTTAATGCCATTAGTGATAGTGGACTTTTAGCTCTCGTTTGGTTTGGCTTTGCTTCATTTATCATTTTTGCTGGCATTGCATACAGCGAAAGTACAAGAAAGGTCTTTACGTATACATAAAATTGATTGAACTTTTTTTTTAGAAGGTACTTGGTATAATAATGGAGGTTTTCCAACGAAGAACTTAAGAGCATAAGCAAATTGAGGGATTGTAGGTTGTAGGCTGTAAGGTAGATAAGATAGATATAATTGCTGAAAATACTTTCAAAAAATATTTTAAGAGATTAAATTTATGAAAGGTAGGTATATAAGGTAATTAAAGGAAATATAATTGCTGAAAATAATTTCGAAAAATATTTTTATAGATTAAATTTATGAAAGATTCTTTAAAAATCTCATACAAATTTCTTTACGATTGCTAAAATACCGAAATGAAAACATTTGCATTTATTCCTTCATTTTTCACCCTCAACCGTCAAGATTTTTGTTGAACTAGGCAACCTCTGTAATTAGCTACTTACTCGACAAATAATCAACAATTGTGCGACATCATTTATAGGCATAAGGAGCTTAAATTATTTTCCACTTTTGCGTGTTTATTATTATTTACAAAAGCTTTCGAGCATTTACCGCAGAAGCTCTTTAAAAAATACCGCGAAATTCCATTAATTTATTTGCGGTTACATACAAAACGAATTTGGTTCAACAACGAAATAAACTTTGTAAAAGGAAGTGAGAATATGTTTTATCTGCATGGGTAATCTGTAAGTTACCCCCTAAAATAATAATAATAATAATAATAATAATAATAATGATTTCGAGTCTTAATTATTTTAATTAATTTTATAACCTGCGACATGTAAATATAAAATTCAAAATAAATAAATTTACGTAATTAAATATTATATTATTATTAATCTTTAACTTGTAAAACCATTTTTCAATTTACGTATTTTTTTTACTATATTTATATTTTCTTTAATAAATTATATTATTATCATTATTGTAATTATTATATTATTATGATTATTGTATTATTATTAATATTTTTATTATTATTATTATTATTATTATTATTATTATTATTATTATTATTATTATTATTATTATTATTATTATTATTATTATTATTATTATTATTATTATTATTATTATTATTATTATTATTATTATTATTATTATTATTATTATTATTATTATTATTATTATTATTATTATTATTATTATTATTATTATTATTATTATTATTATTATTATTATTATTATTATTATTATTATTATTATTATTATTATTATTATTATTATTATTATTATTATTATTATTATTATTATTATTATTATTATTATTATTATTATTATTATTATTATTATTATTATTATTATTATTATTATTATTATTATTATTATTATTATTATTATTATTATTATTATTATTATTATTATTATTATTATTATTATTATTATTATTATTATTATTATTATTATTATTATTATTATTATTATTATTATTATTATTATTATTATTATTATTATTATTATTATTATTATTATTATTATTATTATTATTATTATTATTATTATTATTATTATTATTATTATTATTATTATTATTATTATTATTATTATTATTATTATTATTATTATTATTATTATTATTATTATTATTATTATTATTATTATTATTATTATTATTATTGTTATTATTATTATTATTATTATTGTTATTATTATCATATTATTATTTTTAAGTATAAATATCATATAAGTTCACATAAAATAATTATGATTTATATTTCGACAAATCTATAAGCCCCTTCAAAAAATATTTGCTGCAGGGTATTTGAACCCAAAGCCGGCATCTCTTTGCAACTAATAATTTAATATTTTATGCATGACCAGCAAAATAAACAGAAAATTGGTAACAGAACAAAAGGAAAACTCTCGCCCTCTCTCTCTCTCTCTCTCTCTATCTCTCTCCCTCTCTTTCTCTCGCTTATTTACTCGTCCTTATAAGCGCATTGTCTCCCGTTACTTTCGAGTTGTTTTTCACGCGCGTTTTCCGAGCACACTCGTAAGTATGCAAAGCATAAAAAATGTGCGCCGCGTAACTTTGGTAAAAAGTTTACAGCAAAGAGAAACTGAGCAGAAAAGTTAATATTAACGCTGAGCGACGCATTTTGCCTTAATTTCAGCCCCTTCTCTTAGATCTCAAGGTCCCACGCCCTCCACGCATTGTGCCCGTCCAGCTTGGCTTTATTTTCGGCCATTTTGACGCCAAACACGTAGCCTGTTTTCTTTCTTGGTTTGCCCTTTGCTTTGTCGAGGCGAAAATCTTGTTAGGGGTTCTTTTTCTACACTTCTGAGCTTTATTTGCATGTTCTTTTCGAAATCGTTTATTTTCATTTTTTTTCTCACTCTCCCCCCATCGTTTTATTATTATTATGGAGATTTTGCTGTGTAAATTTTGAATGCTGCGTTCGGCATACAAAGCAATCGGTGGCACACGTGAACAACAAAAGGATTGGGGTCGAAGGGCAAAGTTGAATGCCGACAATTAGATGATGAGGTGAGCTGAATGCCATTCACTGACGTTCACATTACCGTAAAGGGCAAAGATCAAAGAGTTTTGCATTTAGCAGAAATTTAAATAATTTTGCAAGCTGTTTAATCAAGTTTAGAGTGATTTCAGCTCAAGCTGGCAAATATCTCTGGCTCATTGCATATGCAGCCGTGCAGCTGTTAGATAAATTCAAATCGAGCAAAGATCTTAAGTTATGCTGACATGCAGCAAAAACGCAGACAAAGATTCATTAAATATGGTGGCAGTGCCAGAAGTGCAGCCCCCTCTCCTGGGCAGACGGCAAATGAGAAATGCAAATGATGAAATAATGAAAAAGCCTTCGCCGAAAAACCAAACAAAGCCTGCAGGCAGCAAAGGCATTAAAACAAAAAGTAGTTGAGCATAAAAACAAAGTGCCGCCTCAAGTATGTGAGGCTCAACCCCAGGGGCAGATTCTTCTCTTTCTGCGTCTCTGTTTCGCACTGTCTGTGTGAGTGTGAGTGCGCATATTTAATTATTCATACGCCCTGTCTGCCCACAAAGTGCAAAAATGCATGCAAAAGACGTCGACGCAAGGCAAGGCAAGGCAAAAGTTTTCTTGCCAGGCTTGCCAACTCGCTGTAAACAAGACGTCAGAGCAATGCGGAGCGGTGAGTGGGTAGCCTGGGAAATTGGAAAGTGCATGGAAACATCAACAAAATACATGTGCAAATGTGCAGGCGTAATAAAATTAACTTTTGTTTTGCCCTTTGCCCTGCAAAGTGTCAACAAATAATTGAAAATCAAATGGCTTAAATATTCCGATTGTGGCTTTCATTTTGCCCAAGTTGTCACACACAAAAGATCTAAATGGATTTTTGTTTCGATATGAAAATATTTTGCATATTTCTTTTTCCTTTTCCTTTGATTCTTTCTCTCTCAACTGAAAAGCAAAAATGCCATCGTTTGGTATTTTGCGTCTAAATCTTTTGCTGCTCAAACAAGCCAAAGTTGCAGACTAATTGAATCCATATAAATTAATTGGAGTTTGTTAAGCTAAAACAATAAATGGAATAGTGCAATTCAAATCTAAAGCGACAGCGACGTCAACAAATAACGGAAACATTGCGCGGGCAGCGCTGCTTATAGCTGTAAAAAAAAAGGTTATATTAAATAACTTTCTTACTTAATGTTCGATTATATTTAAAGAAGAATGTTAGATGAAATTAATATTTATCTCTGTGTATACTAAAATGCAACTTCAAAACTGCGGCGAGCGTGGCATCTCAGATTTAAAATAAGAATAATCTGTGTATGCTATGCAGAAAGCTTCATGGCAAATTTGGTATCTCTAGCTCTTAAAATAACTGAGATCTGCGCGTTCAAACAGACAGATTGTCAGTAAGACGTTTAAGGCTCAATTGGCTGATCAGCATGCAATAATAGCATATATTGTCACCAAATTAGTCCTAGCTGAAATCTAGGACAATCTAGCTGAAATCCATACGGACAGAAGGGCAGACGGACATGGCTTAATCGATAAAACTCGTGATGCTGAGCACGAATATAAATACTTTGTTGGCTCTGCCATGACTCCTTCTGCCTGTTACATACATTTCCACAAAGTTAGTGTCCCCTTTTTGAAGGGTATAAGAAGTGCTTAGAATAATTGCAAATTTAAGATAAATTCTTTTAAACCTACATAATTAACATTTAACATTTTGCTTTTTTTTTAGAAAGTCTCGTTTTATTTTAGCTGCTTTACTTTTCCAAAAACCGGAGCAAAGATTTTTCAAATTCGTTCACACCTCATATCGTTTACTTTCAGTTTTAAACATAATCCCCAAATCAGCTTAGCTTGTCAAAGTTATGTTCAAGTCAAGTGCTCTTTTCATAGTTAATCCAAGTTCGCTTTTCTCTTCAAGAATTTAAGATTTGGGAAATCTCTCTCTATGGAGCCATCCCCAGTCGGTCATCAAGTACGCGCTGTCGTCGTGAATGTCTGCTGATTATCGACTATCAACACGTTTGTCAAAGGCGCTGTTAACTGCATTTGTTGCTGCCACACCCCGTTGTGTCTAGTTTATCAGTTGTCCAACCCCTTCTCTTACCCCCATTCCACAATGGCAACGAGAGCAATTTTATGTCCTTCACACATCATTCAGCAACAAATTGCTGCAGGCGTTTCAAGGCGACGAACGTTTCGCACACAGCTCGCACTGTCTGAAATCTATTTGAAGGGGGAGACAAACACAAAAAAACATATAAAGAAGAGGAAGTAGAAGGCGGCAAAGGAATGTCAACTTGCCAGGAGAGCGTAGCGAGTCCTCGGTTCGTGTCCAGGCTGCGCGTTGCGTGTCCATCGCAAACGGCACGTGCAGCGCGTATTGTACGTTTTATTATCATGAGCTGCGGCAACTTTTTATTATCTTTCGTTGGCTTGGCTCAATGAGCGATGCTCGATGCTGCTTCCCTCATAGATATGGCTTTAACACTTTTCACCGTTATCCATTCTCCTTCTTGGAACTTGCGTCGTAAATATGACTTAATGGAGTTTAAAGAAGTCCTTGGGCTACTTCTAGCGCTGCTTTTAACGAGCTGCCCAACATTCACTTGACCCGCGTCAAGTTTTCTCGCATTATCGTAAAAATCAACTTTCAATATACCATGTGTGAGGGTGTTTGTGTGTGTGTAAGTGTGTGTGTGTGTGGGGGGGGGGGGGAAGGAATCCCATAAAACTGGACTGCTCTTAACACAAATTGCAACACGTTTTGAAAAGTGCAACGAGCTAACAAAACGGGCGGCCTGCACTGCGTCGTCTACAGGATGAGTTACAGGACACTTAAACGGTGCGCAGCTTGCACACACACACAAACACACACACACACACAACGTACGGGTCTAGCGCGCGTGCTCACTTTTATATCCCTCTATGCTGGCTATAATAAAAATTCTGTAAATTGGTAAAAGCAGCAGATAGCTTAAGTCGTTAATGCAACTCCCAGAGAAGAGTCTATAAACGTAGATTCTTAGCAAATTAAAAACAAGAAAGAAGGGCTACCTTCGGCATACCAAAGGTTTTATACCCTTGCAGTTACTCCAAATATTATTACTTTTATCTGACCGATTTAAATAAAATTTTCACAGCATTTAATGCACATACTTAGACATATACCAGGAGAGTTTCATGACTATATATCTTGAAAAAATAACAAAGATCAGCTGATAGGTTCCATGGCAGCAATACGATATATCCGTCCGATCAGGCTCGTTCCGACTTATTTACAGCGTGCAGCAATAAAAAGCATGTATACCAAATTTCATCAAGATAGCTCAAAATCTAAGAGACTAGTTTGCGTTGCAATAGACAGACGGACAGACAGACGGACATGGCTAAATCAACTCGGCTGTCGATCCTGAGCCAGAATATATACGCTTTATGGGGTCGGAGATGTTCTCTTCTGCCTGTTATATACTTTTTCGGTTTAAACAAAGTCATAATACCCTTTTACTCTAAGACTCGCGGGTATAATAAAGTTTCCTAAAAGATTAAAAACTCTATTCTTTTAATAAAGCGCCTAAGCATTTACGTATAGGTTTTTATTTAAGCTAAATTTTCTTTTAATAAATTAATTACTCCTAAGCACTTCACACATCAACTGAAAGGCACAAGTCGAGAAGCTTTTGCTGCTTGCTTCAAAGAAATTACTTGACCGTTTTTCCCATTGTTTACTCAGAAAGCATTTTGTTTAAGAACTATGTATGCATTATATTTGTTGGTGTTTCCTTGTTGTGATTTGGCATGCGCCAAGCCAAAATAAATTGCAAAACAAAATTCAATTACTAAATGCAAATCCAAGGCGCCTGTCGTCATTTTTCCATACCCCAGCCCGCACAACTGACTCCTTAGCCCATCGTTAAATGTGTCAAGCAGGCGCAACCGAGAAGCATTTCCCATTTATTTACCATATTTTATATTGTATATACATATCTTGTTTATCGCGCCAAGTGTGGGGCGTCAGCATTTTATTTATGTTTTTTGTATTTATTTCTTGAGAGCTGCACAAAATTATTATTGAAAAGAGTTTGAGAGGTCTTTGTATGTGAAGACACAAGAAAGCAAAAAACTTGGCAATCTTTTTGTGGCGGAAATTTGTTTTTGGCTTTCGAGAACAGGAAAAGCCGTCGGCGAAAAGTTGCCAAACTTACGCCAGGGCGGACTGAAAATAAAGAGCATAAATCTATATTAAAAATGCACTATTTTTTCGAATTATTTAATTACACTTGATTGCCCTTTGCATATGTGACATATGGCAATAAATAAATATTTAATAGCTATTCACTATTCGGATTTAAGTCACAAACCTAACAGTTTAATAATATGTCAATTTGCATGACTTATGCAAGAAACAAGAGGATGAATTTTGATAAAGAAAAAATTCAAAATAACAATTAATGGAGCTTTTTTTTGTTTCACAGCTGAAAATTACGCGAAAGAACTTTATTCTTCCTGTTGGGTTCGGATTATTTTCTAAAAATGTAAATTAGTTGTGTTTCTCTTGATTTTCCATGCGATTTCAGAATAAATTCTAGGCAGACAAAATTTACGTTGGAGTAAGGCCTGGCATCCAAGGTTTAAGGTTAACTTAATCTATACAAATTATACAGGAACCTGCATACCAAATTCGATATAACTACCTTCTACAATAGCTGAGATCTGTGCGTTCAGACATACAGTCAGTTAAGCAGAAAGATTAAAATAAAATAAAATAAAATAAAATAAAAATAAATAAATACCATCGAAAAATTTTGAATGCCATTTATATATTTTTTAATATCAAAAGTTCTTGGTCACGAACGTTTATCTGTTTGCAACGTTGTGTTGTCCGTATTTCGCCAAACCAGCTTCGTATATTTTTTTCTAGCCAATTTTCATTTTGTACTCTATGCGCGTAATTCGCTTTAGTTTCTGCCCCTCCTCGGCCACGCCCCTGCGCCTCATGCGCATTTGGCAAACTCGTCTGCTTTGCAGTGTTGACCGCATATAAACAACTCGAGCAACAGCAGCAGCAGCAACAAGAAGGAGGGAACAACAACCGACATTTAACAAACACCAACGCTGCTTAAAACTTTTTGCCAGCCAGTTAAAAAATACCGCTAACAAAATATAACGAACAAAACAGCAAAACAAAAAAAAATGCGAAAGAGAAAATGCTAGTTGAGTTTGAGTTTATCCGACATTCAGCGCGTGGCCTCAATGCACATTTCAATTGCTTGCGCTGAACCGAGAGAACGGGTTTTTATTTCGCTTGCTGTTCATGGGGGTGTCTGTGTGTGTGTGTGTGTGTGTGAGGATGTTTTTTTTTTTCTGTATTCCATTTCAAAAGTTAATCAAGTGCTAAATTAACTAAATTGCACTTAGTCTGCGGCGCAAATTGCCCGCGGTCCGTTGGCATTTTAATGTGCTGGCGTATGCGCAATGTGCCGCGCATATATTAAGTATACGCCACGAACAGCACCAACAGTGCAAAAACTGATTAAAAGTCTGTTGCGTATAGTTTTGTAATAGGAGTGGAAATTAGCTGCTTGCCACATTAATAAGTTCGGGCCACTTTAGTCGTGAACTAATAATAAAAAATTTTTTGAAAATTTTTATAAGAGCTAAAAGGATTTGCAAACATTGTACAAAAGATTTTGGCAGCATTGGCAGACTGTTTTAATATACATATAAAATAATTTCTGCTTTAAATATATATTTAAGTACCTTATAATTAATTCATAAAATTAATGCAAATAAGTTGAAACAGGTGAAACCTATTCCCAATACTTAAAAAAAAATTTGAATATTTTATATAATCAATATACCATTTAGTCTGAAAAAAACTTTTATTGAAATCTTTTCTTATGGAAAATAAATCGAATAAAAAAGATGGCCAAAATATTAAAACAAATATAAATAATAACAGATTAACACCACAAAATTTTAACAATTTAATACATCAACCTAATGAAAAACAATATTTATATATTTTTAAATATTTTTAAATTTATATGCTTTAAACTTATATTGAACCCAAAGTTTTACCTTCATTTTAAATTTATTTTTTATTTTAAATAACCTTTTTTTTAAATAAAGACTTTTTCCCCATTTTTATTTTAATTTCCATTTTTATTATTTAGTTCTTATTCTATTAATTCTTAGAACTTTTTATTTTATTTTTATTAATTTTTTATATTTATATTTTATATACATATTTATATTTTTATATGAACATATTGCATTTATAAATTTATATTTTATTACTTTAAGTCTTTCCATAGGCTGCTATACCCTACATTGCCAGCCAATCAATGACTCTCTTATTGTTTTCTTTTCGCTAAACGATTTAACATCCATTTCGAAGCTCATCAATTGCTTTGCCACTGCGTGTCCACCTCAGAGATCAACGAAGCGCATAAACACAGCAAGAATAGCAGCAACAACAACAACAATTGTCATAATTACACGCACCAACAGGCGAGAAGAAACAACAACAGGGCTAACAAGCAAACACCCCTGGTGTCCTTGTGCTTCTTGTAAGAGAGTTTTCTTTGCAACTGCTTCTTCTCCCTCCCCCCAAAAAGTTGTTTACATTATTAGCTGCTTTTACGCTTGCTCGACTGAGATTTCTGTGCTACGCCCTCACCCCAAACTGCTTACGACTTGATTCGGGCAGCTTACGAGCTTGGGGAACATTTAAGGAAGAGAGAGGGAGAGAGATATGACTTTCTCTCTCCCTCTCCGTTTGCTGTCGTATTTGCGGCTTAGTGCGTGCTAATTATTGCATAATGATTATGTTTCATTAGTTGACTTTGGCTGGCGCGTAATGTGCAAAGTTTTCCATGCATTTTTCATGACGCTTTTCCTTTGGCAGCAACTTTAAACAGACACTTTGCAGCAAAGTGCAAGTAATATGCCGCGCATAGTAGAAGTACTTTCAGTTAGCCAGCTTGCAGAGTTGACACTATCCTAGTCCCTCCCCCTCTCCCCTCGCCCGATTTTCCTATACACTTTGCCAGTGTGTGACACATTTTAATAAAAACCTGTAAAATTTTATGCGACTTCACCGAGCACACACACTGAGCGCATAAAAACGCAGAGCGAAAGCAGAGAGAATATTATGCGATAGCAATGCGATATGCGCTAGAGATGGCACTCAGTTCGAGGTGCAGCGATAATAATCGATTGCAGAAAAAATTGAGACAAATCGAGAAAAAAGTTAAGAAATTAAACTAAAATTATTTAGCTGCAATAAAATTTGAGGTACTGACTTGAGGTACTTCTGCCTACTTCTTACCCAAAAACTTTGCGCAGTGCATGGCTAATATTAGAATTCGAGAACAAGAGAGAATGTGGTGTGATAGCAAAGCGATAAACGCTAGAGATGGCACTTAGTTCAGCAAAAAGAATCGATTGAAGAAAAAAAGGAGAAATATCGTTAAAAAAAAATTTAAAAAACAATATAGAACTTGTGGGCTGCATTAATATTTGAGCTACCAAGTTTTTAAGCCACTTCTTAACCAAAAATTTTGCACAGTGCATGGCTGATATAAAAATTCAACAACAACAAGTGCAACTCATGGCACACTTCGTAAGCAATTTTTGCTGTGCATTGAGCTGCAAATAAAACGCCACGCTGCACATAAATATCACTAAATGCGCTGGCAACATAAACACACACACACACACACACAGACATTGTGACCCACACATATGTCGCGTCTGTATATACAGAAAAACAGGTGTCACATTGTTGTCGCTGACTGTTGCGCTGTTTTTATGTCATTTTAACATTTCCTAATGCGAATGTGCACCACGTTGTGGCATCCAAAACCGCAATACAAACACAAACACTACACTAATACACACACACACACATACACACACAGAAGCAGAGAGGAGCGACTGAGATAGCTACATTATCTTTGCCAAATGGTAGACAAAAGTTTTGGCGCAAAAAGATTGAGGCATTTTGCACAGTTACGAGCAACATTATAAAGCACTCACATATGTCCCGGCATAAGTTTCTGGTTTATGCTCGTCGAGTGGTTTTCCAGCTGGAAATTTAATGCCATTTGATGACTATGCACAAAGATCTGCATCATAGAGTGAGGGGGATGGGGGCAGTGTCGAAAAATTTCCTGATGTTTGCAAGTAAAATTTTAATGTCTTCATGAGCAGAAAGTTTTTGAAAGGAATTTGAGTATAGTTGAAAGTTTGAGTTAGTTTTGCTATAGATACCTTAGACACGTATGTATGTGTGCAATTAACCTAAGAAATTAAAAATCCTTAAAGAAAGCCAATCAGATGAACATAATTCTATAATTGTAGGTAATAAATAATTATTAAAGAATTAGTTTTATGGTAGAAAAAAGTTGGGATAGTAAGAAAACCTATGGCTTATTTTGGAAAGACATTTTGTTTAGTTGCCAAGACTTGAAAACTTTGTAATCTTACAAAAATAATATAATATAGTATATAACAAACATGTGTAAGTAAGGATGTCTTCTTATTACTAAAAATAAAATTTTATTTACAAATGTTCAAAGGCGATAGTTATATTTTCATTTGATTACGGAGGAAAAGATTAGTATCTAACAAGTTGATATATTTATATATTATTAATTTTAGTTTTTAACAAATAGTCTTGTCAAATTTTATAAATATTTATTTATTTATATTATTTATTTTGGTCTTCTAAAAAAATTATGTTAAACTCGACAAAATGTGAATGAAGCTAATATCAATAATGTTTCTTACAAATTTTAATGTTTGTTTAAGTTTAAAAAATACTTTGAAAAACTTAGTTTTTTCTAGTGTTGCGTTGAATCAGACAGACGGACAGACGGACGGACATGGCTTGTTCGATTCGCCCATCGATGCTGATTAAGAATATATATGCTTTATAGGGTCGGATCAATGGGGATTCGAACTACGCCATGTCCGTCCGTCTGTCTGTCCGTCTGTCTGATGCAACGCAAACTAGTCCCTCAGTTTTAGAGCTATCTTGATGAAACTAGGTATACATGCCTCTTATTGATTTGAGTGTCGAATAAAATATGAAAAAAAAATTTAATAAAACTTTACATATTTCCATTTAATAATTTACTCACATAACATTAACTCAGTTATAATATCAAACAACATCTCATAGCAGCCCATGCAGAAATTCCTTGTACCAAAGCTCGTTTCCCTCTAGCGACTCGTCGATTTCTCCATTAACAACTTTACACGCAGTTGCCTCGCCGATACTCACAGGCATTCATTTGCATCTGTATGTGAGTATGTGAGTATATGTTATGAAGTTCTGCTTACAAATGCAGCTACCTACCTAACCCCCCTCATCCCCACATGATTCGCTTCATCAATTGCAGTCGTTTTCCCCGTTGAACATATCAATGGGGGCGAAAGCAATTGGGAAAGCGATTCAGTGCGCAGTGTGCACAATGTTCTCAATTAACCCAATAAATAAGCAAAGAGGTTTTGGCAACTCGGTTCCGTTAGTTTTCTTGGCCATTGTGAATGTCAACAAGTGTGCGAGCTAGAAGGGTGAGTGGAGGGAGGGGGGATTATGTAACAAAATCCAATTTCAAACAATAAGAATTGCACAAGCGCCTAAAACGATGCTGCACTACGTACACATGTGTGTGTGCTTAGCATGTGTGTGTGTGTGTGAGTGAGTGTGTGTGCATACACACTTAATGCAATTTAAGTCAAATTTAATCAATGCATGGCATAAGCGACCCGCCGTAGCAGCCCAAACGAAGGAACTTTCTGCTTGTTTGAGCCAATCGAGCTGCAGACATGACGTAGGGGTGAGTAGTGGGAAGGGGGGGGGGGGTGACGGGAGGTATGTGTGTGGGGACTGCAGTCAATAGAGTAAAAGTTATGCTTGACTGCCTGCCGCCTGCCTCTGTTTGGGCTGCTCGCAATGAGTGGAGTTTCGCTTTAGTTGTAACTGTAGTTGCATTGTTGTTGCGCCAGTAATCAAAAGTAGTTTGAGCCTTAGTTACTGATGGTGTGTGTGTGTGTGTGTGTGTGTGTGTGTGTGTGTGGGGAGGGGGTGTGGGTGGGCCAAGCAATTTGCGAAACTAAAAAGCGGAGTAGAGTTTTGGTTTAGGCATCGCTTTGCCAGGCTGTTGAAACTTTTGCGCAAATACTCCGACGAAATGTGCGGCATATGTGAGGCAAATTATAAGGCAGAAGTGTGCTCCATCTCAAGTGGGTGGCAACTCTGTAGTTTGCATTACAACTTGCAGCCAAAGTAAGAGAAAGAGAGAGAAGGAGCGAAGTAGAAGGGTGCATTTTATAAACTAAAGCGCTTAATTAAGATTGAATCAATTGTGGCACACATAACTCTTAATGCACTGAAAACTTTGTAATACATTTAATAAAAGAATTAAAAACTATAATTTTAGCTAAGTAGAGCTATGATAAATATGTAAAATATTTAAAAACATTAAAGAAATATTTAAACAATTCAGTTGAATTATTTTCAAATCACTTTGCACATTTACACTTGTTTGTCTTTAAGTTTCGACGACTCTGAATTCAGTATATATTTAATTTCGGTTAATGTAGTTATAGGCTCTGTTTTAAAAAGTATAAAATAAATATTAAATAAAATATAAAATAATTATATTATTACCCATCTTTTAAAATTACTATTTTGTATAATCTTATATTTTATACACACAAGATTTTTAATACATTAAATAAAACAATATTTAAAATTTTTTTTTATGATTAACATTTAAAGTATTTACATATATTTTAAAAAGTTTTAAATAATTTTAAATATTTTTTCTCTAAATATATATCCTAAGACTGCGTAATTTCAATTAAGGTTTATTAAAAAAAAAAATACATTAAAGAAAAATACAATATTCTTATCCAATTTAAATTAAAAGATCAGTGAACAATAAAAACATAGCTAATTTAGTTGCAGTCTTAAGAGTCAAGGTCTAAGACCCGAAAATAAATATAAATTTATATTATTTAAAAACTTTAAGATACTTTAGTAAAACACTTTATATTATCTACCACTCTTCCTTCTGCCAGCAACAACACCGCCTGCCCTTTTTATTATCCCCATCACAGAACTATGGTATCTTAAATACCCATACAATCGAGTTGCTCCAACAATTCACGTCAAACTTTGGTCAGGCAAGCGCATCTTCTGCTGCAGCTGCTCTTGGGAAAAGTTATGAAACTTTAGTGCTTTCTAACTGACATTAAACAATTACCAGTCCGTGTTGAGCTGTAGCTTAAACTACCGAACTCATTAGCCTGTCTGCCCCGCTACCCTCCCGCTCTGCCTCCGACAGGAGAGGCGTGCACTTGAACCGAAGCTGCCCATGAATCTGGCTGGCACATTGACTCGGCATCTGGGCGCTTCTTTGTTTATGGGCGGAAATTACATGGCCATCAAAACATAAGCGTCAGTTGAATGCAGACGTTAACTGCGACGCCGACGTCGATCTGATGCGTCGAGTCGGAGCCGGAGACAGGCCCAGTACCGAAGCTGTAGCCTATGCAAATGCCTGTGGTCATTGTGCATGCAAACACGGGGCAGAGGCTGCTCGTGAAGCCCAGGACAACAGGGTTGCCAGGGCGCATTCAGTATTTTGCATTAATTGCCTCGGTCACTAGCCATGAAGTACGTAATGCATGTGTGTGTGTGTGTGTGTGTGTGTGTGTGTGCCATGGCCATCCAAGGATGTTGTTAATGCCAAAAGCCGAAACTGTTGATGGCCAAGTGTAAAGTGCGTGTGTATTAGGGCGGCTCTCATGCATAAGCTCCGCAACTGCAACTGTACGCGTGTATGTATGTGTGCGTGTGTATGTATTGTATTTAAAGGTATCAATTGTGATTAATTAAATATTTTACTACAGGTTTCTTAAGAAGGAAGTTCATTTATTTATTAAGACATAATTGATGTCTGATTTGGCAGCAATTTAACTAATAAATTATTTATAAAACATTGAAGCACTAATTGGAGAATTAAGTCAATGCGAAATTGTTAGCCAGAGCTAAAGAAGAAAGAAAATCTGGGCTTAACTACATTGTTTAAATTTATTAAATTCATCTTTGAACTGTAACAAAAATGTCTCGTCATTAAATTAATTACTTTATTTAAATCAAGGCGTTTATCTTTAATTTAAATTTTAGATTTTAAGAACCAAAATATACAATAGATAAATATAGATAAATATACTTAAATACATTTAAACAAAAGAAAATATCTTGTGAACTGATACACAAATTTCTCATCTTTAAATTAAATCAATTGTTTAATTATATTTAGAATATTTACCAAGGCGTTAATTGTTAATACAAGTTTCAGAATTTTAAGAATCAAAGCATTCAATAATTTAATTTTTAATTAGTTACATTATCTCTTTAATGGAATCTATTTAAAAAAATATATAGGAGTTAATTGTTAATAAAAATTTCAGAATTTCAAAAACCTACATTTTAAATAGATATTTTAATTAATTATCGGCTTTATTCCTATTACAAAACCCACAAAGAAAACTTTTCAAATAAATTAAATTACCTATTCAAATAATAATTTAATAATTTTAAGCTCAATCAGATTTAAGTTCATTATAAACTTTTATTATAAAAACTTCAATAAATAATTTGAATTACCAATTCAAACAAAACTTAATAAAACCATCTAAAAGCGATTTAAAACACCTCGCTTTAACGCAAAGCTTTCTCCGAAAAAAGCTGTAATTAATGCACAAGCAATGCTTCCCAGACTTACCAAAACTTTCTACCAAAACATTTACCAAACAAGCCAAAGCAAACTTAAACTCCACAAAGTCGGCTGTTTAGCTAGACAGAAAAGAAAAGGCGGAAAAAAGCTACCAAGTTGACTTAGCAACTTTCACAAAAGCTTCACAAGAAGAGTTGTTAACAAAAGTTTGGCGGGACGAAGCTTTCGAAAGCTCTTTCAACCAGTGTTTACCCAATAAATAATGCAACAACATGCAAAGAAACGCAATTTACCGCAATATTATCTGACTTATGTGTGTGTGTGTGTGTGGCAGGGAGTAAAAAACCAAACACACATACCAATAATTTATACACAATATTTACTGTGCTATCAATGCCATTATCAACAAGCATAACTCGCACACACACACACACACACACACACACACACACACACACACACACAGTGCACAGTGAGAAAAACAGCGTAAAGTTATTAACATAAATTTCTATACCAACGCATCGCGCATTGAGTTGAGAGTTGGAAACTTGCCGCGGTCGGGGCAGCAGTTGCAAAGGGGAGCGGGGGGTGGGGGAGTACAAAGTTTGCCACCACAAAAGTCAAAAGTGTTGCTGCCCCACACTGAGACCATCTCATTTCCAGTGCTCAAAGTTGAATATTTCATTTCTCGTTTTTTCTCCGACCCTTTCAACTTTGCCTCGTTTAGCTGCGATCGTCTGAGAGCGCACCTCGAGTCAACTCGACTCGAGTATTTAGAAATTTATTTAAAACTTGCTGCAGCAGCACAGCTCCTGCTGTTGTTGTTCTTGTTGTTGTTAGCATTTTCCTACGCCCAGTTACACGCATAAATTTTGTTATGGAACTTTTTGCAAGGTTGTTGTACGCGCATGCAGCAAGCAGCTCTCGACGAGTGTGGTGACCTACCCCCCCCTTCCACCCCTTTCCCTACCTCTGCTACCCAGTGAAAGTTTTGACGCCACTTTTGTTGTTGTTGTTGTTGTTGCTGCTGCTGCACAAGGCTCCGTTAGTTTTCTTTAGTTGCCTGCGGTGTTATTGTTGAGGTGGTACAATGAAGGCATGTAAAGTTTAGCTAGATTATGTTACCTGCGTACCGGTGTAAGTCATTGATTGCCCTTTGAAACAGGAGGGAGGGAGGAGGTCGGGAAGAGCGAGAAAGAGAAAGAGAAAGAGAGCGACATGTAGGTATTCAGTTATTATTGAATTACGTTTAGCGCAATAGTTGGCAACAATTGAAAAGCGGCAAAATGTATTTTGCTGGCATTAAACACAAAGTTGTAGCATACTTTTCAGCGCAGCTTTAAATTCTTCAGTTGTTTTGAGAGCACATAATTAAAGTGGTAAAACTACTTAATAATAAGATTGATTGCTCTTTTAATAAACAATAAAATATTTTTGAACAGCTCAAAATTGCTACAACATTTTTTATTCAAGTATAACTACATAAATGTTCCCTACTAAGCCTTGCTAGTTGCCGCTTTCCAACAAGTATAGCATACTATTCGGAGCAGATTAATTTTGTATTGTATTTTATTATTTCGCTTGGAAGTTAATATCAAGGTCAGCAATTAAAAATCAATATTGAATAATTTCTATAAATTATTAATAAAAAAAATTGTTAAATAGTGGACATGATATATTAGCTCATTAATAAAATGCTAAGGCTTTAAAACTCCAATTATAAAATATAAAAATTAACTTTGAGATTATAAAAATATCTTTGTTTTGATTCGGAACAAAGTGAATGACAAGTTTACAATAGTTCAATATTGTAAATCATTTAGCTTAATTTTTATGGTCCCTTTGAACTTTAAATTAAGATACCTTCCAAGCTTATCTTTGACTCCCCAATTGGTTTGGTTTTTTTCACTATTCCCGCTTACCCACTTTCTTGTGCCTTGCTAAAACTAATTTCAACTCAAGCAAACTCAGTCTGTTGACAGGCCACTAAGTCTTCATAAGCTTGCTTATGATTCATCTGCGGAGCTCAGCTAGAATTGGTGTCACAATATGTTCGCAACTCGAGTGTCTCGTGCTGCTTTAATGCAAATAAGATGCAATAGTTGTCATAGTTGCACGCTAAGCTACGTTTAAAACTTACGTGCACTTTCCTTTTTCGCATTATCTCCATGACATTATTTTCACTTAAGCCCCGCAGCCAAATGCTGAGCAGAAATGGCGCGCTGCAGCAACGCCAGACCTGCCTCCTCCCGCGCTGGCCATAAGTTTTGGACAACGCACAATTGTGCACGCAAAAACCTTGTAAACAAATACAATAAATTCAGGGCTTGGAAAATTTAACGTAGAAATGTGCAGGCAGTCAGCAATGGCAGCGGCAACGGCAACGGCAACGGCAACGGCACAAACAGGTGTTAATCCTGCCTGGCCAAAAGCAGCGCCACCAGGCAGCACCGCAAAGTATGCAACAGCAAAGCGAAAAGTTTAAGCTGCTTGCGCCACGCTTTAGATGAGTCGTTGTGTGTGTGTGTGAGAAGTAAAAGAGAAAATAGAGAGATCAAAAGAGACAGAGAGAGAAAGAGAGAGATAATCATAGTAGCCAAGCCGTTCATAGCAGAAAATGTTATTAGCTAGAAAGTGTTTAGAATTTGGAAATGAACGATTGACTTTAGGGACCCAAAGCAAAATTATTAAATTAAATTAAATTAATATATTGCAAATAGTCAATTTTTTTCTGAGCATAAAATTAAAATAATTTTTTTTTAATGTAGCTACAATTTTTATAATTTTTTATTCTATAAAGTTACGTTTTAATTTATTCAAATTAACAAATAAATATTTTTAAAAGAAAAGAAAAAATAATCAGAATTTGGAAATGTTTGATTGAGTTTTAGGTCCAAAATAAAATAAAAAAAAAATAAATTAAAGAAAAATAGCCTTGTTTTTATAAAATGCAATTTAAAAACAAATTTTTAAATATATTTAAAAATAATAAATTAATTTATGGCCTACATTTTTCTTATTGTCTTCATTAAAGAAAAGAAAAAATACTTATCTAGCTTCAATAACCACAGGGTATCCTTAAGTTGTAACACCAAATAGAAACAATTGTACTTATTTGTACCAGACCAAGAGAATAACAGCAAGAGAGCACATAAGAGAATCCTGCTGAAAGGGGAAACGGGGAAGGGTTGGAATGAAGTCAGAGTGCAAGAGAGAAACGCGCTTGCAATTTGCATTTGTTTTGGTTACAAGTTGTCGTCGTTTGTCAGTTGCCCTGGCAACCACTTGCCGCAATGCCAGAGCGAGAGAGCAGCTGTTGCTGTCGCCGTTGTTTCTGTTGCTGCTGCTGTTGTTGTTGCTGTTGTTGTTGCTGTTGTTGTTGCTGTTGTTGTTGTTGTTTTGGAGCATTGTCTAAGCAACTCACATTGCCATGCAGCCAGCCAAGCTTGCCACATAAATGCGAATACGTATGCAGCTCGCTCGACGCTGCCTGCGGCTGTCATTATTCAGTTTCAGCATACGAGTTGCTCTTTAAGGTTATCTCAGTTGGGCCATTGCCTGCTGTGCTACCCCTTTTTGGCTACCGAAAATAAAAACGTAACGAAACGAAACGAAAAGACAGGAAACTGTCGCATAAAACGCAGCGAAAGCTTTGCAAAAAAATCGCAAAAAACTCTGACATCGACAGTTGGCTCAGTGCTCGTGTTGTTGTTGTCGTTGTTGCTGGTTGTTGTTGTTTAAAGTAGTTGCAACTATTTTTTTGCGCTTACGGTGACACCGGCATTTACCTCAAGTGCTTTAGTATGTGTGTGTTTGCGTGTTTACCGCGTGTGCGTGTTTGTTTATCTCCCTTTGTGTTGGTGGCACGCGCTTTTGCCGGCAAAGTTGTCCGTTGCCATTAGCATTTACCGTTACCTTTGGTGGCCCGTAAACAGCATTGCCAGCCCGAAAAAACAAATTGGCAGCGCGGCAAACTTTCACCCGCAAAACTTTCAGTGATTGGTGATTGCCCAAAAGCTTTTTGAGCGCGAAAATGCCAGCACATTCTCGTATACAATCGACACGGCGAGTTTGCAGCTAGATTGATATTTACATAGCGTAAAGGGCGCTAAATGCGATTAGGCGAATTAGGAGAGAAATTAAATTAAATCGGTAGATTTGTCTTAGAGGTTTACTTTTTATCTAATTTGCAAATATGGTCAAAGATGGAATAAAATAAATAAATTAATATAAAAAATAAATTAAAAATAAAATATTAAAAAAAAAATTTAGTTAAAACCTGAATAACTAATTTAAAATACAATTAAAATTTTAGATACATTAAAGTATATAGATTTCATAAAAACATTTTTTTTGCATTTTTTTCATAAAAAAAATTTAACAAAAGAAATTTTAAAAGAAATACTAAATAAGCTGGGTTATAAATAAAATGAAGAGATACATTTCAAATTCAAATTTAATAACTTGTTAAAATAATACATTTAACTCTTTTAAATCATTCAAAACATTTTTATGAAATTAATAATTAAAATTATTAAATTAATAATAATAATTAAAATTAATAAATTAATTAATAAATATAATTAACAGTTCCTTAAAATGATTATTAAAATTAAACTATAAGATTTAAAAAAATAAATAAAATTTAAGAATATTTTTGTATATTTTTTTAAATTAGGTTATATGAATAATAATTAAAATACTAAATAACCCCTTTGAACATGAATTCATTTAATTGCAAGTTTTAGAATGCCTAAGATAATTATAGATAAAAAAATTTTATTTTTATTAAGTAGATCAAAGATTTAATTGTATATATTAAATTCTTTGTAATCAATGTAAACAATACTCTAACAATATTTATTTTTACCGTAAAATTGCCAACTTACATAAAACATATCATCGAGAAGATAAGTTCTGTATTTTAAGCTGATTGACTTTGGGACTTTTAAGTATAATTCATTGATTAATTATAGTTATTAGTATCTACAGTTTTTTGTTAAGCAAAATTTGCAATCAAATATTTTCCCCTTGGCATTCCACACACTACAAATTAAATATTTTTCTATTCAATACAATTTCTATTTTATTAAAAATTCCAAAAGCTAAACATTTTGCACATTTCTGCGGGAGAAATTTAATTTGATTTCAATGGAATTCCATGAATGTGGTCAGCTTTATGTTTGGGTTTTTTTTCTGCTATCTTTTATCCAACCAATTATATTGAAACGTAATTTGTGCGACCTTGATCGCCTGCACATGTATGTGACGACCTTGGCGATGCAATCTATTCAAATGCGAGATAGGAACATGCGCCGTAATTGCATCATATTATGCACATATCAGCATCAGCTAATTGCACTAAATACTCGAATATAATACGTGTTAGAGGCGGATATCACAAGAGTATCTACGTATACGGAGTGGGAGTTACATATGAAAATTATGCCAATCGGACAAATGTTCTATTAATAAAATAGACCTAATTGCGGCCATGTGTTCCCATTTAAAGCGCATTAAAACGATATCAGGAATGTTGCCCATTTCTATGACAATGGCGTAGCATCTGTGTGTGTGTGTGTGTGTGTGTGTGTGTGTGTGTGTGGGTGTGTGTGTGGGTGTGTGGGTCATAAAAGTTATTATGAATATTCAGCGGAGTAGAGAAGCAGAAGTGGAAAATAGAAAAATAATGTGCTAGGTGAGGCAGGGAACTTTGCACACGTTCGGCAAATTTTTGTTTGTTTTTAATGACAATAGATTGACAACGTGCAACACAAACACGGCCTGCACAACGAGAACAACAACTACAACTATAACAACACTATTAATAACATAAATACAGCAACAGCTACGGCTACGGCTACGGCTACGGCTACAACAACAACTCATGCGAAACGGGGAAGCAGGGGCAACACGCGTTGCCAATGTCAACCGATTTCGACACCCCAACAAACCTCAGTCTCCGCGTGCGGCTTGTTTGTGTTATTGTTGTTGTTGTTGTTTCCCTTGTTGTCGGCATTTTCAATGCCGCACAAAAAAAATTCCCGGCTACGCTGACGACTCCGGCGTACAATAAACAAACTTTATTAACATTGCTCGGCGAACGGACGCGTAATTAGCCAAAGACGCGTGTGTGAAGCGTGCATCAAATGTGCCGTAACTAAAAGTGCAGAAAGACAATAAAAGATAAGATAAAAATAAAAATAAAAATAAAAATAAATAGAAAAATAAATTGAAAACCTAAATCAAGCTTCAAAACTGTCTATGGACAAATGGTTCGGAGAGAAACGTCTATGGCTGTTTGGTAATCATCTTCCACTTCTGCCCAGAAGGTGAGTTTGGCATGAAGTTAATCTATGTATATAGTAAGCTTACAATTCAAACTCTTAACAATTTAGTAAGTTACTCGGGATTCCCCTTTACATACTGCACCTTGCATTGCTCTATTCTGATTTCAACTTGATGGGTTCTTGGCACATTGCACAACTGCTTTTTTAGTCTGGCCTGAACTCCTTGTATGTCCTTACCAAGTTCAAGATTGACGCGTAGATAATTTCCCATTGCGACGGAATTGGCCCTGATTTTGTTTGGCTGCAACCTTAGGCGGGTCTAAGGCCTTGGGTTGCAAAGTTCTTTGACACTGATTACTTTAAATGCCCAATTTTGATTTGCATTGCGAAGCAAATGCCGTAATAACTATCAGTTGGCAGCTGATTTAATTGAAGAAAGAATTTCTAATACGTTAATGCAATCGTTTTTATTTTTGTACTATTTCTTTTATTTATAATATTTTTTTTACAATTTGCAAGCACTTTTCATAATTATCTAGAACCCTTTTATTATTTAATTTTAAGGCTTTATAAGATATTTATATTTCTTTTATAGTTTTTGTGTTCTATTAAAGTTTATAATTGTTTAATTATAGATTTTTAAATTATTTTTTGTCTGACTGATTTTTTAAAAATTAATATTTTTAACTTCTCTAATTTGTTCATGCTATACAATTTTTAAAAAAAAAAAAGATAAGCAAATGCAAAATATATATAACATAAATCCCCCTTTCAGTTGAAGTCCCTTAACACTTTCTCATTAGTTTGCACTTTCGAGCTGTCACTCAATGCTGCGCAGCGCTGATTCCCCGAAAACCCCCCGAAAATATCCCGAAGAGTATCTCATAAGTAGCCAAAAATTATGGCGAATATTTTTCGCGTTGCATTCGCCGTCGCTCGTTAAGCGTGGCCCTTCAAATGGTTTCAATCAGACAATCATGATTGAAGGGGCAGCAAAAAAAGAGAGACAGAGAGAAAATCGGGTAAAATTACAAGCGAAAAGGGGGCGAAATATTTTTCCATATTTTCTCCCGCATTTTCCATGCAGACGCGCAAATGGCGTTGACATGTGCCGCAAAGCAAAGGTCTCGCCATTTTTTTTTTTTTTTTTTTTTTTTGAGGAAGCATTAAAAACCGCTAAATCATCCGCTGCCGCTGCCAATAAGTATGCAATATTCCTTTTGAGCTGTTTGTCTGGCTGTCAGCCGTTTCCCGTTCTCCGAGTCAGTCAGCGCCAGACCCGCAGCCATAGCCGGCGTTCTATGCCGGATTCAAGTTGGAGCAGCAACACAGAATGGCAAACAAAAAAGTCAAACAAAGCGATGGACGCATATCAATGCAATTTGATGTCTGTGTACATCGCCTCCTTCTGCTTCTTTTCTCCACTATTCTACTTCGTTTTTTTTTGCACATATTCCTTTTGATTGAATTTCAATTTGATTGCAGTTTTTTGTGAGCGCGGAATAGTGGCAGGGGGCAGGGTGGCAGGGTGGCAGGAGGGTTGGGGAAAATATCTGATAGTTGAATCGTTAATAGTCTGGGTTTTGTTGGGTTTTCATGTGGCTCATTTTGTTGTCAGCCAATCGAGTTGTCTGCAAAACTTTTCAAAGGGGGCAAATATTGATGGATTGCTCGCTGGACAAACTGATATATATATATATATAAATATATATTATATTAGTTTGTGTTTGAGTTGCAAAATATATAGTATTTGTTGTGCTTTGTGGTTAATTCATATTTAATAATTAAGGACTCATGTAATATTTCAATTCAACCAATATCCAATTAACGAGCGCAATTCGATGCTCATTTTACCACAATAAATACATAGACAGACCAAAAAGTGTATGTATAAAATATTCAATTACATTGATTTATTTATGCATATTAAAAACTTTTGTTCTGCCTTCTTTTTGCAATCAAATTAAAGTTAACTGATATCATCAAATATGCTGCATTATTTACGATAATTGACATAATTTGCTATTGAAATTTGCTGGGTAAAATCTTTTGTTTATTACAATGATAAATTGCTATAAGCTGGGGAATTAAAGAATTTATTAAAAAAGCAAAAGTTGTGAAAAATTAATATAAACACTGTTAAGTACAAAACAATTAAGCAATTCTAGGGACCATTATAAATCAAAATTTATGAAAAACCATGAAATTACGTTCGACTTTATAAAATATAAATAAAATATTCGTTATCAGCTTCATTAGCGAAGTCGTTCTAGTCATGTTCGTCCGTCCGTCTGTCCGTCTGTCTGTTACAACGCAAATTGTTTAAGAGATATCTGATTAAAACTTGGTATACATGTTTCTTATTGCTGCATGATGTAAATAGGTCGGAACGAGACGAATCGGACCACAATATCGTATAGCTGCCAAAGAAACTGTCGAACGATATTTGATATTTTTTCAGATTCCACATTAAAACTTTCCCTACCTATGTCTAAGTGTCTTCTAAAAAGGTTTAAAAATCGGATAGATTTATTGCAAAGCTGCAATAATATCTAGCGGTCGATTTTTGTCTTCCACTACTTTTTATTATATATGAAATGATATAATTGTGAGTACCTTATTGTATGGTTTTCATAAATCCAAAAACTTAAGATCCTCCGCTTATTATATTCAAATTTATTAAAGCAAATTTCTACCATATTTTATTAATTACTTTTTCCCCATTGCAGTTTTAAACCTGCTTGAACAAATACCATAAGAAAATTCCTTTCTATCCACATGTCAAAATAAACTTGATTTCTTTTCTGGCCTCTCAGCGAATTTTCACTGTTTTCCCTTTCCCAATTTCATACTGAGGCAGAGCAAGGCAATTTCATTTCTGTCTGCAATCGTCTGCAGCCCATATTGGAACCCTCAGTGTGCTGCCTGCACTGACGCCGCACTCCTCTCTCACCGTTGCTTCCTGCTTCACTATATATGGCTTTGCTTTTGGACATTCATGAGGCTTCATTTTGCATGTGCCGTGTGTTTCCTTGAATCTTTTTGACTGCCATCGCGACTCTCACTCTCTGCGCTTTGCAGCAGGTGCAGCTACTTTGCACTGCCTGCTGATTCATTTGCATGTGCTACCCCCTACCCCTACCCCTACCTCCTGCCCCTTGCCCCCTGCCCGTGTAGCAGCTGTTTACTGACCCCAAAAAGAAGCAGCAAAAACAGAGAAATGAAACAGGCTGAGAGAAATGGCGACGCGCTGCCAGCACGAAACACACATCACAGTCAAACACAGGCAAACACCTCGTTGAGGGGGATGGGATGGGGCAACTGATATATAGAGGGTAAAAATTGCAAGTCGTGCATTAAATATGCATCATGTCCGAAGCATTTTAAAGCATATTTATCGATAAAATATAGATAGATACTTGCCGCTGGCGTAGTCTAGATTTGGCGCTGCAATCGAACAAACGTGCTGCTGCTGCTCCGGGCGAGTGCGAGAAATGTTTCAGGATTATTATCTGGCACAGGCGTTTCAGGACTCGTTTCTCTATCGTCTCATACAGAAGATACAGGTGTGCAATGAGCCACATCCACTAGTTGGCCGAGCGCGCAGGTAGGTCGAAGTTCGCAATGAGCGTGTGCAAAACTTTTGCATTTACCTCGTCGTGTAATTAGCTTGCTTAACTCGCAACTGAAAGTGAAAAATGTTGCAAAAACTTTGCACCAAACAATCGCCCAATGACATTTAGCTTTGCCTTGTCGACCGTAGCGTCCTTGGCCTTTGTTACGCATACGCCATGTAATGTGCGGCGTGCGGCGTGCGGGCTGCCTTCATTGTCTGCAGCGCCTGTGAGTATGCAACGTTTTCTTACCGCTGCCTGTGCGTGCATGTGCCTGCACATTTGGCATTAATAGCTTGTTATTTATTGCGCTTGACGCCTGTTTTTCTTACCCACAAGGACACGTCACCTCAACCCAACCGACCAAACCTGTACCAATCCCTTAAGTTGCCCGCACACACACACACACACACACATACGCACACACTCGGTACGTATGTAACGCATTGCCGCACTTTGACCTCGACTGCCCATTTTGCCCTCTCTGCGCACAGCGGCACAGGGCAAACTTTCACCTGGCATTATTTCTATTTTTGCACAAAACATACTGCAAGCCACTTGGGCAAAAGTTTGCTCCGCTCTGTTGCTGATTATTTTTAAGCCAAGTGCGCTCTTTATAGCTCAGTTCAGCTGCAAAGCAGTTCGCGGCCCCGCGTCAAAAGGTCACCAAGTTCTGAAATAACCATTAATTATAGATGCAGCTACAGTTTTACATTTCCCACTTGCTAATTTGACAGTTTATTCGAGAAGCAAGAATCGATTGTATTTAGGAAATACTTAAATTACTTCAAATTTGAAAACAATTGTTTAAGCCAATAACAAGAATATGCCTTTTGAATATTCTTTCGATCCCTTATAGACAAAATTAAATTATAATTTAAAATTTCAATTTAACTTAAAATTAAATTATTATAATTTAATATTATTTTTATATATTTCTAAATAATATTTTTTGTATTTCTATAAAATTTAGTTTTTACTTTAATGGATTTTTGTAAGTTTAACCTTTAAATTCTATACATATAATAATTATAAGAGATTTTCATATTCATAACTTAAAAATATTATTTCATTCCACAATTAACTAGGTTTTTTTTCATCCTTAAAAATGCCTTTAGAATATTTCAAACCCTTTCCCTGTAATACTCAAAGTTCAATTGGCTTTTTGGTTCATCAGGCTGTTTTCCAATTTCATAGACCTCTTACTAAAAATCAACTGGCAATTTCCGCTCTTACACAATCAATAATCAGGCATACAAACGGCTTTGTCCAGCAAAGTTAAACAATCCACGACTATTGAACCCCAGGTCAATGGAAGAAACAATAGTGGCTCTCTCTCCCAAAAAAGCAGGAGGACTAAATAAAGTATATAGCACAGCGCGAAGTTGATGGATAGAACTGGCTAGCATGCGGTGTAAAGAATGTAATTAAGAGGCATGAAAACAACCCCAATTACACGAAAGAAAACGTAGGGAAATCGAAGCGAATGCCCAGGTATATTTGCCTAGGTAGTAAAAATAGAGACGGACCCCCCACTTGTGTGGTGATTATGCAAATTGAATGGCAAGAAAGAAGTTACAAGCGATTCGCCGAAAAAAAAATAGCGCAAAAAGGTCAAAAGCCGTTGGTGCTGGCGATTCAAAGGGTATCAAATGGAAGTTTAAGTGCAGCAGTAGCAGAGTTGTCTATACATTATGACTTGTGCTACACTTTGTATGCGTGACAATGGTTCGTAATTCATTTGTAATACGCGGCTAGCTTGGATTTCAATGCATTTTTGAGCATTTCTAATGCATATTTAATGCCACACGCAACAACAGCCACGTGAAATCAAAGCAAACCAAACCGAAAACGAAAACGAAACACAAAACCGGAAATGCCAATGTCCAACGCGGCGTATGTGCAATGTCCGTAGATGCAATCGACTGGAGCGACCATTTTGGGGTGCTTCGCCTGTGCCTGTGCCTCACTTGGCATGTCTGGCAGTTGGCCATTTCATTGTTGGCCCTACTGAAGTTCTGCCCGGGACAAACTTCAGTCTTTTGCCGGCACTTGGCACATCGACATCGCCGTCTCGTGCTCCACATTCTGTTCGTCGTCGTTCTTGCTGTTCTGTTGGCGTTGATGACGCTTTTGTCGCTGTCAGACTTCCCTTGTCTTACGTCGCTATTATTACCTCTACTACTATTAAAGTTGCAAAGGTGATAAAGCCATAATAAAAAAAAAAACTAAACGCAAACATCATTAACAACATTCGCCATGAAAATGTTTGAGATATCCAAGTTGTTTTCGCTGCGAAGGTAAGAGCCAACACGAATGCCAAGGAAATATATATTTCTCTAATAAGTAGAGGCAGAAAATTTAAGGAAAAATAAAGTTTCCCTAAGCAATGTAATATAATGTTAAGACAGACGTTGCCTTGTATGAATATGACATCTCATTCTTCATAAATTCATTATATAATCGTAGCACTTTTTTAAATAATTTTATATTGATTAATTTATTTAAACATTTTAAATTATTTTTAAAAAATTTCTAACAAATTCCTTTTTTTTATTATTTCATAATTTTAATTTAAAAAAAGTGATTATTATTTAGTTAAGTAAATAAGCCCAATTATTTCAACGATTTTCTATGCTAACTCATTTTTAGTGATGTTCTAAAAAATATATATATTTATAAATTTTACTAAAATAATTATTTTTTTTTTGTAATTTTATCACCAAACAAAAATAAATTTAAAAGAAGAACTTTCCAAAAATTGACAAGAAAATATATACCTTTTATTGAAAATTTATTTAAGTTTTTTTAAATATTTTTATTTTAAATATATGTAAAAGTATACATAAATATTTTAATTTTACACTTTACAATAGAAAAAATTCAATAAAAATATATCATATATTTAAGATAGCTTTCATGTTACACTACAGCAGTCCCTATACCAAACACATTTTACCAAATTTTACAAAAGGTAAACTGACAATCACGCGATGTTTAAATCGTTATACCAATTATAATTTCATTACTCCTCCAAGTGTACATTTTTTTAATCGACCCCTTACCAAATTCATTACCAAGCCACCAAATTCTTAGCCAGCTCATAACCAGCGGTTAAACATAATTATTACTATCTGATAAAAGAAAGTTAACTAAGAAGAGCGTAGCAATTACAGTTGAATTTCCACTCATTATCTATTTAGTTCCCAATTAGCCGACACCCAGTGGGCAATGTTTTAGTTCATTTGCAGACGGCGATAACTCAGCCATAATAGCACTCAAAAATACCCAACATTAATAACCGCTAATGCCTTGAATAATCGAGCAAGAAGACCCAACCCAACCCAAGCCAAGCCAGGCAGGCACGAGTTTCTTTCCACCAACGAGTCCGGAATCCGATTGCACTGCTGCACCAGTTTAATGGTCTTCCCTAGTTTTTCCTTTGCCTGCTCCGGCCGCGACTCAAGAAGTTCCGTTTCATAGCACAGTTTAAAAGGTTTCCCAGTTCCCCGAGAAAATGCCAGGTAACCTCAAAAAAAAAATACACAGAGAAGTAGAAGAAAAAGAAACAATTTCACCTCAAATACTTTCCGGTAGTCGTCGTCGCGCGTAGCCCAACAAAAACAAACACAACGAAACGTAGCATACACCCCCCTTGGAAGTGCATATGGCAAAAAAAAGGGGGAGTTGTAGCTGCTACATGAAACATGAAACTTCTTGAAAAACTTCAGAGCAGTGCGCATGGTTTGCTTTTGTTGTGGTTTTTGCTTTGTTAACTTTGGTCGCATTGCTATGACATTGGTTAGCTCTCTCTCTCTCGCTCGCTCTCTCTCTCTCTCTGTCTGTCTCACTCTTGCCTTTAAGTACTGCCGGCAGACAGGTCGAAAAGTCCGGGAAATCAGTCGCTGGTTGTCAGTCAAACAAACGGCTTCTCTACTGGTCGCACGCGTCGCACGACCTAACCACGAAAACCAAAACCAAAATCCAAAATCATATTGATCGGTATTTCGAAAAAGGAAGTATATAGCGCATGGTGTGTATTCAATTCAGATTTTCAAAGTTCTGGTGCTAATTTCCTTTCTCTCATTAAATTTTTGTCATTCTTTGTATATTCGATTCATTTCAAAAAATCCCAAATTAATTTTCCATTTCACAAACAACAAAAACTAGTGGCAAGTACGTCAGATTTTAGCCAGATGGATACCGACTAGGTAAGTGCACTAAAAAAAAAGGAGAGAACGTTTTTCTGTTTCTGTTTGTGTTCCTGTCGCCTGTTCCCACTTCTGCTTCTGTTCGGATTTCCCTTTTTACATTTTGCCACTTCCATTTGCACTTAGACCTTGTACCCGCACATGAATATTTAATTTAATTGCATTTTCCATGTTTACGACTTGCACACATGTCAAGGCAGCGGGGCGGGAGGAGGGGATGTGCTCTGACCGAAAGCCCATGAAAGTTCAGTTACCCCTATCATGACATTGAAATGCCAAAACTAATGTTGGTTTTAAGCTTATCACTCATATGAAATCAGCTCGAATATTCTCCAATTTCAACGCCATTTTGACTGAAAAGGACACGCATTACGTTAGCTTCTGGCTAGAAAATCGATTTATTTTTTTTCCCCCCATTCGTTTAACTGGGTATAGCGTCAGTTGTCGTGTCGAGCATATTAGCGTTATCGATTTTTTATGATTATGATGTAGCGATAGTCGTTGATAGCCCTAATTGAGCAAATAAATTAAGTTACATTTTCGGGTTGTCTACGAGACAGGATAATAAACAGAGGGGTCTTTGATTGGAAAATCTATTTTAAAGGAATAATCTTTAGTAAGCTGACAATAATATTTTTTTTTAATTGAAAAATCTTTAAGTATAATCTAAATATATTTAAAATATTATAGATTATTTTTTTCGACAAATTATTTTAATGTCATCATTCAGAAACAGAGCTTTCGAAAATTCTAAATAAACTTATCTAGAAATATCAATGAACGAATTTTTTTAATAATTGAAAAAAACTTTACTTTATTATAAAAATGTTCTTCCTAAAATTTTCTTGAAAGAACTATTTCTAAATCAACAGTTTCCATATGCTATTGTCATTTAAAACATCTTTAGATTTCACAAACATTTTCACATTCACACTTTCATTTTAATTTCTTTAAAAAACAGTTTTTATAATTTTAAAATTTTATTTTATTCCTATTTATTTTTTTTATTATAAATTAAAATATATATATTCTTTTAGTATCACAAAATTTCTCATTCGCAGTTAAGTAAATTTTTATTTCATTTAAGATCCTCTTCCATTTTCACTGGCATTGAAATAACTCATTAAAACTTCTCTAATCCCATTTGTTTTCGTTGAAAAAAAAAGAAAAGATAAAGAAATTCATCAAAAAAAACTAACATAACTAAACCAGGCAGCAACATCAGGCAGCAATTGCCAAGAAAACCAAAAAAAACACTCTGTAAATACGAAACAAAAATCAACATCAATCAAGATCACCGTCCACACTCATATGCATAGACGAGTATGTAGGCTCGTTTCCATATGCCTGCATGCTCTCTCTCTCTCTCTCTCTCTCTGTCTCTCTCGACTGTGATCGTGATCTCTCATGTGTTCGTGTCAGACAAGTAACATCATTAGCGTTCTATGTGCTCAATGCAAAGCAATGCGTCGTGCTAATATCAAACGTGGTCAATGTTTGAGTCTAAGGTAAACAAAAGTAGTCTGCGCTAGCTTTATCATTAATGTTAACCATATCTGTCTGTAGTTCATCAACTGATTCCTCCGTTTTAATACAATCTCTGCACACCTTTCAGACCACAAGGTAGCAGCAAAATGGATCGTTACGAGAAGCTCAGTCGATTGGGCGAGGGCTCATATGGCATCGTGTATAAGTGTCGAGATCGAGAGACTGGTGCTCTGGTTGCGGTTAAGCGGTTTGTCGAGTCGGAAGATGATCCGGCTATACGTAAAATAGCATTGCGAGAGATAAGGCTGCTGAAGGTGAGTAAGAGATATAACAACTTAATTTGAATTACCATTACAAGACCTTTATAAGATCAGTAGAGCCCATTGTTGGATAACTATAGGACCTTAATAGAACAAGTATAAGACCTAAACTTATTCTATCGAGTCTTTATAAAGCGAGTATTATAACTTTAATGGTTTGGCGCAGGACCTTTAAAAGACCAGGACATGATCAGTATAGGTTCACTATGGCACCTTTTTTAAACCAGTATAAGATATTTGTTGGTTTACTATGGGAGCTTAATAAGAGTATAAGACACTCATAGACATACTATAGGACTATTTTAAGAACAGCTTAAGACAAATTTGTGCATCTTTATCTGCATTTTTACTACAGGACCTTTCTAAGGCCAGTGTAAGACCTTTAAAGGTTTACTAGACCTATGTATATTACTATAGGTTTCTTTTTGAAACTACTGTATGGCCGTTGTATACCCTAGAGGGCGCTTACAGCAACACTCCAGAACCCTAGTAAATCATATTTAAGACTTTTAAAGAACAAATATAGCACCTTTACATGACCAATATAAGACCTTTTCAGGTTTACTTTATTATACAAGGTTTTATCCTAGTGATAATACAATAGAAACCTTAAAAAATTAATACATAATCTTATTCAAACCAGTGTTTCTGGTTAAGAACCCTTTCAGTATCTCTAAAGTACATTTATAGGACTTTAAGACTTATACGAGACCACTATTAATATTTATAAGACCTTTACAAATTTGCATAGAAGCCTAGCTAAGACTTTTATAATACGATTGAAGGACCTTTATGCATTATTTATAATTCGATTTTAAAAGCTTAATGGAATCTGTTTAGAATCTATGCATATACAACAATTTTGGTGCTGTATAATTCTGTATGATTTACAGATCTAAACGTTCTTAACATATTACCAAACTTTGCATGTATACCCAACAGGAATATTCTATTGTTCACATTCTTCACATTGACCATACTAAATTCTTTAAATAATTATAGAATCTCAAGCACCCGAATTTGGTCTCTCTGCTAGAGGTGTTCCGTCGCAAGCGACGCTTGCATCTGGTCTTCGAGTTCTGCGAGCTGACAGTGCTGCACGAACTGGAGCGTCATCCACAGGGCTGCCCGGAGCCGCTGACCAAACAGATTTGCTACCAGACGCTGCTGGGCGTGGCCTATTGCCATAAACAGGGCTGTCTGCATCGCGACATCAAGCCGGAGAACATTCTGCTGACGGCACAGGGTCAGGTGAAGCTATGCGATTTTGGATTCGCACGTATGCTCAGTCCGGGTGAGAATTATACAGATTATGTGGCCACACGTTGGTATCGGGCACCCGAGCTTCTAGTGGGCGATACACAATACGGCACACCGGTGGATGTGTGGGCCATAGGTTGCCTCTTTGCGGAGCTGGTGCGCGGTGAGGCACTTTGGCCAGGACGCAGCGATGTGGACCAGTTGTATTTGATACGCAAGACGCTGGGTGATCTGCTGCCACGGCATATACAGATCTTTGGACAGAACGAATACTTCAAGGGCATCACGCTGCCAGTTCCACCAACGCTGGAGCCGCTGGAGGATAAGATGCCAGCGAAGGCGCTGCAGAATCCACTGACAATCGATGTGCTCAAAAAGTGCCTGGACAAAGATCCGGCCAAGCGTTGGTCCTGCGACAAGCTCATTAAGCACTCCTACTTTGACGACTACATAGCCAAACAGCGTGAACTGGATCACATCAATAGCCTGGAGGCGGCCACGTTGCGGCAACAGCAGTTGGCCTCGCAGCAATTCATGTTGGCCACCGCCGCGCAGCAGCTGCAGACTGGAGCGGCACAGGCGGCTGCCATTGCCGCTGCGCGTGATAAATCTAAGGTAAGTTTGAAGGAGAAGGTGCTCTTCCATCATGAGCTAACCCTGTAATCCTTGCAGACTTCAAACACCTCGTTGCCGCTGCTGCCAAGCACCCAGCATCATCATCACACGCATCAGGATTACGTAAAGCTACAACCGCTGAACAAGAACGCAGCGATACTGCATCGCACCGAGCACCATCTGCCCACCATCTAAGCAGAACAGTTTAAAATCTATATATATATATATGTGCTATGGGATCGGGTGGGATATAGGGTATTCTAAGTGCGAGTGTGCACAGCAAATTTTTTTTTCTTTGTTTACTTCGAAAATAAATGTAAAGTGTGAGAAAAGTCGAGGCGTGTGTGCAGCTTAATTCCCTTACAGGTGTCGTCACACCCATTGCCAGGCACTTGTTGCCCACTTTCTAGCTCTCTCTCTCTCGCTCTCTCTCTCTCTCCCCCCTCCCACTCGTGCCACGTGCCAATCGGAGTCTGTTGCCAAGGCTCGACTCGTTTTTTGGCAAGCTAATCCGCTGCTAAGCAGCAAGCAGATAATCAACGACACGTAGACGCTTACGTGTGTCCCAGCCAGGCCAAAAAAAAACGAGACAGGAAAAGATAGTGGAAGGAATGTGAAGAGTGAGAGGGAGAGGTAGAGAGAATGGAAGGGAGACTAAATAAATCGCTAACTGGGCGTTGATGGCTTGCAGTGCTCGTTAAGCTGTCCCATTGCAGCGTGATGTGATTATTGAAATCGCCAGCTTATATAAATTGCTTTAGCTTATAATATACTTATAGTTCAATTTACTAAAGATAAACTGAGATAAGCCTTAAATGGAATAGATTGAGCTTGCTGCAAGTGTGCAAAGTGCAATTATATATAAAAATTCCTTTCACTATTCCTGGCAATTTATGTGGATATATTTTTGCTTCGTCAGCCTCTTCAACTAATTGTCCCTCAATTCTTTAAGCTGTCCATCTCACAGTTCATGTGTCTGTGCCTTATCTTATTTATTTATCTGTGCATATATCCAGCTGACTGTCAGTCTATATAGGTATATAGACTCTATACCATGTCCTTGTACGGGCCTTCATTACTTTCAATTTGAAACAAGATTCTCTAAATTTTTTATGATGAACCTGAACTATATCTGAAGTTGAAAAACCCGTCACAAATAAACAATCAGTTCCCAAAAACAACATAGATTTAAACTGCGAAATCTTTATACCAAATTTGGTATCGCTAGCTTTTATAACAGCTGATATCCGTACTTTCACACAGACGGACATACGGTCAAACAGACGGACGTGGACTAATTGACTCAGCTTATGATCCAGAGCAGCAAAACATACACTTTGTCAGATCTTCCACGCCTTCTTCATTCTGCTGCATACATTTGGTATACCTTATCTTGACCATTTTAAATAGAGAAAGGGTGTAAAATTAAGAAACCGACTTAAGAGTCAACGAGAATTTTCCTTAATAAATTATTAAAAATTTTCTCTTCTCTTTCTTTAATTTATTTATAGATCATATTTTCCGTCTTTTTTATTTCCAAAGCTTATCAAATTTTTAACTTTTATGCACTGCATAAAACCATTTCTAGCCCTATTTACATATTCATTGTGGAAATGCAACTGTTTGCAGAAATGTCGAAGTGAAAGCCTTGTGGAAACAATTATTGTGCTGTCCTCGTTTTGGGTTCCCTAATGACCCGCACTCTCTCTTTTTCTTTCTCTCTCTCTCGCTCGCTGTCGTATGATTGACTTTTGTTTTTGGGCAAAAGTTTTAATTAAATTAGTACCCGAGTTGGCAGTGCCCGGCAATAGTAGGAGCAAATAACGGCAACTGCAACTGTCAACATAGCGTGGAAATCTCCAGGGAAGCGTGCAATGTGACCAGAATTTTGTGTGGGAATCAAATGCATTGGGGACGGTCGACGACGACGACGACGACAGACATTGAAATTGACTGTATCGTCTAGTGCGCACCCGGTCTGGCGCCCCCATTTCCCTCTCCCCCGCTCTGTTGCGCTTCTGCTCGATTGCATCCGTCGCCAAGTGGCGGGGCACAATTGTTGGACACTTTGATTTTTCGTTTGGCATCACAATAGTCCAGAAAACTTTCCTCTCGCTTTTTATCGCACAGCGTGCGCTGTGCATTTGACTGCGAATGCAAACGGCAAAAAGCATTTGTAAGGCACCCCCCCCCCGCATTCCCCTCTCTACCCCTTGACCCATCCCAGTGCACATCCTGCTGCAGGATATGCAAAGTGTGCAGCGTGTTGTCGTCGACTCGACGCTTGACAATCCCAGACAGTTGCATAATCTGTACTGTCGTTTATGCAAAGTGCCCCCGAAAAAAAAACTCTAAAAATAAGTCCAGCGGGAGACGCCTCACCGGGGAGTCTACAGATAATGTTAAGAGGTATCCCGAATTGTTAAGTTCTCTTATGTTTCCCCCCAAAGAGAAATCGAAGTTTTATTGAATAAGTTGATAAAGCATCGTTTTAGTTTTATTCTCCATAGCGCCACAATTTGATAGCAGTTTTATAGCATCGAATGGTTTCCCACAAAACTTCTGATTGCGTTTTACATTGAAAAGTTGGCCAACACAAAAGGTAACTAGTTGGTTGTCTTCTGTTGTCGCCATTTGTTGTTGTTTACCTTATCTGGCGATGGTCTCTTCAGAAGCTTAACTAGTTTTTGTGATTTACTTCCGTTGCTATACGACTTATTTGCAAAGAAATAATTTTATTTTAATCTCATAATGTTATAAATATATTTTGAAATAGGATTGGTTTGAATTTTGCAAATCTTAAAAATTAAAAAAAAAAAAATATAACTCTCTACTTTGAACTCTTAATTCATTCTATATTTTAATTACTTTAATTTCCATTTTTATTCTATTCCTTTCACCCTGAACTATTCAATCCTTACTCCAATCTCCTGTATACTCTATCTCTTTTGATTTTTTTACTTTTTTTACTATATTCTTCAATCCATATACCACTCTTAACTCCTTCATTAGCTCTCTACTTGTACGCTTTAGTTCTTTTCTACAATCCATCCTCTAATACTACTCTGCTTGGGAATCCATGTTCTCTCCCATCTTGAAATGCCTCTCCTTCTTTACTCTATACTCTCCACTGTCTGGATTTTCCTTCTTAACTTTTATTTTTCTCCTATCTTCCAATGGAGAATTGCCTCCTCTCCTACCACTACGCTTTAATCTATTCACTCTCTTACTCTCCATGTTCCTAATGCCAACGATATTGCTGGGCCTCTGCATACCTCCGATTGAGAGCATTTTTCCGCTCAGCCTCTCCACCCACACCGCGTACGAGTTCGTTTCGTTGCCAATTGCGAAAGACTACCGAATCCTGGGGAATGCTATCATCCGTATCGAGTGCCTGTTGTTGCCACCACTTCAAGTTCACAGCCTGCGTCTGCACGGGTATAACAGAAATCACTTGAGGTCTGCGCGGTGGCCACAAACCCAACTTGGCCAAACGCTTCTGTTCATCGATATCCGTCTGCTCGGGCTGCCCCAACATGTGCAACTGTTGCACGGAGTTGTGACTGCCAACTGAACGCTTCATTACAATCGGATAGAAGGGATCTTCTCCATAAAGCTGACGATACTTGGCACTCCTGACCAAGCCGATAATTTGAAACATTGCAATGCAAGTGACACAATTGTAGCCAGCAAAGACTGAAAGTGATCGTACATTAAGACTTTGTCTTAGGTATTCCAAATGTAACTTACGACAATAAAAACTTCCAACTAGAGTGAGCACAATCAGTAGACCCAAGTTTATTTGTTTTTTCAGCATTATCATCAGCACAATGTGGCTCATTGTTATGCCCAGAAAGTAGAGGAATTCAAAGAGCGCCAAGGGTATTAACAGCCATTTGTAGAGCTTTATGGGAAGTGGTGAAATATTAAAAAAAGTGGGAATTCCACGTAATGAAGAGAGTAAATTCGTTAAACTTAAAAAAAATAATGTAAAATAAAACATAAGCAATTAGTTGTGAATAAGATTAGGAACAAGAAACATAAGCAACATTCAAGCTTGGCCGACAGTGAGATACTCTTCGTTCAATATTAAATAGCCGTTAAGAATATACAAACAATTTATCTTTATCTGCGCATGATATAGCCTTCATGCCAAATTAGGTGTCTCTAGCTTTTATAATAGCTAGATCTGCTCGTTAACACAGACAGACGGACAGTTAGACAGACGGACATGGCTCAAGTGACTTGAAGAGTCAACCTGCCAAAAATATATACATATAAGACAGTAGGGTATAGAAAAACATTAAGATATTCAAAAAAAAATTCCCAAGTCTCACAGATTGAAATAAAAAGATGTTCCACATAAGAGCTTTTACCTTGATTGAACCATATGCGCCCAAAACTGCACAAGCTACGTGAGTATAGCAAATGATGTGCAAAAAAATCATAAGATTATCGGGAGCTGGAGAAAATAATATATATTTTAGTCCATATTTGTATATCTCAATCCAAAATTTTCTTACTATCCTTAGCCCAATGGATTGCCTTGCGCACCGCACTGCTGCTCTTGTACTGCGAATCGTGTTCCAGCAAATCGATAAGTCCATCGAAAATACTCACGCCGCGCACAAACAAAACGATGCTCAATGTGACATTTATGATCTGAATAAAGATTTTAAATTTATAAAAAAATATATAAAATATTTTGAAAAATTCCTTACAATACTCCAGACAGCAACAATTATAACACCTAAGCGCACGGAGCAATAGCACAAATAACTCTCCATAAACAACATATTAAATGGTCGATTTGCTTCAATGGTTTGCCATAATTCATAGGATAAGTACCTGGTCGGCCAGGACTTGCGCAACTACTGCAGCTTGACAAATGTTCAATGAGAAAGCAAACGCAACGATTACCGAACACACACACACACACACACACAATTTAGTTGTGTGGGAGTTTGAGTTAAATGACAAAAGCTTGTTCCGAAGATTTCTATCTACATACGTATCTCTCACTCTGCTTTAGTCATATTTGCCTCTAATGCAACTCAAATGGGAAACATTTTTCATTCGCCCGCAGGACGTCATGGCGTCCACAGCGTGGTCTGCCCGGCTCTCTCTGAGGGACTCAGTCGCAGGCCAACATGCTGCTGATGGAGTCCTATATGTTCTGTGCCTCGGTGCGTCTGGGTGTTATTATTATCAGTGCCTTCGCATTGGTAAGTATTCTCTGATTGCGTTTATTTCTAGGTTTGCTTTAAAAATTTTAATTTTTATTTTAGTCAAAAACTATTTAATTTACTCCACATAAGCCATTTCTTTTTGTATTAATATATTTTTTATCATCAAATATAATCAGTCGGCTCAAATATAAAAAAAAATGATTCTTAACACTTAAAATTTCAAACAAAAAAAATTCTTTAAATAGGATTTCTACCATTTTTATACCATTCAACTATTGAAAATGGTCAAAAACGGTAAACTAAGTTTGTGCAAATGTATGTAACAGGCAGAAGGAGGCGTGGCAGATATTTTGACTCAGGATGCTGTGTCGATTGAGCCATGTCAGTCTGTCTGTCCGTTTGAACGTCTAGATCTCAGCTGTTACAAAAGCTAGAGACACCATATTTCACATGAAGGTTCCTGTATACCATAGGTAGATTGAGTAATTTTCAATTTTTGATGACACGCCCACCGCCCACGCAAATCACTTATTTACGATATTAGGAGAAGTATAGATGAGATCTAGACGTTTAAACGGACAGATGGACGGACGGACAGACGGACATGGCTCAACCGACTCGGCTGGTGATCCTGAGTAAGAAAATATATACTTTTTTTGGTCTGCCACGCCTCCTTCTGCCTGTAACATACATTTGCACAAACTTAGTATACCAATTTGACCATTTTCATGGGTCGAATGGTATAAAAAACAAAACATATAACTCTTAGTTAGACGCTCTGGGATTTGAACCAACGACCCCATTAAATCATTAGTTTCGCAGTCTGCAACTTAACAACGGACGCACTTACGCGCTGGTTGTTAAAACATATCTAACATATCTAAGACACACACCAGTTAATAATTGAAATGCATCAAAATCTAAGCAGTTGGAAAAACAATGCTTGCTTGCAGTGGGCGCAGTGCAAATTTATAGGAAACGTTGAATAACTTTTATGTTCATTATCCGATCGGAACTAAATTTTCAGCGATCGATTGGGTGGTGATAGTTATCTTCAATACCAAAATACTGTAGCTTTATTATTGCACTTGCTATTCGGTTTATCGATTTGCTGGGCCAGTAGAAGGCGTGGCCCAAATTTAAATAAAAACTTTACAGCATATGACTTACATGAGTGTTGTTACCAAATTTGGTGGCTCTAGCTTTTTTAGTTTCTGAGATATGGGCGTTCACACAGACGGACAGACAGACATGGCCATACCATGTATTTTTTTAAAACCCATAGTCTAAAAAGTAACAAAAAAAATTGAGTTTTTTTTGTATTGACTATAGAAATATATTTAATTTATATTTAAAAATTTTATAAGTTTGCTTAATAAATAATACAAAATTGATTCATTTTTATTATTGATTGCTTTTGTTTTTAGTTCCGTTTTAAAATCAATTTATAAATTAAGAAACTTATGAAAAACTTATTTAAACAATAATAATTTTTTTTATATATTAATTTATTTTAAAGCACTCGAAATTGTAAAAAATGTATAATATATTTTGCTACAGTTTTATTAATAAATTGCAAATAAATATTAGTTTTACACACACACAATTTTTTGTCAATTGCAACTTAAAAAACCTTTAAATTTTTTAGTTTATATTAATAAATAAATTTTTTAATTTCCAAGAAATCGAATTTATTTTTTATCTACAGCTAAAGAGTATTACCATTATCTATGTAATCGCAACGCATGGCATAGGGTTTATGCTCACCATAATTGCACACTACGATGTAAATTTGAGCTATAGAGCTAGTTACTATATGGTTAGAGACGCGATTGTCTGGATGGAAAAGTGTAAGTTTTTTACTCTATATATAATATACCTGACTTATATTAAATAGAGTATCCCTCAGATCCAAAGACAATTAGCATACTTCTGCATATATATAGCATTGGACACATTTTATCCTGTTTTGTTGCAGCTTATGGCGCCTATGCGGTGAGATCAGATTATTTTCAACAAAATTATTTCCTAACCTTAACCTATTCAAATCACTTTTTTCTCAGCTCAAAAAAAACTTTGTGATAACTTTGGCTATATTTGAGTTTTTGTACATCGTAGAAATTGCAACTCTGGCCACATTATTTTTGCGTATTCTACGCCATTTTGTGTACCTGAGCCAACTGATTCTTTTAACCATTGCAGCAACTTTTTATATTAGTCTGTATATTACTTTACTTATTAGATCATGGATTTTAAAAAAATACATGTTTTCGAAATGTGCGTAACAGGCAGAAGGAGGCCTCTGCGAACCCATAAACTATATATATTCTTAATCAGGATCATTATCCAAGTCGATTAAGCCATGTCTGTATGTCCGTCTGTCCGTCTCTATGAATGCCTATATCTTACAAACTAAAAAAACTAGAGCCACCAAACTTGGTGACAACACTCACACTATATGCTGTAAAATTGTTATTAAAATTTGGGCCACGCCTACTTCTGCCCCGTAAGCCGATAAACCTCAAAGCAAGCGCAATAATAAGACTACAGTATTCAGTTTTGGTGTGTTTGATAACTATCACCACCCAAACGATCGCTAAAAATTTGGTTCCGATTAAACATAAAAGTTATTCAACGTTTCATATAGATTTGCAATGCCCCCACTGCAAACAAGCAAGCACCGTTTTTCCAAGCAGTGTTTTTACCAATTGCTCGGACCGCTTCGCGTCCAACTAAGAATTATATGTTTTATTTTTTTTCTTGGAAAAACGCGTTTAACAATAACAATTTTCTCAACCTGATTTGTTCATGATCTTCAAAAATCCATGGTCATATACAGTCAACACTTGACTGTAGCCGTTCTTACTTGTATAATATTACTTTAGTGCTAATTGCATATCTTTTGAATCTTTTTGTAGTTCTTGTAGTATACGATTTTTTTGCGCTGGTGGCCTTTGAGCAGATTGTGAGGCTGGTGAAGAGCAAACGGTACCTGGAAGTTTATGGCGATGATCCTTTTAATCCCGTTCTAATTGCTAAAACTAACTTAGTAGAAGCCAAAAAACAATCTGAAATTCATCCTAAATTTGTCTTTGTTATGCCCAATATGGATCTAAAAGTGAGTCCCAAATGGTGGCAAGTGGCAAATGAAACAGCAGAAACGGAAATCATCAAGGATACTGGAAAATATTTTCAAAGTCAAGAACTCTTGCCGGACGTAATGCGCCGTAATGCTCTTAATATTGGATATAGGCAAAGACATCGATTTTAGAATGACAAAATATAGGAATAAGAAAGTATAAATAATTATATTAAAAGTATTATTATTAAAAAAAATTTTTAATAGTGTAAAAATCATTTTTTTCTACATTTTCGAATACTCTTAAGGTATAGTAACCTCAACAAACTTAATCAAATTACAGTAAAACAACATTACAACCTTACACCCCTTGTGAAAGTCAATTACCAAACGCCCTCTACCGTTACTTAGATGAGAACATATCCTTAAAGCTTTATACGTACGCTAAGCAAAGCTTTTTAAAAGCTTAGCTCTCCTCTAAGCGCTATCGAAAACCCATCACAAAATTATCTCATTTACGGCTTGATTACAATACAGTTTACAGGCTACAATTGAACAATCCTAGCAGTAAAATACCCTTCGACTTTTATCGATATACCGTTACAAGCGTGTTATTAAACTTTTAATCTAAACAACAAATTATGCACAAATTCTTTTCGCACTTCATGCAACGTATTTTTATTAGATTTATCTTTCAATAAATGACGCCACTACGATGATTAAGATTCAGACGTTAAAGCGAACAGACGGACAAGTAATTCTGGCCAAGAATAAATATACTTTGCTAGCTGGTATTATATTTTTCCTCAATTTCCATTGATCGAAGAGTCAATCACTATAAACTAGAACTAGTTTTGGCATCCAAGTAGGCCTTATAATACAAACTTAACGAAATTCATATTGTGCATATTTTTATGAACATTATTGTATATAAAGAAGTGAGACCATGTCGCCACTTGCTGCAAAGATTGCCTTGGTGGTCAGCGTGGTCTGGATATTCTGCTCGCTTTCGCTAATTGTGCGTCGTTTTCATGACATGGAAAAGAGTCGGGATAGAAACGAAAGACAGCACCACGGCCAATTGCGTCAACATGGCGACTATTGGGTGTGGCATGACTTTCTACAAGCAGATAAAAGTTTCAAAGAAGATGACAGCATAACTATTACCACGCACGGTACATTTGTCGATTTGCATCTATTGAATGCTTTGGTTATGAGGTAAGTTTAGGTTTTTCCCTGTTTTTCTTTTGCAGGAATCATAGTTTAACATCCTCTTTCAGATGGCGTGCACCCATTAGCCTGTCTCTCTTCGTTTGTGGTTCGGACTTTGAAGATACTCTTCAAGAATTGGCATATCGACATAATTGTCTACCGGACGGAGCCCTTATACGAAAATATGTTAGCGTTCATTTGGTTTTCCATTCTCAACATAAACCTCAATTCTTGGATTATCATGGATTTTCGTGGAACAGCGTTCCCCTAAAGTGCGAGCTTCTGCCAATATTACAGGATAGCTTGCAACAGGCTACTTATTGGTTTACACGTAGACTGGAATATCCCGTTAATCTGTTGCGAAACGTAGCCCGTAATAATGCCAAGACATACTATATAATGGCTTTAGATATAGAACTATTACCAACATGGAAATTCGTAGAAGAGTTTTTGTCTTACGTATGGTATAAATTTACCCCACAATCAACCAACACGTAGGTTATTCTACATATCATATGGGTTTAGTACACTAACGCCTACAAATATTTTCCACCGTAGCGTCTATTGTTTGCCCACCTTTGCACAAATATCTGGCGCTGCGTTGCCCCTGAACAAACAGCAATTGGTGACCTATGTGAAAGATCATAATAACACAATGCCCATGTATAATCGTGCAGATGTGCAAGCAAATTGGCTTGACTCTACGACTAACGAAAAGAGCCTAAGCACTTTTATTAGCACTAAAAAAATGATCATGTGTGTGGGCTATGTCAGTGTTAACACACTAGAACCCCTATATGATGAGCGTTGCGCAATGGAATCCATATATGATGGTCGAGCTAATCTAAAGGTTGGTATAAAAAATCTTTCAAATATAATTATAGCCCATTGAAATCTTTTTGCAGGCACAAGTTCTCGAAGGACTCAACTATAACTTTGTTATTTTGGATGGTGCTTTTCTCATACGACGTGCTAAACACAGCTGGAGGAATTTGGAAACTTTAGCATTAAAATCATCAAAAGAAACAATTGGCGAATTATTGAAGACTTGGCAAGAATTATACCTTAATTTGCTACCCTCTTAACGCGGTATTTCAACCTTAACAATTTACCTAGCGGTATTTTCGTGGACTTAAAATTTTCCGAAAAAAGATCGTGCCGTAGTTTTGTGCACCTGAAGTTGTATTAGTTGAAATAAATTCATAATGAAGAAGTTAATTTCACTGATTATCGCTTTTATTTAGCTGTGCATTTAACCAATATTTCATTTCACCTTCTTGATACCATATTTAAGAAAGCATAATTAAGATAAGGTAGAAATAAAGCTCAAAGTTTAATGGAAAGCTTGAGTTTACTTCTACTCCTCTCCCCACAAACGATATGTGCATTTGTTATTGAACCCATATTTTTCATAGTATTTACGTATGATTCTCAAAGCGATGACTCTGTCCATCTGCCTCTGGAGTTTTTTGGGTAGAAACTCTGCCACGTTGGCATAGCGCACCAGGAAAGCAGGATGCATCAGGTAAAACTCATAGCCCTTTAGACACATGGCAAAGCTCTGCGGGTAAGGTAAGAGAAAACAGAGAGGTTTTTCAGAATCGAAGTTTCAACGAATAATCACTTCAAGCTTTATCAACCCACCTGTATACGCTGATTGTATCGTCCGTGCCAGGTGATGCGGTCGTCGAAAAGGGGTTCCCTATTGTTACTTATATAGTAGGGTTGCCAAAATTTGTAGATGTTCTCGCGAAGATGATGACTTAAGAGTTCCATTGTTTCAGTATTATTGGATTTACGCTTTAACCAATCTAAAAAGTCTGGCACCATATCGCAATACGGACAGATTTCCGTAAAGTAAAGATGAGCTTGCATTTTTAAGTAGAGCTTTGCCAACTCGTACTTAGTAGCAGGCAGATTCTGATTTCTATTAATCTGAAACACGGGCAAAACAAAAACCCGATTCAACTCCCTTGATCCTCGAACAATCATATTGCGATTGCGATGCACCATATTCAGAAAATGTTCCACAATACCCAAACTGGGAGTAAGCTCTATGTCGCAGGACAGTATAAAGTGTGTATTGACCGCTTTTCTGGCAATATTTTGACCCATATTCATCGGATGTTGCAAATAGCTAGCATTTGGATCTATTTTGTGTTGTTGCGCCAACCAAGTTGTATTTTCCCCCAAACAATTAATGGGCCAATTTCGAACTTTAGGCAATGATCCCATGAATTCTTTGGACAAAATAAGATGAAAGCTAACGTAAGCACGGATAGCATCACTGTGCGGTAGGCAGTTCCTAACATATTGTAGGGCACTCAGGGTAACATTAAGATCCAAATCAGTTGTGTATAGTGAAAAACTAATGGGAGCGTTCCAACTGGAGGAAGGCAAATAAGAACTAATCATACTCTTCATATTCTCTTTCCTTATCTTACTTACTGTACCGCAATCGTTTCCAGATTGCCAAGATTTCTATAATCACCGCTGGCAACGTATGTGATAGACTCGGCGCATTGTATACGACGACTCAATTTACCAATTAATTCATTTTCATATACCGTCGAATGTGTAATAAGAAAATTTCTTGGTTTCAACAGACGATCCTTGCACTTGACCATGTTCTTAATATCCCTTGTTCGTGTTATTTTACGCATCATATTCTCCGAACGATCTGGTGCTCTAATTCTAGGTCGATGATGTCGTGTGGAAATCGAGGTAGCCCAATCGGTCAATAAAGACATGATTATCAAGAGGGCTGTAAGTACGATCAAGAACAAGAGAGCCCTTCGACTGCGACGCTTTAGAATGTCCATAGTGTCGGTTTACATTTATGTATATAATATTCTGTGTTATATTCGAATGAAAAACTAAGGAAAGTATGTTTTAAATTTAGTTTGGGCTGTCAAGAAAAATAAAAGTCTAACTGCTTAAAGGATTTAAATTTGTATACCCTTCGACCATTGAAAATGGTCAACAAGGGGTATACTAAGTTTGTGCAAAGGAATGTAATACGAGTAAAAAGACGTGGAAAAACCCACAATGTATGTATTTATTATATATTCTTGCTTAGAATAACTAGCCGATTGAATGAACCGTGTCCGTCTGTCTGTCCATCTGTCCGTCAAACCCTTAACACAATTAAAAAAGCTACAGACATAAAATTTGACATGAAGGTTTATTTATATAGTAAGCTCCTGAAGTTGATTTCAAATTTTAGGTGACACGCACATCACCCACGAAAATCAGTTATTTGCGATTTTGAATATAATAATTTAGGATACGTTTTTCTACTGTACCATACACAAAGACTAATTCTTTATGCAGCCATCTTCCAAATTGAAATCCGATCAGCTAATAAATACAAAAGTTATTCAAGTCAACGTTTTCCATAGTTCCGCTGCCTGCGCCTTTGCTTAAAGTTTCTTGTTGAAATTAAAAATTTGCTAAAATGTCTGTTACGGTTTTTTGAAGGAAGGATATCTCAGTCAGGCGCGCTTGATTGTAGTTTTCGTTTTAATTTTTTTTTTTTTATTTACATTTATAAGGAATAATTTTTGGTGACTATTTGCATTGCTCTATTTTATTATGTTTATATTTAGTTCTTCTCAGTCTCCATATATATCTTTATATCTTTATCTTTGTCTATATCTTTATATCTTCTCAACATGTACATCACCCTAGGCAATTCTCATTTTCTCCAAAAATAAACGGATATGTTGATAATAGTTTGCTTTCAATGTACCACGACTGCTTGTCCATATGTTTAGAGGGCTTTATATTTTGATTTTGGCTTTCAGAGTTAGAGTAATGAACTAGAAAGGCGGGATGCAGCACATGATACTCGAAGCCTATCAGGCACATAGCATAGGCCTGCAAAGAGAAAAAAATAGATGAAATCGAAAAAATAATTTCCTTGGATTAAACGAAACGAATTTACCTGTAGACGTTTGTTGTATTTGCATTCCCAGCTGACATATTTATCGAAAAGCGGCTCCCTATTGTCGCTGACAAAGACGGGCTCCCATTGAACGAAGTTGCCTTCGCGCAGTGTCATGCGTAGAACATGTAAGTTATTTAAAGAGTTCTCCTCTTGATTTATCCAATCGGTAAAGCAGTCGGCATAGAATTGAGCATAGAAAGGTTTAGCTTGTTGTCTCCCAATGAGACTCAACAATTTGGACTTGGTCTTAGGTGCACTTTCATTTTTTGAAATTTCAAAACGTGGCAGTACATAAACCCTGGGCGGCTGATCGATTTCGAAGGTAAGTAGACTCTTGTTGCGATGCAACATATTCAGAAACTGTTCGACGAATCCCACACTCGGATATAGTTCAATGTCGCAGGCCAATATAAAGTGTGTATTAACCGCTCGGCGAGCAACGTTGCGAGCCACGTTAATAGAATACGACACATTGGCCTGTGGCTTAAACATTTCAGAGAGCGGCTGCATTAATCGCTCGCTTTCATTATAATCGTGACAGTCGAGGGGCCAATCAAGGCTTTCTGTTCCATCGTGAAGCACACTTTCCTGCAAATATTCAACAGGTAGAAACAAGTGAAAGCTGACGAAATCCCTAATCAATGGACTTTCCAGTGCGCAGTTTCTGAAATATTGTATGGCATCTAGCGTATCATTTAGGTCCTCAATCAGGGTGTATACTGTGAAGCTGACAGGTGCACGCCAGCTGAAGTTAAGAATATAGTATGTATAAGCGATCTATGCGATTTATATAATCCACTTCCACTTACCGCTGTACAACCGTTACCAAATGCTTTAAGTGCCCAAAGTTTCCGATAGTAGTGTAGGTTATCGACTCGGCACAGCCCATGCCTCGACTTCGGATGCCCATGAAAAGATTTTCGAATATGACAGCATTATGCTCCACGTAATATTTGCGCTGCAATTCGTGATTCTTGCATTTTACCCATTCCTGAATGCGATGTTTGCGTTCAACTTTATTTTGTAGCTCCGACGAGCGATCGGGTGCCAATTTTCTATGCATGCGTTGCGCGACAACATGTCGACCTAGAGGACTAAATTGCCTTTTGGAGCCGATTATAAAGAGCAGCACCAGAATTGCGAGCATCGGCAAAAGCATCCATTGACGTCGGCGATGTGCAAGCACCATTCTGGCTAGGCTGAATTATCTGTGTATCTATGTTTGTCTATCTGCCGTATTTGTTGACGTGTATCCAATGCTGTAGCCAGCCAAAAACTACACAAGCTTCAAATTATATTTGATTTGATTTAATTTATGTGTCGATTATAAATCGATTAATTTTACTGTCGGCAAATACAATAAAAAGTAACCGATTTCCTTGAAGAAATTCTTAAAAGCATTGTAGACATTGTAGGCGGTTGTGATTAAAATCAAATAATTGCATTTATATTATGTGTAATTAAATATAAGGAGTGCGACAATTCATTTGTGGAATCATGCTTATTGTCCATCTCTAATTAACTGTTAACTTATCGCCTGCGAAACTATCGATTGCATCCGACGCGACGGTGGCGGATTGCCAGATCAGATATCGCTGAGGCTGGTGCTTATGGATTTCAATATTTTTATACCATTCGACCATTGAAAATGGTCAAGTTAAGTTGCTCAAGATCACTAGCCAAGTCGATTAAGCCATGTCCGTCTGTCTGCCCGTCTGTCCGTTTGAACGTCTAGATCTCAGCTATTATAAAAGCTAGAGACACCAAATTTCACATGAAGGTTCCTGTGTACCATAGGTAGATCGAGTTTATTTTAAATTTTTCATGCCACGCCCACCACCCACGCAAATCTATAATTTACGATTATTAGGAAAAGTATTGAAGTTACAGCTTTCTGCTTTGGTATGAACATAAATAATTGCAATGTAAATCTATTCCCTAAAATACAATCCGATCGGACAATAAGCACAGAAGTTATCCATGCTAACATTTTTCGTAGTTCCGCTGCTTGTCATCGTCCCGATGTTTCGTTTCAGCCGTAGCGTGTGTAAAGCTGACTGCTACGACGTTTTCATATGTAGATGGCGCTATTCAAAGATACAAAGATCTGATTTAAAAAATAGGTGGCAGAAGAACTTGTGCAGTGTTTTTTCATGGAAATAAAAGTGTGATAATTTTTTCGAAACTGTGCGAATAGTATCTTACTGTCGGGTGCGCTCGACTGTAGCTTACTTTACTTGTTTTTTTTTTTTTATAATTACTCTAAATATAAATCTTTATAATTTTGATACAGTAAAACTATACCATATGTATATAATAAATTGTTCTTAACATATTTTGTTAAAATAAATTATATAATTATCAGTCAAAAAATCTATTAGGCTATAATAATGTAAGTAGGGTATGTTAACACACATGTTTTTAAAAGTTAAGGTAAAGTAGTGCAAATTTAGAAAATATTACGGAAAATAAAGGGATGTGTCTTTATTAAGTACAGTACATTCTTGTAAAATATATATTTTTTACTATATAATAATTAAATAACATTATAAAGTAGTATCGTTGTAATAAAGTTTAAACTTCAATAAAGTTTAAACTTCTAGGCTTAGGATTTTTGTAAATTTGAGTACACACAAATGACGGGCTACACTTATATGTACATATATGTAATGCCTAAGGCTTCTATTAAATTCTTATTGGAACCACATATCACGAGATCGACTATAAGTCTTTTCCTAATGAACTTACTCTATCTATCTCTATCTACTCTACATTTTCTGCTCATGTAAAGCACTTTTTATTCACTCCAAAGAGTACTCGATATTCTGGCTCAATTTTTGACTTGATCAGCTTCGTCATCTCCCTTGCGTATTTGACTCTTGTTGAATCAGGTGTAGCCTTCTTGATACCAGGATGATGCACAAGAAAGGCAGGATGCAGCACGTGATACTCGTAGTTAAGCAAACACATGGCATAGCCCTGTAAGAGCAGCAAAATATGACTTTGAAGTGAAAGTTTCTTAGGTTACCTAACCAGTAATTCACTCACCTGTATTCGCTTGTTGGATTGCCCCTCCCAGGTGACACGTTCGTCGAAGAAAGGCTCCTTGTTGTCACTGACATAGAAGGGCTCCCAGTACTTGAAGTTCTCCTGTCGCAGTGCCATGCTAAACAGTTCCAGTTCCTCTGATTCACTCGCAGCTCGATTAACCCATTCCTTATAGCCGGGTACCTTGTGGCAATTCGCACATACCTTGGCATGAAATAGCTGAGCCCGCTTCTCTTTATAAAGATTCATTAATTCTGCCTTATTATCGGGCACTTTTTCATTCTCTGCGATCTCGAAAACTGGCAACGGATACACCCTGGGCGCCTGATCTGGTTCCAAGGCTAGTATGCTGTTATTTCGATACACCATATCGAGGAACTGATCGACAAATCCCAAACTCGGATATAGTTCAATATCGCAGGCAAATATAAAGTATGTATTAACCGCCCTACGGGCTATGTTGCGACCCACATTTATAGGATATGTCAAATTTGCTTGCACTTTGTACGTTTCGGAGCGATCTTGTCTATAGGGTGGTTCCACCAGGGTACCATTTTCTGTCTGACACTCTATGGGCCAGTTAAGTGTCTCACTCTCATCCAGGGGCACATATTCCGGCATATGTTCATTGGAAAAGAATATGTGAAAGCTGACAAAATCGCGTATCAATTGACTGCCTGGTAAGCAGTTTCGCACGTATTGAATAGAGTCCAGCGTGAACTTGAGATCGAAACCAGGCGTGTGGATGGCAAAACTGATCGGTGCGAGCCAGCTAAAGTTTAAATTAAAAAATTACTTATTTGTTGTTAAGTTAAGAATTCAGCTATGCCAAAGCAGTGAGTTGCGTCGTTAATACGTCGCTTACAAATCGAATTGATTTTCGGGGGCGCTGGGCGTGGCAGCCAGTATTTGAGATTATATCTATCAGGATATTATGTATAGAAACCTTGATTTTAAATTTTATTGCTCTAGCTTTCGTAATAAGTAGCTGAGATCTGTGTGTTCATACAGACAAACAGACAGAAGGTAATGACTAAGTTGACTTAACTAGAGATGCTGATCAAAAATGTATATACTCTAGAGCCTTCCACGATTTCCTCTGTCTGTAACATTCGTTCACAAAAACTAAGACTTAAACTTGAATGTATTTTTCAATATAGTTTTTAAACATTTTCAAAAGCTATAAAAATTAAAAGGTAATGAATATCTGAATTTATTTTAGAAGCTAGCTTTAATCTATAAAGAATACAGCTGCATTATAATGAATAGGTTGGGTCAACAAGCACTTTTATTTAATACGGCAATGCACTTTGTAATTCTTCTTTTAATATTGAAACAGCCGTTTTCTCTAAAACTATCGACTTCCGCATCGTAAAGGGTAAATAGAAAACTTAACTGTTTATTTTCAGTGTACTTTTAAGATATACACTTTGCGGAATGGGAGATGCCTTCTTCTTAAATATATTTGAATTTATCACGAAATTATACTAATACAAAATATAATTCTATCTAATGAAATTATAAAAAAAATGCTTCAAAGTTTATTCCTAGAATAAGTTAAAAATTTGAATTATGCATGAGATTACCAGATATAACCCAGATAACGACGAAGGTTACATATAAAACCAGTAGCAGATCTTAAAACCTTACAAGATTTCTTGATAAACTACCTAAACTTTCTTTATGCCCCAATAAAAAAAATGACGCTTCTTTTAGCTATCTTTCAGCTTAGGTCGACTGCACTTGCACAAAAATATAGCTAGACAATAAAGATAATGTAGCTTAAAGTACTAGGCAAATAGCGAGAAGGGGAGCTGCCACTTACCGCTGGGCGACCGTTTCCAGATTATCAAAGAAAGTGAAGTCTCCATTTGTGGTATACGTAATGGACTCAGCGCAGCCCATGCTACGACTTTCGCTGCCGATAACCAGGTTCTTGATCACCCAGTAATCCCCATGTTGGAACTTCTCAAGTCGTAGTTCACGATTGCGGCACTTGAGTAGCTGCTGCAGTTCGCGTGTACGGGCTGAGGTAAATCTTGGTTCCTCCGTGGTGGGCAAACTTAAGGGGGCTGCCTCATTCAGCTGACGTAGACTTAGAGACTCTAACTGCGGTTTTAGTTCCGATTGACCGATCTTTTTTGTTCTCTGCAGCTTTGTAAATTGTTGCATCTGATGCAAATTTCGCAGCAAAAGCAACGTAGCCAACAGGGCGAGCAATAGCAGCGCAAGGGATCGCCAATTTCGTTTATTGATCTGTACCGCCATCGAGTTGCGCGACCAATAGTGACAAGGTAAAATTTAGCGGGGTTTTTCCCAAATAAAGTTCAACAAATTTTGGGTTTCAACTTATATTCATTTTATGACACACTTGCGCAGATAATTCCAAATCGAATGGGGGGCTCCCATTACCCCATTGGCTGATTTTGGTAACTTAAGCCGAAATACGTGTGCTTCGTGCTATCCACGTCAAACCGAACTGATTAAGACACTGAAAATAGCATACTGATTATGTACTATGTGGGGTACTACGACTTTTAGCTTATTTATGGGTCCATTTGTAATTGGGTATATAAAGGTAGAGTCAAATGCCACTGACTTGTATGCACCCTACACTGCCAGTTTTTATTAAGTTATGGCAGAAAAAATTCTTTAAAAAAAAAAGTTTAGTAAAAAAAATCTTAAGAACTTTGGTTTATAATTTAAGGAAATATTTGCTTTTCTGTGTCTTAAAAAAAAACTTTAGCTACTTCTGATATTCAGAAAATCCTACGCCCAAATTGATGTGTCTAGCTCTTGGAATGGGTATATCGACGAAAGGCGGCTGGCTCACATTAGCTTTTAATGTGTTGTACTGTCTTACTTCACTTCAAATTATCTCGTAGGACTTTATATTATATTTGTTAACATTTTTTTTTATATTTTTAAAGCACTTAATACACTTTCTTTCACACTTGTGCAGGGTATAAAGATACACCTGCTTACATTTTTCAAATTCCGCATTATATTGAAATTTCTGATTATAATTTGACCATAAACTATATGAAGATTAGAAGTCGAACGATTTTCTTTTTTTAAGATGGTTCTACTTAAGATAAGGTTGGCAATTTCTGCGAATTTTCTATTAATTTCATGTTGTACAATTTAAATTAATTAAGTGGCGAGATAAAAAAAATGCAACCAGACAATTTTTTGTGGCACTCACAGATAAAATCGTAGTTTGGAATACACAACTCGAACAGAAAACAAATTTAGATACAATTACAATTTTCAATTAGTATTTCTTATCGATAGACTCGTAAATTTTATAACTGAAAGCGAAATGCTCTCACTAGTATGTAAACCGACGGCGACAAATGATGGAAGCGAACTGTAGCGGCTGCGTTGAGCATTATACGAGAGTGCGTAGTGCCTTGTGGAGGCTTGTGTGTGATAAGCCCGGGTCGGTACGATTAGACCAGACCAGCATAAGTGGGATAGCCCAAGATGTTTGAGTGCTTTATAAACAATCCAATCGCAGAATAAAACTCTTCTCCTGTAATCTTTTTCGCTCTCTTTCTCTCTATCTCTCTCTTCAGCTCTGACTCCCTCTCTTTCCCTCTTTCGATTGGTCAGGCAGTTGACACATATGTATGTTATATAGGTTCTTTGTAATACATCACAATTAAAGTTAAGTTTCATTTCCGAGAAGTATTGAGTTTTATCTTGCGCAGATGGTGTCAGGTCTAAGTATTATCAAAATGTCCCATTTGAAGTCTACAAGGCACTTAAGTAGTATCTTTGTTCCGACTCTATCATATCATATCAATAATTGTACACATTAAGGGATTGTTTAATTTTGCGCTTTAAACATTTCAATTTTGTTCAGTTATTTTTAAACTTATTCAATATTATAAAGATCTCAAATGTTTATGCAGTTATAAAAACTAATTGAATTTAGTTAAGATAAAATAAATAATCAGCACTAAATTGTCCTTTGTTCTTTATTTTCCTTATCGAACCGTATCAAATCAAATACGTCATTAGGCATAGCTGCCAAATTAATACGAATGATTGTTCTGCATATATATAGATAAGTCCAGATAAGCCTAAAAATAAATAAGCTACCCAATTGACATAAAACGAACTTGTTTAGTTGCTAGTATATTACAGTATTTTGGGGATGATATGCTTATACCATATACATATATATAATATGCTTATACTATGTATATTTCCCTTCATATATACCACATATCATGTTTATGTTATATTACTCCGCCACAAACTTCCGGTTCCGTAGATAATAAAAACAAAAGAATGGTCGTTTGAGCTGCTTTAGAAAACTTTCGCTTGAATTGTGCAATAGAATTTTGCATTTACAGAAGAGCTATAGCACATTAAGTGTGTATGGTAAAAACCAAGAAAGTGTTATGTGTAACATGTAAGGAAAGCTACAGTCAAGCGCACCCGACAGGAAGATACCATTCGCCCAGTTTTGAATGAAATTATCACACTTTTATATACTCTGCACAAGTTCATATGCCACCTATTGTTTAAATTAGATCTATCTTTGAATAGCGCCATCTACATATGAAATCGTCATAGCAATCAGCTTTATACACGCTACGGCTGAATCGAAGCATCGCGACGAAGACGTCACGAAAAACGTTTAATTAAATGACTTCTGTGTTTATAATCCGATCGGTGTGAAATTTGGAATATAAATGCATAAAGTATAGATCTATATGTATGTTAAAGCAAAACATTGAGACTTTAATACTTTCGTCACAAAGCTAACTCAAATATGTAGTAATCAATTTTTATAGGCGGTAAGTGTGATACCTTTAATTTGAAATAAACTCCAGGAGCTTATGATGTTTATAAACCTTCATACCAAATTTGGTGTCTCTAGCTTTTATAATAGCTGAGATCTAGACGTTCAAACGGACAGACGGACGGACATGGCTCAATCGACTCGGCTAGTGATCCTTAACAAGACTATATACACTTTGTGGGGTCTGCCACGCCTCCTTCTGCATGTTACATACATGTCCACAAACTTAGTATACCGTTTTTGACAATTTTCAAAGGTCGAATGGTATAAAAAAATTGTTTTGACTGCAAATCAGTAGTTGATTAATTAAAAAACAATTTCAATAAAATTTAAAAATTACAGAGCCTTAAAATAAAATGTTATAGATGATAATACCCAGTTAGTGCTGTTTTAAAAATTAATCTTTTAATAGTTAATGAAATATTGTAGAGTTTTTGGCTCGATGGCACAAATTAAACAGTTTATCGTCATATAAAAATCTGATTTAGATCATAGATTATATGTATACAAAATACGTGGTCTATTGTGTTTGGCAGGCAGTAGAAAGTGTTTGCGACCCCATAAACTATATATGTATATTCTACACTTGTACCAATAGCCAAGTCAATATAGTCAAGCTGGCCTGGATCTCAGAGACTTAAAGAGATAAGGCCACGAAACTTTGTGTCAAGGTTCGTGTGGATTGCAGCGTCTAAAGGTGTCTTGAAATTGAGCCACGCCCCTTTTCGATTATAAAAAATCGTTAAGCTTACAACATAGTTAATGTAAATTGTAAATAAGTTAATTAGGGTACCTTGAAAATGATTATAATAATCGAAAAATATTAATATTTAAATGAATCTACATGATAAATAGTTGCAATGAGGCTTTTTACTTATACAATACGAAACCATAGCAAACAGTAACTGACCTACACCATGCTGAATTATTATATGCTACCATCGCACATGGAGATATCTGCATTATTCGAAAAACCTAATACAATAAACAATTTGAATTCGTGTACTATAATTGATGCAGTTTATTTGTAACATTTAAAGGCGAAGCAAAAATTTGACTGCCTTGTTGGGCTCGCACTAATCCGTTAAAGAAAAAGCGAGAGAGGGGGCGGGGGAATAGGAAGAGGGAGTGCAGTCTTTTCAAGAACTACGACTAGTTGAGTGACGCTCTCTCCTAGAGCAGGCCAGTTTGTGCACGTTCTAGGAGCTGATTCAGTGCGACGGGTTGCCAGTTCGTCAGGCTGCTGTCGCTAAGCATGCAGACGTTGCGATCGATAAAGCAGAAGAGTTTGCCCACGCGGTAGATCTGCAAGAAAGAAGAAGAGATATGTAAATCCATGCCAAACTCGAGAAGCCTCTCCTATTTGCGACTTACCTGCTTGCCCAGTTCGCGTCTGCCCGGCACCGGAGCAAAGATGATGCCCAGCTCGGCGCATTTTTGCGAGACGAGCTCCTTGAATTCCAACTGCGCGGGTTGCACCACGTCGACCAACATGACAGGGGTCAGCAGTACAGGAGCTGGTGCCGGCGGCATAGGCGGAGGTGGCGCCGCTGTGGGTTGCTGCAGCACAGCATCTGTGGCACGATGCAGCATATCGAGTGCGCGACGCAGATGCTCTTTGATGCAGGGTTCACGCAAAATGGCCTCACTGAACATACTCTTCCAGCCGGCATACCAGCGTGAGATTTCTGCATAGTCCGGAGATTGATTGAGCCACATGACAAGCACCTGCATCCAGCGGGGAAAGAAGTGTTTGTCCAACAGCTGTGCCATATGCTGAGCAGGTATTAGCTCATTCCATTCCCAGACCTGATGCCACAGCTCCAGATTTTGTTGCAACGGATTGATTACAAACTCCGCCAGCACTGCCTGCAATTTGGGTATGATATGACGCAGCAGGAACTGCACCAATTGCTCCTCATCGAAGGCCGTCTTCCAGGGCGTAAGCATGGCGCGTGCCGAGCGATCCTGCGGTGACCATGCCTGCAGTGCGACGCCCAGCTTACTGCGTATCTGCGGATAGATGGTCTCCTCCAGCTTCGAACCCAATATGCCATGCCAGGGCAGAATCCAGCTATGAATGGGCACTGTGTCCGTGAGGGGATCCCATTCGCAGACGCCCACGGTGAGGCGCGGCAACACAAGCTGCTCCAGCACCGAATCAAGCACCCAAGTGGGCAACAGTGGCGCCCAAGCATCGAGCAACGCTGCCATCAGCGCGTGTTGTTTGGGTTGCCAACTGGCGGCGCAGGTGCGGAACGAGGGCATCACTCCCGCCCAGATGAGTGAGGAATAGGGATCAAAGACATTGCGCGATTGCTGTGCATCCTCGTGCTCGATTTCGGATTGGAGAATGCCACGCCAACGCTTGATTAGCTGCAGCGGCTTTGTGGGCTGCTCCAGCGGTTGCCAGTCGATCAATTCGCGCTTCATCAGCGGCGCTATGACGCCTGCCGCTAGATCGGCCAGTCCGAACTCCTTGTACTCCGCTGCAAAGTCATGTTGCAGCTCCAGAAATAGTTTCTCTGCTTGCGTTAGACTCAACTCGGGATTCTCGCTTAGCTCCTCAAGGCGTGCCAGTGCGCCCTGTAAGGTGGTCATATGATTCCTCTCCAGCTGCACCAGTTCCTGCAGCTGCTGGTGTTCGTGCTCCAACGCTGCCTGCCGATCCGAGCATTCTCGCTCCGCCTTGTCTATGGAAATGATCTCCTGCTCGCATTGGCTCACCAGCAGCTGCAGATTGTGCGTCAACTCGGGCATGCTGAAAACACTTACAGGTGGCGCCGCCTCCTCTGTTGTGCCCTGTGCATCGTACAGTGTCTCCTCGGGCACAATTTTGTTTTGCGCGAGCGCATGGTAACCGCTAAGCACACGGCGTTCGGGTCCCGTCATGTCTATAACAGGCACATTGCCCAGGCGTTTGCTCAGCTTTTCGGACAGCAAATGATCCGACTTCTTGCCCTTGGCTATGACCTCCTCCACGGATTTGTAGTAGTAACGCTTGGAGGATTTTTCTCGCGTCTCGTTGCCGCCTTTTTTCCATTTGTTCAGTTGTTCCTTAAACTCTTTGGCCTCCTTGACGTCCTCGTCGATTTTCAGCGCCTTCACCTGGCCGCCCACACTGGCTGCTGTCTCGGGGCCATAGGCACCAATGGCACCGCGTCCTTTGCGCACATGCGCCTGTACGGGCTGCGAAATACCCTGCAAATCCTTGCCCAGACCCTTGCCGGGCTCGTAGCCCATTTGCAGCAGCAGCTTGGCGCCTATGCCGCGTGTATGCTGCTCCCAGGCACCCACATTCCGATTGCTGGGTATGTGCGAATTGTGTCTGAGTCCCGCCGTGCTGTGTGCTGAGATCCCCTTGCGTGGCTGATCTTCGGCTGTTTCTGCCGAACTGTCTGAGCTGTTGTTGGCATCGCTGTTGTCCATTAGCTGCGGTTGCTTGCGCCCGAACGATGGACGCGTCTCATCGCTGTCGCTCGCCTCGCTGCCCTCTGCTTCGCTTCCGCCGGTTTCGTCTTGCGGCTTCTTCTGCTTTTTGCCGGCTTGCTGAATTCCGCCGGCCACGAAGTTCACTGGGGCGGTGTAATCTTTGGACTTTGCCGAAGAGCCGCCACCCAAGCCACGGCGACCACGTCGGCTGCCACTTTCGCCTTCACTCTCATTGTCGCTGTCGTCTGCCCAAATGCCTGGAAAAACAATTGGAAAATCTTTAGCAAATTTGTGGGGCAATTTCGTTTTCACTTACCGTAAATTTGCTGGTGCTTGGTATGGCGTCGGCGTGGTCTGTTTATGTTAAATTCATTGTCCAGATCATAGTCTGTGATTTCAAAGCGCTCGTACTCATTGTCCGACATATTTAAAGGCCATGCGTATATGGCCAAATCTTAATAAAATTGCAGGTAAACAAAACGTTTGGCAAAATTTTCATGCAGTGTTGCAAAATGGCAGAAACCAGATAATTAACATAGGTATTTTAAGTGACCACTGTTAATAGCTGCTATTTGGTTGGACAGCCAAACTATATTTAAATATTTTGTTTATTTTGGTCCAGTTTTTTAAGCACCTCTGCTTTACAGTACTTCTTAAATTGATTTCCACAAACATAACACTAGAGATTTAAGATTACGGTGGGCTGATAACGCGCTATAATTATAACAGAGAACTATTCAAGCATCAACTACAGAACTGTTATAGACATTTAAAATAGCGTCTACAGAACATCCAGCCCCGGCTAATTTTCACAACCCCAGAGCCACAGGCGCAGCGGTGCTTTGCGTTCAGCCCCTTGCCTGTACAGAACCTGAAGCAGCGTAAAGCAACATTGATTCAGTCGCACAATGACAGCGAAAAGATAAGCATAGGTGTATTTCTGCGCGCTGTGATATTTTCAATGTATGTGTGTTATGTATGCACATATTTACTTACGTTTGTATGCGCTGCTTCTGAAATTTGGCAATATGCAATTTTGCATGCCCGGCACCTAGTCAATGTTGTGTTTCAGCATCGAGATGCTTGAGACCGAGAATGACTTTGTGTGACGTATGCGAGCATGCATGTGTTTACGTGCGTGTGTGTATGCAAGGGCGCTATTTTAAATGTCTATAACAGTTCTGTAGTTGATGTTAGCTGTGTCATTTTGCGTTAACAGCAGACGCATTTATGTGCGTAACTTAGCACTGTTACTGCACAGCTGTTTAGAGAATGTGAGCAGCAAATAAAATGGGTTTATAGCTCACATTTTGTAAAATTATTGATTTAAATATGTTAATGGAAAGCTGAACTGTAGTTTCTTTGAACTTAATAATATATGTCGGTTATTTAGATTTAAAATACTATGCCGCGTATCGACCTTTAAATCTGCCGCCACATTTAACAGCAATCACTCTGTATGCGCAATTGTTATCGTGGGTTAACAGAATATGCTATCGCAAATAATCGCTCATCTCTATGCCATACACGTGCATTGCAAGTTCGGCGATAACATAACATTGTTCTCGATGTTCTTGTTGCGTGCGGTTCATTGTTTGGATTTAGCGCACGGCAATCTAACAACGCGTCCCACGCACAACACACAACAAATAGAAGCAGCGTAAAGTGCAAACATATATATTAAAAACATACATACATAACTGCAATCACAATAACAATTGCATTCAGGCCGCGACACCGCAAACGCTGCAACCGACCGCATTTTGTTCAGTTTCTTCATTAAAGTGAACTGCATTTTGCATTTAATATACAACACAATTGAAAAATACACTCATACATCTACATAAATGCAAATCGTACGTTGTTTAATGATTTAATAAAAAACAGGCAAAAATAAATTACGTACGGCAAAACCAAAACAAATCAGTGAAGTTAACACGTGCGCCTTGCCTTCGCTCTTCGCTTGCTTCAAGTTCTTGTTGTTGTGTAGCTGCTTTTACTTTTTTTTTTCTTGTGAGTGCGCTTACCGCTGCCGCTGTCAACGCCGCTGTAGACGTCAACGTAGCAGCCGGCGAAATTGTCTTTGGATTAACAAGAACAACAACATAAACACAGGGGAACATCAACAAAACAGCAAAATGGTTCAGGTAAGAAAATATTAAAAATAATTTAATAATTAATTGTTAGCTTGCAAATTCTGAGGAGAGTGAAACTTAGAGATTCATAAAAAATAAATACAACATTCTAGCTATTTATTATTTATAAAAGAAATTAAATTTTGATAAATCGTGATCGTTTTATTTTCAAAAGACATAATCGCTAAGTTGTTATCTTCCATAAATCTCCAAAAATTGTAGGTAAATTATAGTGATATTTTAGAAACCAAACAACCGAAAATTGTTAATTAAATATGATTTAATATAAAATTAAAATATATTTAAAGCTTCATGTTGGTTCTGTTGTAGTGGAGTCCCAAAAATATTTAAAATAATAATATTAACATTTAAAAATTAATGATGTATTATAAAATTTTTTAAATGAAAATTTTAAATCGTAACGCAAAGCAGAAATTTAAAAGATAAATTTATACAATTCTGTTAAATAAAAATAATAAAAATTTTCCCTAAGCCAGAAGCAGAAAGAATCAATTTTAAATGATTTTATTTTAGTTTACTATTAAATTAGTGAAAAAGTATTTCAAAAATGTGAAATATTTTCCTCTTTAATCTTATGTCTGATGTCCGAGTACAACCTGTAATAACTTTCCTTTTTCATGCATTCCCAAAGAATCTCCCACTCGAGGTGAACTTTAAAAATGCAAAATTCAAAGCACGTTGCAAATCCTTCTTTCGCCTCGTTGCATGAGGATATGCGGCGCCATAAAACCCTCAAAAGTCAAGTTACTACGGCACAAAATCCAAAAACAACAGAGCCAAACAAAATAAAACTCGACTCACAATCGGACTTGAAAACTTTTTACTTTTTTTTTCTCTCTCCTCTTATTTTTCCACCCCCTCCCCGCTTACAAAAATCATCCTCCCGTTTTCTGACCTTTGACGTTACTTTGTGCAATAACAACAACAACAACAACGCAACTCCGAGCAGAAGTTGCAACCTTCCCTTAGTATATGAGAAATCCTTACACGGGACATACAACAACAACAACAACAACAAAGCTTTTAAATGGGAAAAAAAATCCAAATTGCCTATGCAGTTTTTCCGTTTTTCTTCCAACCCCGCCGCCGCCGCGTGTCGCGTTCCCGTTCTCATTCCCATTCCCGTTTTGCTCCCCTGTCCCGAATGGGAATCGAGAACAACCACCGAGGCCTCGAGCACCGACACCAAAAATTTGCTTGCATAGAAAAACCCAATTGGACTCGTTTGCTGGGCCAGGCAGGAGCACGAGGCTGAGGTGAGGGGAAGGGGCAAGGGATGCAAACGGGATGCAGCATTTAGACGGGGAAAATTGGCCCATTTCACTGTGTCCGATGCCAGCCCGATCCGCTCGCCTCGCCCGTGTCGCTCTCCGTAATGAACTCGAAACGTTGCATTTAGTCAATTTTCCAACCACCATCGATGAGAACGCAACTGCAGGCAGTAAAAAAGCAGCAACAACTGCGGAATTATAGACCAACAGATACTCTGTGGGAACTTAAAGAAAGTTTCTATATTTGTGCGAGTTGTTGAGGGTTATTAAATTTAGAAATACCTTCGTTTTAAATCTGTTAATTTATCACAAATTTAAATTCCTTCATAAGTATTATTAAACATTTTAAAAAAATTATTAAAATTATGAAAAAAATTTTAAAATTTTAAAAATGCATTTAATAGAGTATTAAATATATAAATTATTCTCATATATATTTTTAAAGAAAATATAAGGCATTAATTTTTTTCAAAGCATTATAATTATATATTTAAGTTTAGAATTTACTTTTTTATTATCTCACTAAGCTGATAACATCCCTTATTATGCCCAAAATATGCTTGCGTTCTACATTATCGCACCAAAGCTCCACATACAATTTATACAGGGTATATAAAAACTAAATCGCAGACAATTCGACTACACCTGCCTTGGCGAAATGATTGAAGCTCCACTTTTCGATTTGAAATGCGTTTTGCAACTGTCCTCACACACGCACACACAATGTCGCACACAGATACAGTTATGTCAAAGCGCATTTTCCACATTTGCATTTGCCAGAGGGGGAGGAGAAGGCGTGGCTGGGGTTGGGGCTGGGGCTGGGGCTGGGGCTGGGGCTGAACGAGGCGATTTGCGGCCGCTCTCGAACGTCGTTTCTGATGTTTGACTGAACTTTGTTGCTATTTCTGACTGCTGCTAATGGTGCTGCGAGTGTGTGAGTGTGTGTGTGTGTGTGCATGTGTGTGTTAAGGGGAGCTAATAGGCCTCTGTGCGTGTCCTGCAACGGCAGTCAAAGCTTTCTGCCACCCAACTCACTCTCTCTCTCTCTCTCCTACTCTCTCTCGCTCTTTCTCTACATCGACACTCCTTACCAGCTTCCTGGCCGAGAAACAGTGCATAAAACTGTCCTGGGCACATAAGAACTCGCCGTTATAAACAGAGTTATGGCTTGCTTAAATTAATCGAATCGTAATTTGATTACAGTTTGCTTTCAGTTTTGGGTTTTCGCATATTTAGTAGGTTGCGTTATTTCAGCTGTTTAGAGGACGTTTTCCGTACTGCCACATTTCGATTAACTAAAAAATTTTCAATTTTAGTTTGGAGTTCATAAGAAACCGCAGTAAAAATCTAAATATTTTGAAGTCTTGCAAAAATTTGGCATTCAAAATTTACTACAATTTATTTTCACCAAAACTAATTTCTTTTTATAGTTTCAAAAAATAATAGAACAATATTCTCAAATATCGAATTTGTATATAAATATATTAAAAATATTCAAATTGTCATATACTTATTTCATAAAAGAATAAAAATGTCGCTATTTCTTTTAATATTTTTCAAAAAATCGAAAAATATTTTCAAATATATTGTTTAAAAATACTTATAAAAAATATTTGAATTGGCATATCCTTAAAAAACTACAAAAATTTCCAAATTTATTTTTGTATTTTATAAAAATATATTAAAAATATTCAAATTGTCATATACTTATTTAATAAAAGAATAAAAATGCCGCTATTTCTTTTAATATTTTTCAAAAAATCGAAAAATATTTTCAAATATATTGTTTAAAAATATTTATAACAAATATTTGAATTGGCATATCCTTAATAAACAACAAAAAATTCGAAATTTATTTTGTAAACTTTTAAAATTATAGAAAAAATATTTTAAATATAGAATTGGCTAAAAAATCTTCTACAAATATTTAAGTTGTCATACAATTATTTAATAAAAGAAAAAATTTCAAAATTTCTTTATATATTTAAAAAAAAATAAGGCAAATTTGTTTATAAAGATTTAAAAAAATATTCAAACTGCAAAACTTACATCCTTGCCCAAATTTTAAAAAGTTTATTAAAGTGTTTGGGTTACAGTTGCTAGTTAGAGTTAATTTGTTTTACAATCCAATTAATTTCTTAACAAACTAAATTGCTGAAACACTTAAACAAAATAAACTAGGAATTATTTTTGATTTAGTTCTTAAACATAGTCAAATTTTTTTCTCTGTGCAAAATGTTTTTTCTTTTCGTTTCGTTGTCCCCCTTAACTTAATCACAAGGCAACATTTTCTATTTACTTGGCCTGTACTGTGTTCATGCTGCTGCTAATTAAGTATTTGAAGTGCCACGCCCTCCATTCGATGTGCCACAAAAGGTGCCATGTTGTCAAGTTGCATTTTAGTGTCGTTTTGTTTTCAATTCGATTTGCTTTGTAGCTGCCTCAAGGCAAATTGCCTAGTGCGTTCTCACTTGCACCCTCCCTCTGCTGTCTCCTCTTAATCGCTTTTCAATAAAGAAATACTTTTACTTCCGCCGTGGACTGTGCCGTAGACTGCGCGCAGAGCCCTCGAAATGTTGATTCTGATAGATCGCTGCTATGGTCGAGGAGCAAGATGCAGCAACGTTCGAGGAGGACGACGAAGAGGATGAGGATGAGGGGGTTGTATTGTTATTGGTGCCACTATTAATAGCCACCGCTAGCTGCTCCAGCACCGAATGCGCATTATCCTCTGGCATTGTCTGCACTTCCCTGCTGGAAGTGCTCAAGGTGCGCGATGGTGCCGGTGCCGGTTCTGGTGCCGGTTCTGGTGCCGGTTCTGGTTCCGGCTCAGGTTGATGTAGATTTCCGCTGCTGATAAAGCGTGCAAATTGTCCCGGCACACGCAGCTGTGCCAACTGTTCCCAGCTAGGTCTAGTGCACAACAAACGCTGGCGAAGATCAACCATGGCACGTTGCGTCTCATAGTTCGACTGCACCTGAAACTCCTCGTAGCTTACCAGACGCCTGGGAGTTGGTGGCAAGACACTGCGATGCATCTTGATGCACTGCATGCGGCACCAATTGATGAACCACCATAGCTCGGGCCAAGGGAGCAGTAGAAGCACACAGATCAAGCTAAAATAGCGACTATCCGAGGCACCAAAGATAAGCAAGTACGAGATAAGCCGCAGCTGACGATAATGTGTACGTTGCACTAAGCGATGATTCCATAGGTTTCCCTTGCTCCGACAGGCGTTTAACCAGAGCCAAGTGCCAGCGATCAGTGCCAGGGTGACCGCTGCAGGATATTGCTCAAGTAGAAGCTTAAAATTGCCACCCAATGGACGCAAAGATTTGAGCTGCAGATCTCCAGTAGCAAAGAGTGCGCCACACACTAAACAAAGCGCCGTGGTATACAGGCCCAGCACAGTGGACAACACGTAGCTGGAGACTTGTGAATCCCGCAACCTGGGCGCAGCTGCCCACATTGTTACGCCCATGAGGAAACGCACGACGCGCTCCTTGTCGCATCTCTGCTGCACCAAGGTCAAATTGTATGCCCGATCCGTATAGATGCCATAGCAGGCATGCGTGTGTGCCGGCAGTGCAATCGAACGCATAAATCCCGTCTTGCATGCCAGCAACTTGCTCTCATGGCATTGTCGCTCCTCCAGATATGCCTGATACACCGCCTGAGGTGTACCCTCTTTATATTGCTTGTATTCCATTTTAGGATCCGCAATGGACAATTGCAGCCGATTGCTCTGGAAGATGTTATACCAGCGCAAAGGTTGATCACGCCGGCAATAGATGTGCAAAAAGTTGCGTCTATACATCGATTGCAGCAGCGACAAAGTTTCACGTATCTGCGGTTTGCCCACCTGCAAATAGGTCACCTGGTGTGCGGTGAACTCGTTCTGCTCGGACTGCTTTAGCTGCAATGATAGCAATAGCAGCGGCAGCAGAAATTGATAAATCATTTTTTGAAAATAATATTCTTAATATATTTCAAATATTTATTAAAATCTGTTATCGTTTTGATTGAAGGATTGAAGGTTCTCTAGTATTTTCGTATAGAATCTATTTTAGTTTGCCCCAAAAAGTAGGCTATGATTTTTTTTTAAAATATTCACTTTGTGAATGAAGTTGAAATGGTTTCTAGATATGTTGGGTAACCTTAAATATTCCAAATTAAACATCAATACAAATTACAAATTATTTTAAATTTTTAGAATATTTTTAATAGATTAATTGATACAAAAATATATTGCAAATTTACAGAACTTAAAATTTTATACTGACATGAATTATCAGGGAAAAATGTTTTCTACTAATTAAAAAATGTCTTCAAATTTTTCGGAAATCTTCAAAATTATTTCAAATTTAAGATTCTTGGCTTTAATCAAATAATACTATAATTAAAACAATTATAGTTTCCCATTCCTATTCTGCAACTAAAACTCGAATTGACTAAAAGAGTAAACTAAATTCACTGACCCAAATTAAATAATCGCTTCGAAACTCAGCTTGTTTAAAGTCTACCAACATCATAGCATAAATCTATAGCATATGAATCTTAAATGAAGATTAAATGCAGAATCGTAGAAATATGTACAAAAATTTATCAAAAGACATTTAGCAAACTTTTAAAGTTGTTTAGTTTATCGACAACAACAAAGATGCATGCAACAAGGTTTTTACTGCTTCGATGACTGCTGATTGTGCCACACAGCCAGACACACACACACACACACACACACACACACACACATTGACACGCATAAAAACTCTTCCTCTCCTTTGCAGTCCGCCTCCCCAGGTGCACTTTGTAGTCGCCTTTGAGGCATGTGCGGCATGCAGAAAAACTATCAGAAATCGCACTTTTTGACCCCCCCCGCCCCCCCCACATACACACACACTCATCGAAGTTGAGAGACGGAGAGGAAGTAAAATTTGTCAGGCCATTTGAGCGGAAAATATTGTGAAAGTTTTATTGATAGAATCTAAAACAATTGCAGTTTATCGTAGAAATCAGAAATTTTTGAGCATAGTTTAAATGTCTAGCAATTTACTCTGCAAGTAATTAAAAGGATCAACAAAAGAGGGAGGAAAGATTAATATTGCCAATAATAATATTATAATCGATTTAAATAATTTGTGGAATTTTAAGTTCTTTTTTATCATAGAAAATATGAGGGATAATAACTACTTAAAAAATAAATTGAGTATAAATAATCGCTTAATACACTTAAAATTATTACTTAGAAATAATCTAAGAATAAAAAAATAAATAGAGTATAAATAATCGCTTAATACACTTAAAATTATTAATTAGAAATAATCTATATAATATAATAATATTTTATAATATAATATAATACATATTATAATAGCTATTCGAAAATTAGGGAAACTCTTAAAATGTTTAATAATTTCTACTTTTGTTGATACTTCATAAGTGTTGAATATATATCAGCCTTTATTGTATCATATTATTTATTATTTTATAATTTTGTTGTCTGAATAAACTTTCTCTATGAATAACGAAAACTTTTTCTAGAAATTCTGTTGTATCTTGAGTTCGCATAGGTTTTGATTAAATCCTTCAAAAATATCTGCCCATGCTTTATCTTCATCTTGTAAATATTACTTTAATTTCTGTGGAAAAAGAATTTCCAGATATTGGAGAATATCTCAGCATGGCTTAAAATATGTTTTCGATGTGTTGAATCCCTTCTATGTTTTTTTTTTTGAGTGTACTACCCTCTTTCATTCTTGAAAACTTTCGCATCATCGCGTACTCTCTTGCGACTCTTTTGGTTTCTTGTTGGCTTTTAGACTTCGTCCATGTTCATGTGCTTTGTGCTACATTTCTGCTTGCTTCATGCTGACTTTTTGCAGCTGCATACTACGACGACGACAACAACTCACTAACAATGTGTGCGCCCCTAGTGCGCGTAGTACTACGACAGACCCCCCTTTGCCAAAAAAAAAAATAAAATAAGAAAAAATAACCTCAATTCTGGAGTAGAAAAAGAAACGCAACGCTATCAAAGCGCAAGTCGCGATAAAAAAGAAAATGAAAAATAGTTTGGAGCAAAGGAAAAGCTACGCACAAAGTGGCAAACGGGAAGAGGAAAAACAGGATAGGAAAAGGCGAAGAGCGAGCAAAAAAAAAAAACACTATAGCAACTGAAACAGCCGCAAAATGAAAAGCTAGGAGTAAGGGAGAGAGGCAGAGAGTGAAAGAGTGAGACGGGTAGCGTGCGAGTGGGAGGCAGTCAGAGATAGCGAGTGCAGCGTTATGGACCAAAAATCGAACTGAAATTTGTGCAATTTTTTTCTTTTGCAATCGTCGTCGTCGTGTGTGTGTGTGTGTGTGTGTGTGTCCGGGCTCTGTGCGACGACTGTGGATATCCATTGCGTTGCCCCCTCTTTCTCTATCTCTCTCTCTCTCTCTCGCTTTCCCTGTCTCTTACGCTTCGTTTTGGGCCTCATGCATTTTCCGTGTTTCGTTTTGTGCGCAAAATAAATTGGTAAACAAGCGAGGCGGCCCAGAGGCCCGACCATGTGCGAGCAATACACAGAGAGCGAGAGAGAGAGAGAGGGATAGACGAAGAGTGACAGAGAAAGCGAGAGCCATAAAGAGGCGCCTGGTCAATGGCAATACATGGAGCCATCCGCCGCTGCTCGTACATAGCCCGTTTATGTGCGTGTGCCTGGCTTGCCTGCCTGCCTGGCCATGTGTGTGTGCCTGCGTGTGTTGTGGGTTCTGTGTGTGTCTACGTGCGTGTGTTGTGCACATTTCATTCTGACTGCATTTTAGTGCCTGTCCATTGTTTTTGGGTGGCAATACGCCTCCCACCAATCTCTCTGCAGCAGCAGCTCCACACACAACTCCCTCAGCGCAGCCTCCTGTGCCGCAGCGCAGCCTTTCCCCCATTTACCGCATATTGTGCGTCGTCTGCTACATTGGTGTGCGTGTCGCGCGTATGCGAGGAGCTCCAACCCTCCTCCCCCCTCGGATCACGTCTGCCGCCTGCCGCCTGCCGCCTGCGCTGCGTCAGCCTCTGCCACGGCTTTTTTCCACGTCGCCGTCGTCGCGACTCTTCCAACGCGCTGCAGAGCTGTGACTGACCACCGCCTCCTCTCCTGCTGCTGCAGCCGTTGCTGCTGCTAGTGTTAGTTCTGCTGCCCCCACTCGCCGTCGTTGTTATTATTGTTGTTGTTGTTGCTGTTGCTGTTGTTTTTCGGCCGCTGCATTGGAGGCGCAATTTTAGCGTTTGCCTTTGTGCACACTGGGGCAAGATATATTGAGCATATGTATCCAATTTGGGGAAATTAGTGCACAGTGCAAAAAAGTCGAGGAAAGTTTTAAATAACTAGTAAAATTTTAAAGATTATAAAAATATAATAGTTATAAATAAGTAATTTAAATAGTTATAAAATTATTATTTTTATTCTTTATTAATATAATTAAATATGAAATGAAATTTGAAAATTTGTTGAAAAATTATTTTAATCTTATTTGGGTCACAAAAGTGAATATCATTGAAATAAGCTAATAAAATATCAGTATATATTTATAAAAACGTTAACTACTCTCACAATTTTTAAATAAGCTAATAATAATACATTAATAATAATAATATTAATAATAAATAATTGCAATAAAAAATTGTATTAAATTTCCGAACAATTTTTCAAATATATTTTATATATAAAACAAGAAAGAAAGGCTACCTTCGACATGCCGAAGGTTTTATACCATTGGAATTACTCCACATATTAAATCGGCCGATATGTGCTATGGCAGCTTAACGATATATCTGTCCGATTTTAAAAAAAAACTTGCATAGCATTTAATGGACATACTTAGACATATATCAGAAAAGTTTTACAGCGATATCTTGAAAATTGATTAAAGTGGGCTGATAGGTTCTATGGCAGCTATACGATATATCGGGCCGATCCGGCTAGGTTCAACTTATTTACAGCCTGCAGCAAAAAGAAACATGTATAGCAAGTTTCATCAAGATAGCTCTAAAACTGAGGGACTAGTTTGCGTTGCAACAGACGGACGGACAGGCTGACGGACATGGCTAGTTTGACTCCACTGCTGATGCTGATTAATGATATATATATCCAAATATATTTTATACATTATATATATTTTGTTAATCCTAAGTAAGACGTAAAATATCACAGATGCTAATTAAACGCCAATAAAACTGTTAGATCAAAGAAATACGGATAGATTTACTTATGCATTTATTTTGGTATAAGAAATTTATTTAATATTTTATTTTAAAATTTATTAATGCAGTGTTAACTATAGACAAAGTATAGATATATATATTAGGTAGACTAATTAATTTTTTTTTTAATTATTGAATATTATTAATGTGTTTTTATTTGCATTATTATGTCTTGCATCATTTAAAAAAAAACTTTCTTTTTCCTTCTTTTTTCCAGGTAAGCATCACAATTCTCCACGACCAAATCACAATTGCCCCAATGTGCATGTCCAATCAGCAAAAGCGAACGAAACGAAACGCGACGCAGCCGCTGTCGCTGCTGCCGTTGCAGTCGCTGCAAATGGGCGCAGAGGCGGTAGTTATGTGTGCCAGGCAAAAGGCCAAACGCATGTGTGCACAGTCGACCCTGTCAGGCAGCCTACCCCCACATTCCCCTTTCCTATCCCCCTGCCATGCATACATACGGCCATGCATGTTGTGCACACTGTACATAAACACGCAGTGCGAGTGAAATGCAGCTAGTCGCAGGCGCAGCAAAGCAGCGAGAAAGAGGGAGCGAGAGAGAACGCATATGACGAGCCTATACATAAAATGGCGCTGCATATGGGCAGAAAAAGCATTTGCAGCTGTGTGAGTGTGTGTGTGTCCAACTCGGGGAATGGGTGAGTACCCATGTGTGTGTGTGTGTGTGTGCTGCGTGTGTGGAGCGTACGCAACGGTAGCTGCTGCCGCTGTTGCTGCTTCGGCTTCGGCTTCACCTCAAACGCAAATGCAAACGCATTGAATGCGTATCGAGTCGAAGTCCAATGTTGATTGTATTATATTGCCAGAGCAGGCAGCCAGTCGACCCCCACCCCCACCCCTCCTCTTCCCTCTCCCGCTGCATTTTATCTCTTCCCAACCTTTGCCTCTGCCCCTTGCTGTTTCTCTGAGCACAACATGCACTTAAATGCTTGGCTCTCCTTCAGGCTACAAGCTGCAACAACAGTTACGCACACACACACACTTACAAACATGTATACATACATACACACACACATATACATAGACGCATACGCACATACAAGGAAACATGCAGCAAATTGAATAAACTCCCAAATCAAATTTTTCACCACTTTTGCTCAACTGACATGACAGCCAAGCTGCCGCGTGTGTGTGCGTCTGTGTGTGTATGTGTGTGTGCGTGGGTGTATACGTGCATCTTTTGCCATTTAAAGGGTCAATGAAATGCAAAGGCTATGCCAGCCAGCAGCTCCTCATCCATGTCCGAGTTTGATTCCGTTTTTCTCCCGATTCCGATTCTCAATTTGAGCCCGAATCCCTCCATACGAGTCCGAGTCCGAGTCCATGTCCATCTACGTATGTACGTATCCACGTATGTACGTATCCACGTCCTTCATTGATTGCTTGCTCGTTTTGACTGAGCGCCTTTCAAATCAATTTCCCCCTGTTGCCCCGCTTCCTGTATTTGGTATTTCATTTTTCTAGGTTTTTCTTTGATTTTTTTTTTTTAGGGTAGGACCCAGTTTTGTTTATATTTATTGTGGCATTCCATTCTGAAGGAGAGAGAGAGACAGAGAGAGGCAGAGTAGCAGCACAGCTTGTGCTCCTTGCTATTTCAGTTTTGATTTAGTTGCCAAAATATATTTGCCTGTGAAGCCATAGAACACAGAGCCAGCCAGTAGCCAGTCTCGATTTGCAGTTGTTTTTTGTTGACCTGCAACGTTTGGGATTCGATTTTATTTCACTTCTTTAGCTTGCGCTGTAAGCAAACAATTTGATAGAATGGCTATAGAAATCGGGCAAAATAAGTTGGGGAAACATATAATGTTGTAGTTTGGACTTTATTTAGGGGTGAACATGTTTATAAGAAGGGAAAACTTGCCATAGGAACTAAGTAGATTTTTCAAGTAACGAAAGCTACAGTCAGGTGCGCCCAACAGCAAGATACCCTTCGCTTAATAACGTAAAACCGTTGGAAACTTGTTTAAAATTAAATGAATTATTCTGTTTAGATTGCTTTATAAATTGGAAATAACTGATGGGTTGTGGGCGTGGCACTTCAAAACTGAAATAAACACTAAACCCTTTGGTGTCTTCAGCTTTTATAATAGCTGAGCTCTGTGTGCTTGCACAGACGGACAGTCGGACAGACGGACATGGCTCAATCAACTCAGCTAGTGATCCTGAGCAAGAATATACGAGTATACTTCGTAGGATCTGCCACGCCTCATTATGCCTATAAAAATGATAAACACTTTCTTCAAACTAAAATACGAATACTAAGGTGCCTACAAAAAAAGTTTATAATAATTTAAGTATCTGTTTATTAACAACAAACCGTAGGGCTTAAAGTATCGTAGCTCTTTCAGGCAGCAATTTAATATTCTCTTTTTGTCCTCAACTCAATGATCTAGAAGCACTTACAGCCCCCCCCCACACCCACACACACAGATGGCCACATAAGTCGACTTTAAAGAGCTGCTGCTCATTTACAGCCTAAAACAATGAGACAATGAGGAGTTTCAACAACGTTTTACCTTTGTTTCCATTGTGTCTCCATACATATGTGTGTGTGTGTGTGTGTGCAAAGTTTACCCAACTTTCTGACATGCTTTTGTCTTTTTTGTACGGCGTCTCGCCTGCAGCTTTAGTCTACAAAATTTGAGGCAGAAAATGTTTGGTTAAAGCTGCACGAAAAGCCCAGGCAGACAGACAAGCCAAACACAACAAGGCTGAGGGGGCAAGAGACTCAATAGACGCACGCATACATGCTCACATTGTGGCAGGAAAGGAGACGCACACACACACATACAGACACACAGAGATTGTTGACCGCAAAGTAAAGACGAAACATAAACAAAACAGTTTTACCTTCATTAAATTTGCATATAAATATAAGACCTACTCTAGATGCGTACACATGTGTGTGTGTGTGTCTGTGTGTGTTCGTGTCTAGCTGAGCTATTTGCAATTGTTTTGAAGGTCAAATTACAAAATCACCCACAAAAAGCACCCAGAAAAGCATTATATATGTATGCATGCATGTGTATCTATGTATGTGCATGCAATGTGTATATTAAATGGAGCGAAAGTTGTAACAAAACTTTGACTAGCGTCAGTATAAGCTGGTGTAGAGCAGGGATGACTTCGGGGAGTTGCTGCTGCTGCTCCAGCTGCTGCTGCAGTGTGAAGGGGACACCAGACGGTTCACATTGTTTTTATTTTTGTCGAGCACTCGGAAAAACTTTTGTGGCCTACACCCAGGCGACTTGACCTAGTCGCAGCAACATGTGCGAATTTATTTGTTTCTACCGCTACGTCTCGCACTCGCTCTCTCTCTCTCTCTCTCTCTGTCTCTCTGTTTCACGCTTCAACGCTGTCTCACTTACTCACTAGGTTGTACTGGTTTATTTTTTGGCAGCACTTGATTTAAATTTAACACAATGCATTATTTTACTGTTTTGCGTGTTACGGAGCGTATACGTAATTTGTGAGGGAAATTTGTCTTGCAAAGAATTTAAAAGGATTTTAAGATTTGATTTAGGAAAGAGTAGGTAGTAGTTTGTTAAACCTAAATCGGGTATTATAATCGTGACTTGGGTGATCTCAAAAATTAATCAAAATTATATACCATAATTTAAATCAATTTGAGTTCTTACACGTATATCATATGCCTTTCTGCCTGATATCATTCCCATTTTCTCCAGAGTCCAGACAATGCAAATGCATTAAAACGATTTAATTAACAATAAACAACCGCAAAAACAATTTAATCAATAATTTGTTTTTTAAACATTTTGAATGAGTCAAAAGATAATTCAAATATTTAATTCATATTTTAAAAAATATTTTATAAATATTTAATTCCTTTTTGCCCTCCAGGTACCTTTGTCCGTTAACTCTCAGCTATTTTTTTTTTATAATATACAATTTTGTTGTATTATTTATTTATTCAATTAATAATAGTTATGTGTCTATTATTATTATTATTATTATATTATCCAGCAATTTCTGTATTTATATTTATATATATATTTATATATTATATATATATTTTTAATAACTTCATGTTATTTAAATACCTTGCAACCTTACTTAACTTGCATCTTTCAGATACTTTTGCAGCTGTTGAAATATTTTCCTTTCGATTTTCCACACGCCGCAAATGCAACAAGTTTTCAAGCAAAATTTTCCACGCACACTCTAGCCACAAATTCAGTGGGAAAAGTTTTTCCTTTATTTTTCCCCTCTTCTCTCGCTCTCTCTCTCTCTCTTTTTCTCTCTTCTTTTTTGCACATTTTATGCAACTTATATAAATGGCAAGCGACACTTTGGTCTGCCCTGGCCCACAAACACGCCCTCACACCTACACATAAAATACACACCCACACACAAAATACACACCCACACACCCCCAACTCATTCACACAGCTGCCGAGCTGGCGTTGGTCTTTCCCTATTTTTCTCCTCGTCGTCGTCGTCGTCATCGTCGTCGTCGTCGTCGTTTTCGTATTTGGCAAAGATAAAGTTTTGTAATAAAAATGTCTGTTGGTAGACACCGGCAGACTGTCTGCCAGCCAGCCAGGGAAGGCAGCTTAACGGGTGAATGCCAAAAGGGGGGGGAGGTACGGGGCAAGCAGACGGGGCAGACATTCTGTCTAGCTATTTTCAAGCCCGAAGTGTGTCAGCAACTTTGCCACGTCCTCGACTTCCTCTTCATCGTCGACGTCGTCATCGTCGTCGTCGGCGCCGTCGTGAACGTGTCCTTGTCCTTGGCCCCCACTCAGACACACTCTCAGATATTTATATACATTAGAGGAGGTATAAAAAAAAGAAGAAAAAAATAAGCAGAAAGAAAGAATGGTGAAAGGAAAACTTTCGCTTTAGTTTTGCGCTGGCTTGCATTTTTTATAAAGTCGTGCATTGGGAAAACTTGTTGACAGTTATTTAAATTCGTTTTCTTTTAATGCGTTTCCATTTTCTCTCACTTGTTTAAAGAGTAGGAAATTCTCTTGAAGTTGTGGAAAATGGAATCTTCTTTGGTTGGATTTAAATATTTGATAAACTTAGGAAATTTTAAAGTATTTTATGTAGTGTGGAATAAAATTTCTAGTTGTCTCTTGGATTATTTTCTATATTATCTAGAGACCTGACTGTTTATTTTATAACTGTACAGAAGTTATCATCTTGGCTTTAGTGGAAAATAATTCCAATTTAGCATTACGATTATTATATCCATGCAGAGGGTGTATTAATTTTTGCCAGAAATTTGCAACGCAGCTTAGGACACATCTCCGATCCTACAAAGTATATATATTCATAATCAGCATTAGCAGAGGAATTGAATTAGCCATGTCCGTCTGCCTGTCCGTCTGTCTGTTGCAACTCAAACTAGTCTCAGCTGTAGAGCTACTTTGAAGAAACTTGGTATACACGTATGTACATGCTTCTTTTTGCTACACACTGTAGATAAGTCAAAACGTGTCGGATCGGACCAATATATCGTATTGCTGCCATTGAACCTATCGGCCGGATCCTTGTAATTTTCAAGATATCGCCTGATATACATATGTCTAAGCGTGTCCATTCATATGCTGTGAAAATTTAGTTAAAATCATTCCGGTTCATTAGTTCCCAATCAATAAAACACTTTAATAGTTCGATACTCCATAGAAGAAATTTATTTATCATTTTTATTTGGTTGCTTTGAATGATTTGTTATAAGGAATTTGCAGTTAATCGTATTGCCAAATGCCTTAAACAAAGATTGATTTTATAACAGATTTTTAGTACGATACGATAGATGAGCAGAATGTTTCCTTCTGTTGGGCTATTTACATAGGGCTTAAGCTGGAAACGAATGGGGAAATGCGAGAATGTTCTGCTGTGTATTATAAATATATCTGTGAGACACCCTTTAGACCTTATGTTTTAGCATTGGCATTCCCAGGTGGGAGCCTGCCTATGCAATGCAATGATGAGTTGTGTTTGTGGGTGTGATGAGAATCTGCGACATGCGAGTGATATGCTTTCGATAATTATTAAATTATATAGATACTATGACAATATACATATATAAAATCGCCTATAGGGAAATTCTAATACGCTACTACACCTAGAAGGACCCCCAAGTAAATAAATGTATAGTTAATCCCTTCTACGCTTTGCGCCGTATGCCCATTAGGCAGAGAACAAAGAATATGACGGTCCAGGCGGCCATAACAAGGAAACCATTGTAGACCTTTTCGTTGGTAATACCCCAGCCCTTTTCGATGACATTGCGCGCTGATATTGAGGGTATGGTAAATGGTAATATCATTACCAGATCCTGCAGGAAACGCGGCATACTCTCCAGGGGCCACAATAGACCTGAAATAAAGGAGGAAAGATATCTTAAGGCTTTCCAAGTCCCCAGACATTTGAGCACTTACCGCAGAGTATAATCATCGGATAGAAAGCACCTGTGGCCACGAAATTAGCCTCCGTGTGGGACTTGCAGAAAACAGATATAAAGAGACCTAGAGAAGAGCAGAAATTAGCTTCGCTATGCAATCGATAACTCGATAACTTACCAAATAACATGCCACAGAAGGCGGTAAGCGTAAGCAACCCAATTAACGTAGTCGTATCTCCATTGTTATACGTATCGAAAACGATGCCAATGTACATGATAACCTCAAAGGATTGCAGTGCCATAATGATCAACTGGGTAAGCAGATGAGCCCAAAGCATTTCGGTGGCCGAAACCCCCGCCAGCAGGGTTCGATCCCAGATGCCGTCCATGCGTTCCGAAATGAATACAGCGGCAGTCATGAGGGTGGCCAAAAAGAAAACCATGCTATGGAGGAGATAATTGGTTAGATCTATTAGAATTTATCGAGTATGCTATCGATATTTATCGAATGTCTAACTGATATTTATCGAATATCTTTTGCAAGTTGGTTGAATATCTTTTTGAAATTTATCAAACAATTTTTCGATACTTATTGAAATTTGTATGGACGTTTATCGAATATATTATCAATGTCAATCGACTATCTTATCGATATTTTCAAATATCCTATTTTTATTAATCTAATATCTTATAAAATATTTTATCGACGTTTATCTAATATTAATCTTATTGCCGTTTATCGAATATAATATCGATATATATCGAATACCTAATTAATATTTATCGAATCATATTATCGATATTTATCAAATCTCATTTTATCGATAATCGATAGTTATAAACTTACGTCATGACAACTCCTGGGGCACAATACTGCTGAAACTCGATATCGGTGCTACCAAAAATGGGATCCTGAAACTGTACAGGCAACTTAACCAACGCGGCCGACACGTTACATTCGTGGACGACGGCGTTCATGAAATCGCTAAATCTTTCACGCAGCTTTCGTTGCATATAGTAGGCAACTTGTTGATCTATCGAGTCGTTATAGAGTCGAAGAAATAGAGAGAGAAAAAAGACATATCGAATGGAGAGTTACCACGAGAATCGTTCAACTTACCCGTCATATCAATGTGCACACTCAACTCGGCATTATCCACCGATCCATCGGCAGCATAGATTCCATCCTCAATGACCTCCGCAATGGAATCGCTAAAGTTATGCGCAAAATGAATATACCCCACTGTGAGTGCCTTCTTTGCATCCGCTAGGGCAGACGCTTCACTCGCATAATACTTTCGTATGGCCACATCGTCACCCAATTCGCGTATATAACGACACGAGAGTTTATGAAAGTGACACGTATCGTTAATACGGTTAATCATGCGCAAGTTATCGTCGAAACACTCCGCATAGTTGTCCACCTCACCCGAGAATACGCCCAGTTCGAGATTTTTGGGCGTTTTGCCAATGGCCAAATAGAAACAGGATAGTTGTATAATCGGAAACAGCAGCATGAATATGATGCCCCTAGAAAACAATTTGAAGTAAGCTGATGAACTATCTCTGCATGCTAAGTTACTTACGAGGGTTGCCTAAACAATTGCACAAAATTCTTTGTCATCAGCGCCTTAATGCGTCCTTTGGTCGTGAAGAAAACCTTCTTGCGATTCTCATTCAACGGTTCATCGCACGGTATTGGCGGCTTCTCCGCCGCTGTCGGTTCATGTGCGTCGATAACCTCCGTGGGCAACACTGCGGTGGGCAATGCCGGATTATTGCGATTGTGATCCAATATCTGTGCCAACTCATCCTCGTTGCCCTGACGCTGACTCAATATGAGGAACGCATCCTCTATCGATTGTGTGCCAAACTTAATCATGATGTTGGTGGGCGTATCCTCGGCCAGCAGAACTCCGTTGCGCATGAGGCCGATCTAGAGGATTGATCAACAAACCAAAAGAAGGAATATAATAAAGCAAGAAATAAAAGCTACAGTCGAGCATACCCGACATTAGGCTACCCTTCGCCCCGGTTTGAAAAACTGTTACAAATACATAAACAAGAATGAACAACAAACTGTTCTACTCATCTTGCTATCTCACTTTTGCAACTCTTGCGTCGACGGTAGCGAAAATAAATAAATAAAGTTGACTTACAGAACTCTTGTGCTTATGGATTAATCGATTTGTTATTTAAAATATCGATGCATATAGTATAAATCTATATGTATGACAAAGCATAAAGTTGTTTTGTTACAAATCAAATTCGAATGCATAATTCTTAATTTGCGGAGGCATTGGGCGTGGCATCTCAAATTTGAAATGAACTCTTCAAGCAGACAATATATAAAAACCTAATGCCAAATTTGGTGTCTTTAGCTTTGTTAACTGGTGAGATCTGTGCGTTCATACTTGCGGACAGACGGACAGGCAGACGAACATGGCTCAATCGACTCGGCTAAAGACACTGAGCAAGCATATACATATATACTTTCTGGCGTCTACCACGCCTCCTTATGCTTGTTACATACATTTTCACTAACCTTGTATACCCGATTTTGAACATTTTCAATGGTAGGGTATACAAATTTTACGTTTTCACAATGATCTAAATTCTAAATGGTTCTTCTTCAACCTTCTTTACTTCCCACTTACACAATTCGCCTGCTTGGCCTCTTCAATATAATGTGTAGTGATAATCACAGCCAATTTGCTATTCCTGGTCGTTTCCACCAGAAAGTCCCAGATTCTGCAAAACAAATAAAAAACAATTAGATAGTCCTAAGATAACCAATCTCCTTAGGCACACTCACTTTTCGCGCAGCATGGGATCCAGACCGACAGTTGGCTCATCGAGTATCAACAGCTCGGGATCGTGTATCATGGCGCAGGCGAAGGAGAGACGCCGCTGTTGTCCTCCGCTGCACTGCTTGATCATTTGTCGTGCCGGCGGCAGTTGCAGCAGCTCCTTGAGTAACTTAAACTTCTCGCGAATGCGTTCGTCTGTTAGTCCATAAATGCGTCCAAAATAGAATATAGTTTCCTTGACGGTCATCTCCTCAACGAGTGCGATTTCCTGTGGCATAAAGCCAACACGGGAGCCCGGCACACCGCTGCCAGGTTCACCTGGCTTCACGCCCAGCACGGAAACTTCGCCGCCATTGAGACAACGTTGACCCACAATGCAGGAGAGCAACGTGGTCTTGCCACAGCCCGAGGCACCCAAGAGGCCATAGCTAGGGTTTAAGAGAAATCAAATTGTTATCGATCGCGGAATTGATTGATTTATCGATCACACTCATTACAAATGCTACTCACATCGAGCCACGCATGACGTTCATATTCAGCTGGTTGAGCACAATCTTGGGATTCGATTTGGAGCCATAGTACTTATAACCGTTGCGCACTTCAACGGCCGCCATATTGTGTTGTGTGTTGTGTGTTTGTGAGTAGTGATCTCTCCCTCTCTCTGTCTCGCTGACGTTGCTAATGTTCTGTGGGGGCGATCGTATAAGAATTTTTGTGTATTTAATCGGGTAATCACTTGCGTCAATAAATCTTTATACGGTTATGTATTTTATTGATTGGCTCTGCTTTATGACAGACACGTGCCAAGGCACACAAAGCGCTGGGGCAGCCAAAAAGAGGCAAACAAAAAATTTAAAAATATAATCGATAGGCAGGCGCTAATTCTAAGTACATAAGTTTGTGCCTGGTAACCGAAAAACCCATTCACGTTCATTCAGGCATTTTTCTGAAAGTGAAAATTAAACTAGCAACTTGTTAGCTCCGTCCGTCCACGAGTTCAGTGCCCTCTCTTTCTCTTCTTCTTCTTCTTTGACAAATTGTAGCCAACTTGTCATCATCATCAGCAGTTAAGTCTTTTTGAAATTTTGTTAGCTTATAGTCAGATCAGATTTGTCTATATATCTCGCAGTACTCTATGTGCTCAGATGTGCTCTGTACGCTTTATTAAGCTTCTCTAATGAGATGCGACGTTTAGTAACATTTTGAGTTGATGAAAGGTAAACATGAAGCCTCAATTTGTTGAGTCATTCACTTGGTAATTTCAACCATAATTGACTTGAGATTAGAACGAGCTTTTTATTTGTCAATACGATGGTATAAACACTTCAACTTTAAGACACTTTTTCATATGTCATCATAAAATTTCGCTGAAGTAATTTCTAGTTTCACCTTAAGATCAATAGAACCGCCTTCGCGCAATGAAATCTCATGGTTCTTATTGCATAACCAACTGACCAAAGCAACCTTAATTGGTAAAGCAAAAGGCCAAGTTGTTTGTAAAGTTGCATTCTACCCATCTAAGAAGATGTGCAAATAAACAACTTAACGAGGTTTTCTCAGAACAACCTTGGGTCGTGCATTGAAATATCGCTGCAGTCAACTGAATAAATGTAAAAATTGCACATAAACACCAGAGACTTTAAAGCTTAAGCTAAAGCTAAAGATAAAGATGAAGTTAAAGCTAAAGTCAAACTGATTCAGCAAATATTGACAAAAGTCACAGATACATGAGCACAATGCATGTGCAGTTTGAGATACTCTCGGGGGAATGGAATTGGAATGGAATATTCGTCGAAGTGAATTTCACTTTACCTCACTTACATTATTTATGCATGTCGGTAAATGCAAATTACAAAAAAGTGCTCAGAACGTGGGGCACTCGGACAATGAAAATACGGAAAAAATCAAATGACGGCGCGCGCATGAGAAGACAAAGCGTCTTGAATAACAATACCGGGTAATACGAGCCCACACTGGGTATACTGTGTACGTACATATGTAGGTAGTATCTGTGTACAGTCCATTTAACTTGAGTCTCCACACATCTATCCAGCACATATATACGATATATCTATCAACGTCAAGGGCTGCGCGCTTAGAATGAGCAAATAAAGTGCTGTGAAATGGAGTGTGGAAAGGCGCAGGTAAATAGAACCTGCCTGAGATAGGGTTTTTCTGGTCTCTCCCATCTCAACTTGCGCTATTCATTAACGCCAATGACCAAGTTGGCTTTAGTTCCGAATTTACACTTTTCCAACCGTTCAGCTCACAAACAAACAATTCGTCATACGATTTGGCAAAAAAAAAATAATAAATAAATCTTATTAAATTGTATACGAGATGTTTTTATGACGTTTTACCTTAGTTAATGCAGTTTTTATATTCTAGAACAAATGTAAAATTGCTTTTAGTAAAATTTCTAATTAACTTAATGTGCATGTATAAAGTATTTGTAAGACAGAAGGCGGTTTGAAGTACTTGACAAGCTACGCTTTGACTATGTAAAGTCTGGGTTTTTGTTGACTATGTTGTATTGTATAGTGTAGTAGCTCGCTATAAAGAACCTATTCGACTCTAAGATATGATGTTTTAAAGGCTGTCAATTCTTTAAATCTAAATGTAATTTCTGGAAGTATTCGGAAAGGTTTTGAATCGAAAAGTAACATATGTTAAGTTTGCAGTACGCTTCATAAAATAACATAATGTTAAGCAAAACTGTTTCAATTGCTTTAGAAATAACCTTTTCTCTTAGTTTGATCGCAGTTACCTCTTGCCTCTTCGTCTAACCTCTTTCTAATTCGTTTGTCTTGCGAAATCCTTGCACTATAATTAATTATAATTTAATGTTGTGTCAAGTCGATTGGCAACTCCTGTTCGAAAAAATCAATGGCCTCGTTGTTGTTAGACTTTGACCTACTTAAATACCACTACGGTGTGCCAGCTCATTTTTGGGCTGAAATCCGTAAGCGAACATGCACACATACATGAACATGAATGAGACATGGGGCTACAGTGCTCTCTTATGTCTATCTTGGCATCTCTTAGATACATAATCAAATGAGCCGGCTAACTAGAAAAGACAACAACAACAACAATAACAATAACAGCAGCAGCAACAATTATAATAACAGAAACAACAAAACGCACAGCCCAGCACACACACACACACTCACACACACACACACGCACAAAAAGCCCATAAAACGTTCGAAAGTCAAAACTCGAAAAAGAAATAAAAGCTTGCCCGAAAAAAAACTTGAGTAAGGTTAGTAACACGAATTCGTGGTCATAAATTGACGTATCTGCTGCTGCTGCTGTTGTTGTCCCAATGTTGTTGTTGTTGTTGTTGTTGTTGCTGTTTGCTTAACATTGTGCCAGATGACGCAAAGGACAACAATTTCGTCTTGATGCGCGCGGCTTCAAGCCGCAAATATATTTTTGTGCCTGCCTCAAGTCAAGAGTGTGTAAATGTCATTAAAAAAAAAAAAACGAAAAGAAAACAACAACAACATTAAAACGCGCTGTCCAAGCGTCAGAAATAAAACACAAAATTTTTGCGTAATTTCTGTGCGAAAAATAAATAGAAACAAGAATAACAAAATGTGCAGCGCATCGAAGTTTTGATACCCTTTTGAGGTGTAACCTTACTGAATTATTAAAATTTTCGAAAAAAAAGATAATACATTACATATTAAATTTCATATTTAAATAATTGAAATAAATTTATGACATAAAGCCGAAAGAATTTTGAGGACAATTAAGAAATTATCATGTACTCTAAAAGAATAATTTTTTTTTATTTTTTTAAATCAACCAACATTTTTCTTTATATTTAAAAAAAAGTTTTTCACATAAATAATATTGCAAGACAGTTGAAATTTTTTGAAAGAATTTAGATGAAATATTACTTTCTTATTAAAATTATGAGAAATAATAACGAGAAAAATTTAAAGAATTAACAGGAAATTTTTAATTAAATTTTAAATAATATTTTTTTTTTTTTTTTTATATCCAATTAAATTTGTTTTCAAACCGTTCCATTCAACACAATGTTCCGTAAAATATTTGAAAAATAATAATTTAAGAATTACAAGAAATTCATGTAAATATTTTAAATATACACAGCACTTTCTAACCGAAACAACCTCTGCGATCTTTAGTGTGAAGCAATTCAAACCATAATTTACTCATTCTTTGTTTTCATAACAATTCTTTCAAAGGTCAAGTTAAATTTGATCGACCTATGGAAAACCCCCTTCGCTTTTCGATTCATGCACCTTACTCACTGCACATTGAACTAATTATACCCCAATGCAAGTGTAAAGTAAAATTAAAAAAAAATAAATACAAAAAACCAAAAAAAAAAAAAACCCAAAATAATCAACCGAAAAACGCAAAGCGCAGCGCCAAAAGCAAAACAACGCCAAGGTTGCCTCAACTGGTTAGCGAATGACTGCAGCGACGACGTCGACGGCGGCGGCGTCAAAGTCGACGACGTAAACGTTAACGTGGTAACGTCAATTGCGGCGGCTCCGCTGTGGCTGTTCCAAAATTGTTTGTTATATGTGCTATAAAATATCGATGTGTGTGATGTGTTGTGTTTGGTGTGGTTGTTGCTTTGTTTCATATGCAGCGAATTTAATTTGCACATTCGCACAAAAATCTTTTGCAATGCTTGCACTATGGTCAAGAAGGCCCTGAGCTGCATTGGCATACCATACACCCCCTCCCCTCCCCCCTCCCGCTCCCTCAACGCGCAGAACGTGATTATGCGATTGCCACGCCCCCCATCTCCGTCTCTGGCTGGCACCTTGATGCAGTTTAACGGCTTATTTAACTGTACAACAACAGTTGCGGCGACTTGCCACGACAAGCTGCAGTGTTAGTGGGTATTTAGTTCGTGCCACATGCGGCAGCCACACAGCCCGAGAGATCGTGGACAATTGCTTCCTCCTTCTCGCTTGTCACCACTAGCCCCACGCCGTCTATTCGTCTGTCTCTCTCTCTTTCTGTCCATTCGATCGCTAGTTTGTACGTTCATTCGTCCGTCTCTCCGTTTATTTTTTGCCAACTGGCCGCACTTCTCCTTCTCTCTCTCTCTCTCTTTTCTCTTCGCTCTGTCTGCAGTTTCGGTTCGATTCGGTTTTGTGGCATGGCCACTTCTTATATAATCCAGCAGCAATCATTTCGGCCAAGCTGCAACACCAACAGCAACAACAACAGCAACAGCAATCAGCAACAGCTGTCTGAGTTGCTTGTGTGTGTACTGTTTACATCATTCACACTAGCTTCATGTGCGGCATTTGAAATACCACGTGCAACTTGCAACAAGTTGAAGTGTTGTTTGCGATATGACCGCAATATTTTGCAATGATATGTGGGGTGAAAAGTAACAAAAAGTATTTTAAAAATATTAATATTATTCCTTAAAGTGATTTAAAAAAAGTTTTTGAATCAGAAATTTTGAAAATCTAAAAAAATATTTATTTAAAAAAAGATCTCTGAATTTGGTTTGAAAATTAATTCAAATATTTGAGTTAAAACAAAAATTTGAAAACATTATTACTTTATAGTTATTATATTAACAATATTCTCTATCTCAAATTATTAAAAAATTTCGCTCTAACTTCTATAATATTTTTCAAGTTTAATTGGAAACAAATTGGAACAAATTATCTAATTTTAATAAATTAAAGTTTTTTTTATTTTCTTTCTTAAATTTTGTTGTCCTTTTCTATATTTTATAAGTTATTAAACTTATTTGAATTTCTTTTGGAAATTCACTAAAATTTCTTCAATTTTATTTAAAATTTTTTTTATAAATGTTTCTACAATTTTTCTGTTAAATCCTACCGATCTTCTAGTCGCATAGACCCACAAAATCACAGAGTACCTATGATCTATGCTATGCAAGTCCGTTGGGCAAGTCCGTTTGTTAATTTCTTAAGCTCTCATTGTCTGCACATGTAATTTTCTTTCTTTTTTTTTTTTTTTTGATTATAATTTCTGCTTTTCATTTGGCATTTTCCTTGGCGCAGCAGCAGTTCGTGTCGTTTTATTTGCATTTTGCTTAATTTCCTTAATTTCATTTTACAATTATGCTATTTCTGTGTTGCTTTCTGTAAGTTTTTGTAGCCGTTTTGTTTTTGTTTTTTTGTTTTTTTTTTTCTGTGTCATTTCGCCTGGCGGTGCATAAAATGAACATGTAACAATTTTGCTCACTTTTTACGCCGCCGCATACTTGCCTAAGTACCATGGTAGGTAGTTAGAAAGCCCCCCTTACGATGATATGGCGAAAAGATTGGCGAGTAGGTAACGCACAGTGTGACTAGCTAGGATGGATCAGCTAAAAGTGGGTTACACTCGAGACTGAAGTGCGGGGGAAAAAGGTGCGCTTTCAGGGATCGGTCTTTTGATTGATCTCTCGACTCTCGACTGTCGACTGCAACGAATCAACAAGTAGATATACTATCTATGTACACTCTGTAGTCTTTATATGGCAGTCATTGTCTGTGTTGCAATATTTTGCATTGCCCAATCCCGTTCATGCCATTTCCCATCGAGCATCGAGTACTTGAGTCTCTTTTTCGAAATATTATGAGGGGGAAAAACAAACAGAAAGACGTAGATGAGACAGTGGGACAGAAGCAGACCAAATGTGGAGTTTAACAGTAGCAGGGGCACCCGCAATACAGTTATTGCCATTGTTGTTGTTGTTGTTGGAGTTTGTGAAGTTCATTTTTTATTTGTTTGCATTGTGTGTGTGTGTGTTTTTTTTATCGCACTTTTTGCTGCAACATGAAAAAAAAAACAAAGCAAAGTTTTGAATAACTTCTTCGTGTCTCTCGTGCTGGCTACCTTCTCTCTTGCTTTTCTTTATTTGTTTTGGTCAATAAAACACACTCTTGCACACACACACACACACACACACTCGCACACTAGACGCACTTCACTTGCGGCACGGCTGCACACGGCTGCCACAACCCGCGCAAGTTTGTGTCTTGAGTCTTTCGTTTCGTCTTGAACGAACGAAGCAATGCGGAAATTTTCATTCGATTTTCGTTTATGCTTTAAATTCGTAGGGCACTTCGTATCACTTCTTCGCATTTGGCATTGTTTAATTGTGGAATTTTTTATTTATTACTATTTCTTCTCATACCGCTCTTCTAATCAACTTCTCCTTGGGGGGAACGCGTGTGCGCGCTTCGCGTTGTGTGTTTTGTGTTGCAATTTTTTTCTTTGCCGACAGACTACCAAGTTTGGTTTTGACTACCTTCGCGTACCGTTTTGCTAGCTATCTCGCTCACGTCACGCTCTCTCTCACACACTCTTTCGGTCTACCGTTAAAAAAAAAAAAGTTAACGCTTCCGCTTGAGCCAAGTGTCGCGGCCAAGCTTCGTTTATCGACTGAACACCCAAAGCCGACGCTGTCGCGCTCGCAAGCTCGTAACGCCGTAACTTCAGACTCGACTTCGACTTGGACTTGGCCGCGTAGCTTTTGCGGCGGCGCTTTTGGCCGACGCTTTTGCCGCGGCGGCGGCGGCGCGCGCGCTACACAAAAAACAAAAAGTTCATTAAAATGCGAATTTTTTTTGTTGCTGCCTCTTTAAAACGAAACGAAATGAAAAAAATGTAAGAAAAAAACATATGATAAATCGTAATAAATATAAAATTATTAATGCGCCACTGCCAAAAGCTGTTTGTCAATTTTTTTTTTTTTTGCTTGATCTGTTTGGCTAGGTAAAGAAGCATTTTGTGTATTTCAATTAGAAATTGTCAAAATACATTTCAATTTTTAACTTCTCCATCAACGTTGACGGAATAATAATTCAAATTTATTTGGGGGAAATATTTCTAGAGTTGAAAATGTTGCAAATCAACTGAGGCTGTTACGATTGTTATTCTGCGCTGAGTGTGTCGCATTGATGGATTGTCAAGTGCACATTAAAATAGTTCAATAAGGATACATCATTAGATATAAAGTTTCCCCAAAGAGAACATAATGTATTTGCATATTCTTGTCACATGTATAGTAGAATATTGTAGAAATCGTAACAGTGCGAGACTCATAGCAAAAATCAATTTATGCATAATGATCAAGCTAAATTAGGGTTAATTTAGAAATTAATAAAATCTACTCGGGGGGGACTCTCGTAAGCACGCAATATGAATTATTTCAATTTTACAAATTGCACAAGAACTTTTCCGTCTCAAGATGAGAATCACATACATATACATACATACGTATCTCATTAATATCACGAAAAACTATTGTCAACATTTTAATTGATGTCTTAGCAATTAAGTTGCGCTTAATTATCATTTCCCAGACTTTGCTCTAAATTGTTGTGGTTTCTCGCCGAGCAAAAGTCAAAAGCATGAGGAAGATAAGAAGAATCACGCGAACTTTGTACGAAGATCGCTTAGACACGTGCTAGAATACAATAGGTTCATTGGGCTCTGAGATGCTTAGATGTCTTGGGAACTTAAGATTACAGATGAAAGAAAATTTTATAGTGAGTGAAATCAGGTAGTGTCTTTATACTCTTGCCGAGGGTATATTCATTTGGCCAGAAGTTTGAAACACAGCTTAGGAGACATCTTCAAGCCGTCTGTCTGTCCGTCTGTCTGTTGCAACGCAAACATATCTCTTAGTTTTAGAGCTATCTTGATGAAACTTGGTATACGTGTTTCTTATTGCTGCCCGCTATAAATACGTAGAAACGAGCCGGATCGGACCGATACATCGTATAGCTGCCATAGAACATATAGGCCGATTTTCGTCATTTTTCAAGATATCAATATGAAACTTTCCCGATATGCCAAAGTATGCTGTGAAAATTGTATTATAATCGATATGTACATCGTTAAACTGCCTATCGGTCGATTTACTATTTGGAGTAACTGCAGCGTATGAGACATTCGGCGTGCCTAAGGTTGCCTTTCTTTTTTCTTGTTTAAGTTTTAGTTTAGATTTCACGCCAGTTCAAACTTTGTGCATTATCAAGTAGGTACAACATACGTTATTACATCTTACTCTTAAAAATACTAATTAAACAAATACTTTATAATCAGCTATGTAAATGAAGCCTTTGTTAAACTGAGCTAAATGCAAGTGCAATTCATTAAAATGGTATGTTATATGCTTAATAAAATATGCTCTGAGATGCTTAGATAACTTGAGAACCTAAGCTTACAGATGAAAGGAAACTTAACAGCGTGTAGATTGGATAGTATTTTAACCAGTTAGGAGTAGTTAGTAAGTACGGTTTATAACTTACTCCTTATACTGCCAATTAGGCAAGCATTTTATAATTAGTTATGTAAATTAAACCTTTATTTAACTAAAACTGTATTCATGCGCAACTAAATTAATCGCATATCGTTAATAAAATGTGTCTGCACTTCCTTTCTCCCTCCTCGTGTGATGCAATTACAGCATAAGCACTTGTGATTCCCAACTGGTTTAAGCAAAATTTCATTCACATTGCATCCGTTCGAACAGCTTATTTCTTGACGCGACTGTGACGTCACACACACTGGCAAACACACAGACACACACACACACTTGAAATTGCACTTTGGTCCAATTCACTTTTGTCTTCCATGCGCGCATGTCAATTAACCCATTTGTTTCCCATTTAACCCCAATTTTTCACAACTCTCGACGCGGATTCGCCTTTTTAGTTTTTTGCATTTTTTTTCTTTATCATTTTTTATTTGCTTGCAAACATTTCAAGATGCTGTTTTGGGGTGTATGTGTGTGTAAGTGTGTGTGCGTCTTGTTTTCGCGTGTCTCTTTTTCCCAAGCTCATTTCTTGCACAAGTTTTGCAAAATAAATTGGTTCGAGAAATGTATGGATAAGTTTTCGGGGCAAACCAAAGCGATTGTCTTACCCAAGCATAAAAGTTTATAAGATACACGGCTATGTTGCGCGATGCTACTATATAAAACATTAATTTCTATGCAAAAGCCCAATCGATAATAAAATAAAAGAGATCAGAAGGAGGGGGGCAATTATCACACTCGCTGTGAGCGTCGTTTGTGTATCGTATGATTTCTGACGAGCGCAGCCACTTTGCCTTTGGCCTGTAGCATCTTCCTCTTCTTCTGTTTCTTCCACGCTTTAACATTTCGTTTTGTGTTCAAGGCCGACGTTGGCGCTTTCTTTTACAATAGCGTCGACCTTGACGCTCGGCAACGGCTACGACGACGACGACGACGACGACAACGACAACGACGGTGACTGCGCAAGCGCAAGCGCCAGCGACGTCGCGTCGACGCGCATCCAAGTTTGCACGCTGTTATCAGAGGGGCAACAACAACAACAACAACAGCTACAACAATGTTAACCCACTTAGAGTATGTTGAACGTATAAACTCACCTGCTCGTCTGTCCGTCTTCGGGTTGTCCGTTGGCGGGGCCCGTCTTATTGATCAGCTGCCCAGCAAATAGCAACGTTTAGACCAACTTGACGGACTTGTAATTTTTTTTTTTTTTTTTTTGAGCGCTGAATACAGAAATGTCGCAAAGTTTTTTTTAGCTGCTTGTTGTTGTTGTTGTCGTTGGTTGTTGCCGGTTGTGCAATGATTAACTAGCCCGCCTTTGCGCGACTGACACGCTCTTTAGGGTCTGCAAGTGCCCTTTGTTTGTGGGGGGGCATGTTGACTTGCTGAGGCTGTTTTACATATAAAGAAATGTTTAAGTATTCAATAGTAAATTTAAATTGAAATTTCCCATTAATAAAAATATATTCGATCTATAATAAAATTTAGTTTTATTTTTAATAATTTCATTTAGAGTTATTTAAAATTAATAATTTAATATTTGATATATAATTATTATGATAAAATAAAACAAATAATTAATAAATAATTTTAAATAAAATCATATAAAAAAACATAATAAATATTTTAAATTAGAAAAAAAATTTGGGATTTAATGTTAGTCAAAATAAAAATAATAATAAGTAAAATAAAGCCATGCAAATATTAAGTTAGGTTCCATGTATTAACTACAAGTATTGCCTTTCTATAAAAATCAATAAATAATAAATTTCTACACTTATACCCTTTAAAATTTTGGTTAAGTTAGTTATAGATAATTTTTTGTAATTTATTATTGAAATTTAACTACAATAAATTACTAATAACTATTTAAAAGAAAATTCGAAATTATTAATAATTTATTGTAAGAAAATATTAATAGCTTAGAATTTATATAATTTATTAGAAACAATTTAAAGTATTAAACTATAAAGTTTGTATGCATATTTAAAATATTAAAACTTGCATTAAAGTACAAAAGAGTCTTTTCTATGTTTACAATGTTATTATTATCTATGAAGATTATTATGTATTATTTTCGCCACCTTTTAGAGCATTTAGTATTCGCCCAGCCTTCGCTTCGGTTTGCTTGTTCATGTTTAATTGTTGAAACTTAAGCATAAACAAAATATGAACTAATGAAACTGCAACTGTGCTGGGCTCTCCAAACACTGAGTGAGCACTGTCCCTCTCGCTTTTGGTCTCTGCCATGCCCTCCCCCTCTTCTCTTTATGAAGTTGTCTCTGTCGCTCGTTCGTTTGCCACCAGCTCTTGCGCTCTTTTATTATTGGGCTCTACTACTCTCTTGGCAATTGCAGCGAGGTTATAAAGTTTTGTAATATTTTATGAGTTTATTGTGCTGTCGCAGTCTTTGGATTTAACTGCAATATTTAAACCAAATAACACACACACACACACACACACACAATAATAGCCAAAGCAATTGCTATAAATATAGCAAAAAAAAAAAAAAAATGTTTAACTTTAATTAACATTCAAATACAACTCTGGGACATGTTATTCGTCAAATTACCTCGTATCTGGAACCAATTCACCTATCTCCGTGCATACATCGAATTTTCTTTACACGATTTCCCTTCATGTTTTGGATGACACTTTTTTGCAATAGATTTATCATGTCCACAATTAAAAGCTGTAATTAAAAATTGTTAGTAAATACAGTTTTTAATAACCCCGTTCAAGTTGTGATTTATCTTTCGGTGTCTAACGTTTTTTGCTCCAACATTTTTGTTGGTTGCATTTTTGTAAGTGTTTTTTTTATTTTATTATTATTTTCTGCCGCTGCTGCCGACTTTGCGGTTCAAGGTTAACGCAATTAGCCTACCAATTTTGTTGTAGTTTTGCAGCTTGGTTATTTGGAGCATGTAAGACAAAGTGTTAGAGGTTTGAATATGGTAAATATGTTGAATAAATTACTAAACTTGGGGCCTAAATAGACACGTATATTTCTATAATATAGGTAATAGTTATGAGACTTCAAAGTACTTTGATTTTACGATTCGGATTAATCAATTAAAAAAGAAATTTTAAAAAAAATCGTTGTGTTGACAAAGTTATTCCCTGAACAAATTATAGTCTTATACAAACTTTAAAGTCAAAGTCGCACCTTATAACATGTTTTAACACCCTTCAAATCAATTAAAGCTTCTGCAAATTATGTGCTAATTAAAATCGACAAAAAATCACAGCTCTAATTAATGAGTGAATTTTAGTCGCATGCCATATATACATATTTTTGGGTGTGGTGGCAACTCTTTTTGAGCATCAAATGTAGCGCTCAATCACTCCCGTCTCTCTCGCACTCTTGCTCCCTTCAAAGCTCCGCTTGATAGTCTGAAGACTCTCTTCAGTTTGGTCGTACTTTATAAAATTCAATTAGTCAACATGTGTAAATTTCCATTTTCAATATGAATGTTTCGGCATGTTGCGCTGCTAAACGATGCAGCAACATTTTCCAAAAACCAAACAAAATAAAAGCTTTTTCTCTCTGCAACAAAGTTGACAGCCAGCGAGAGAGACCGAGAGAGAGAGAGAGAGCAGGCAACAAATTGTAGGCAACTTAATGAGCTTCAATTAGTTTAAATGAAATGGAGTTGCGGTATTTTGATGGACAGTGTAGACAGTGCTGCGTTTATTTAATTGAGTTCCACTTAGTGGCAACTAGTCTGTGGAATGCGTGAGTGTGGGAAGTGCGAATTGCGCTGCGGGGCGGTAGCTGGCGGTATTTTCTATTGCAGAGTTCTGCACTTGAAACTGAAACTGCAACTTAACTTAATGAACTGCACGAGCTGTGCAAATGTATAAACCTCAAGGGATCCATAACAAATTAAATATTTAAACGAAGCACAACATGCATTGCAATGCATTGCGAATTTCTCATACACTATGCGAAATATTTGGTATGCCTTAAAATATGCTACGAAAATTCTGCAAGAGCTTTACAACTTAGCTGGCTATTAAAACAAATCTTAAATATTTCAATATTCTAAATTTTAAAAATTTTTAAAATATATTTTTAAATATTCCCTGAATTTCGTAAGAGAATTTGTCAACTAGAATCATCCCCAAAGTGCCTTAGTCATGCAAATGAATTATTTATGAGCTTTCGATCAAGATTTAAAGCGCGGAATTCATAACTTGTGTAAACAGGGGCTATTAGTACTACTAAGTAGCATTTATCAGAGCCAGACTGTTGCGACGCCGATGGAATTTAGATAAAGATAAGGCTAGGTATATAATTTTAAAACAATGTTACAATTCTGATTATAAAGCGGAATCAGATACGCTAAGCATTGTATAAGCCGCATATCGTTAGACACGTTTATCTTTCCCCTGCTAGAACACCCTGTATAAAAGCTCATTCTTGCAGCAATTGCTACTTAAGTTCTGAAATAGATCTCACGCAACACTTAGGAACCCCCAACTATAAACTCTGAACTGCAATGATGGCAAAAGCAAAAGCAAACAAAAAAAAAAAAGAATAAAATTTGAGGTTGAAAATTCATAAAAACTGCCGCAAAGCAAGCGAAAATCTTTAGATATCTCGTGACAATAGATGAGCTAAGACGGAAATGGATTTCATACTGCAGATACTGTTGCTACAGCTGATAGTAACGACCATTAGTCGACCCAGTTTGAGGGATGTGAATCGATCGACGCAGCTCTTGGACCAATTGGGTGCTAAGCGTATACCCTTTCAGTATGATCACTACGAGCCGGGTCTATACTATACAGATTTGGATTATAATTTGCGACAACCGTTGCTGCATGTGCGGAATCTAACTCAGCGCATGGCAATCTCTGATTTCGAGTACATACGTCAATGGGTACTTGAGAAGGGCAAGTTGCAGAGGCCAGTGCCAGAGGATGTACCCTTTCCCTGTGACGTGCGAGGCGGACGATCGCCGGAGGTGCCTACGAATATAAATCGATTGCGACCTGGAGATATCGATATAATTGCCACATTTGGTGACTCCACCAACGCTGGCACTGGCATGTTAAGTGTGGGACCACTGGACGCAATTGTCGAATATCGTGGATATAGTTATACGGGCGGTGGCTTTGAGAATTGGCGCACAGCTCTCACACTGCCCAACATACTCAAAGAATACAATCCGCAACTCTATGGCTATGCGGTGGCAAACACTCTAGTTGTGGATGAAGAGCGTTCACGCTTCAATGTGGCCGAGCCCATGTTGCACATACAGGATTTACCCTTTCAGGCACATGTGTTGATCGAGCGAATGCGTCGTGATCCTAAGGTGAATATGACGCAACATTGGAAACTGCTGAGCATCCATGTGGGTCCAAATGACATGTGCAACGACATGTGCAGCTGGCAGGATGTGGATGCTTTTCTGCGTCGTGAGGAACAGCAACTTTATGCAACCCTGCGCCTGCTACGTGATACTGTGCCACGTTTGTTGATCAATTTCATTCTAATGCCTGATGTGGATAATGTGCTGCGACTTATAGGCACATCGCCACCCGAATGCACACCACGTATACCTTTCTATTGCAATTGCTATAAGCAGCTCAAGGAGGAGTTCTATCATGATGCCTCACAACGTTTGCTTGATCTACAATTGGCTATAGTCGACTTACCCGAATTTCGCAACGATGACTTTGCCATTGTCGCCCATGGTATACTCCGAAACCTTAGCACTCTCTGGTCCAGGGATGGACAAATCGATCGATCTTATATAGCCAGCGATTGTATACACTATACTCAGTTCGGTCATGCTGTACTGGCCAAAACACTGTGGAATAACATGTTCGATAAGACCGATTTCAATTTGACCACAGCCTGGCAACACCCATTCGAGCATTTTCTGTGTCCCCGCGCTGAGACACAGTTTATACGAACGACCAGCGATAGGTTTTAGTTCAGAATGCGAGAATGTTGCATTGGGAATTTTGAAAAATAAACGATTTTACATGTTTGAAATTAGTTTCAGACTTGAATGATCTGGGCTAAATGAGTAAAATATAATTCTACATATGTTCGAATTATTTCAGTAAATTGAAACAATATTTATGAATTATATACAAAATTTTAGAATATTTTTTAAATATGAGTATGTTGTTAAAAAAAAACGTTAACAAAAGTTGTTAGAAGATCAAAAAGATAGAAGAACAGAAATATATCTTATTGGATATATGTAGATGCTTATAAAAGGAATATACTTTCTAGGATTGAAAGTAAACTTCCTTATTTCAGTTCTGTGACTATCCCAAATAATTATTTCTATTCCGTTTAATATTTCTTTCCCTTATAATAATATATCTGGTTAAAACCGGATTTATTTTAAAATTTAAAAATCATTAACTAGACAAAAATATAGAATTCCATTTTCTACTTTTTATGCTTGATTTGCGGGAATACCCTTATCATTTTTATAGCTTCTCAGCTTCTGGGTTAGTAACTCTCTGAGACTTTAGAGATTTGACCTACAAAATGATTGCACAGTTTATATACTAAGCCAAATGTTGTTACGCTGCTCTTTCTAACCTCAAATTCTCATATAAATGTGCAAAGTTTTGAAGGTAACGACCATGAAATACTCTGTAGATGAAAATTCTTTGAAAGAAACAACTTTGAAGTGTCAATTTGTAATGAGATGCTACATAATTTAAAATGCATTTCAAGCTACCCTAGTATACGCTTTATAAGGGGTATACCAGTATTATAATTATGATATAAAAGCCTCGCTTATATGCGAATTCTACTCAAAGTAATACGAGCTGTAGTAGCACAGTTAAACATGCCTTGCGTTATTCGATTCGCAGTGCAATTTCTGATATTCTTCGCAACTTGCACTGCCTTGCGTCGCATTCCAAATCCCTCAGAGCAAGTGCTATCACGTCTGGGCGTAGAACAGGTGCAATTCGATAGCCGGGCTATACGTAATGGCGGCATGTACTATACGAATCTGGATAATTTACGTGGTGTGGTGCTGCGAATACGTAATGCCTCAATGAATCTGAGACTGAGCAATTTGGCGCATCTAATGGAAATCAATCAAAAACAGGGCAAGCTGCAACCGGAGGTGCCATTGAATGTTGGATTCCCCTGTCAGGTACAACATGGACGATCTGCGATGCCACCCAGACACATATCACGACTGCGTCCAGGGGATATTGACATAATCGCCGCCATGGGTGACTCAGTGACTGCGGGAAATAGTTTAATCTCTGAGAATTTCTTTGATGTCTTTACGGAATTTCGTGGTTATAGTTTCACGGGCGGCGGCATTGAGACATGGCGCACAGCGCTCACATTGCCCAACATACTGAAGCTCTACAATCCTCGACTCTATGGCTATGCCTGGACACATAGCATGGTGGCCAACAAGGAGCAATCTGTCTTTAATATAGCCGAACCTATGGTAACCCTACGTGATTTGCCCTTTCAGGCTCAGGTGCTCATCGAGCGTCTGCGTGGCGATTCCAATGTGAATATGCGGCAACACTGGAAACTATTGACCATTTTTGTGGGCATGAATGACATGTGCTTCGAGCTGTGCCTTTGGGATGACCTGGAGGCATTTCTGCGCCTGCAGCGTCAGCAATTGTATCGCACTTTCCGCCTGCTGCGTGAGAATGTGCCACGTCTGCTGATCAATTGGATCATGATGCCCAGTGTAGAGGATTTTCAGCGGGTTTTCAAACAGTTTCCCACGTTTTGTCGCTCCAATTTGATCTGTTCTTGCCTCACTTCGGCCTATTTGCCGCACTATGGCGACGTGTTGCAGCGTTTGCAGCGCATACAGCTGGAAGTGCTGGCTCTGCCGGAGTTTCGCACCTCCGATTTTGCCATTGTGCCGCACACAGTGTTGAGTAACGTCAGCGGCATAGTACTCACCGAGGGTGTACTGGATATGCGTTTCTTTGCCAACGATTGTATGCATCTAAGTCAGCGTTCGCATGCCATTGTTGCCGGTGCACTATGGAATAGCATGCAGGAAGCGATGAATCTGCGTGAGACACGCATCTCGCGGCAACCTTTGCGTCACCTGCTCTGCCCCAACGAGCAGCGACCTTATCTGCGCATAAACAGTTAAGTGCGGAAGTTGGAAGTTGGAAGTCCCCGCCCAACCTCTTTGCGGGTGGATCAACCTTCGCATCGCAGATCAGCCATATCCAAGGCACGCCCTCCCCTACAACAACATGACTCAACCTCCTGCGTCGGCTTATTTATAGATCACGCCACTCGATTGTAATAAATTCATTTAAATATCTTTCTGTGTGGGCAATAACCGATATCAAGTACGAAATAAATAGCAACAACATCCACAACAAGAGCTTCAAAACAGGCTACAGTTTGCCTAAGTTCATCATCAGCACTTATTCAATTTCCTTCCCCCAAATGTCTGGGCAAACAATTAGCTATTAACAATTCTCAAGTGACTCGAAACAAGTCCGCACAAATCACTCACACACTGAGCTTAATGTGCAAATATTTAGCTTGAAAAATCTAGCGTGACAATTGGGCGAACTTTTTCGAATGTGGAATCTAAGGTAGAGAAGCAGCGAGGCAGCAGTGGCGTGGGAGCTGAACTTTCTGATGGGGATAAGAAAAAACTGAAACTTACTTTATGAAAACTATAAAATTCTTCAAACTTTTAAATGGGAATAGTGGAAAACGGGAATGTGTTTAGAACTTTCTTTAAAGAAACTATATGTAAATATAAACTGGTAATTTGGAAATTTTTAAAAATATAATATATCAATTTAAAGTTCAGATGCTCTTAAAGTATAGTCTATATCTTCATGATTATGAGGTAATACAATTTAAAAATTTGATAGCTTAATTTCATAAAAATATTATGAGCACTATACAAATTCTGAAACTCTGGGGAAGAACTCTATAAAAAAATCGAGATACTTAAATTGCACAAATAAGAATCTCGAACTTTAATGTATTCATTATAATATTTCTTAATTTTATTATACATATATTTCCTCCCATGAACATTTAAGCGCCTCTGACACGCGTTTTTATAGCTCTCTGACATTGTCAGTCATAAGAACACGTGGAATTACTCTAAAATTCATGCAATCATACTACAAATGGGGAAGTTTCTTTGTGAAGTGGAAAAGTTCTCAGGTTATTTTTGCAGAACTCAATTGTAGTGATTCCCCACGCGCCATAGACTTTGCTCTACGTCACTGTGGAGCTCCAATTTATTTATAAAATTAATGTTGTTTAATTGTTTTATTAAAAAACATTATTTCGCTTTGTCTGTCATGTTGTAGTAGCATCAATGTTTGTTTCCAAGGTAATTATTATAATACTCGAATTTTTGCCAAGTCTATATAAAGTATTTTTTTTTTTTTTTTTTTTCGGAAATATCTTTGAACCCAACGCACTTATGTTGCCTGGGTCCAACATTGTTGGGGCACGGTTTGTCAGTCAGTCACTCAGTCTACACACTATCTGCTTTGTCATTTACGCTTATTTCTGTTTTGGTTTTGGATTCGGTTTAGGTTGTTGTTTTTTTTTGTTGCTGTTTTTTGCTCTTTTTTGTTTTTCGTTTATCATACGAGTAGTTAATGTCTCGGTCAACGCATTCGAGTCAAGTTCTGTCTGCCTACTGCCTTCTGTGCTCTACGTATAGCTTTGCTATTGTTTTTGTTTTTAATGGAAGGAATGAGTACTGGCTAAATGAGCTGAGTGAGTGCTCGCTCAGACAACAGTTTGGATGTTGTTTGAGGTTCCATTTATGCGGGGCATTTAAGCGCCCGCCGCATTTGCCTTTCGAGCGAGAACGCGTTAAGAAGTCGTTGCGAGTGCGCGGGTGCTAGTCAGAGGACTAGAAAGGGGTTCATAGGTGGAACAAAAGACTCACTAAATCGGTTATATAACGGAACGGCGAACTTAAGTGCCACATTACGCTACGTTGTGTATCGAGTTACGTTCCACATACAATCCACGTGATTGTAACATGTTAAACAACCGCAATTCAGCTAATGTGTACAAATAAATCCGAACTACTGAAAAATCCTACGTTCCACTTACGATCCACACGATTGTGACATGTTTTACACCCCAAATTCACCTTATGTGGACTAATAAACTCGAACTACAACAAAAACCTACGTTCCATATACGATCCACACACAATCCACAATGTTAATTATGCATTGCAATACACGTGCGCTTGTTGTCATGCTGCTTGTCACTTGCAGCGAAACTCGCGTGCCACGAGATCGCACAAATCACCTTATCGCCAGCGTCGGCATACGCGCACAGAAATACAATCCACGGCAGGTGCAAACGAACAAGCTACCCCAGTTCACGGATGTGGATCGTGATTATCGTCGACTCTTTCTCGACACACGTCGCACCACACTCAATTGGGCCCTGAACAATCTGGAGATGATCAATAGCCGTGCCAGGCGTGAGGGCAAAATGCAGAAGGTATTGCCGCCAAAAGTTCCATTTCCCTGCCCCCTCAATAATACACGATCTCGCACAGTGCCCACATCTGTGGAACGTTTGCGACCCGGTGACATTGATATTATCGCCGCAATGGGTGACTCAATATCGGCGGGAAATGGCATCATGTCCACCAATGCTTTGCACATGCTCAACGAGTTTCGTGGCTTGGGTTTCTCCGGAGGTGGACTAGGCAATTGGCGAACTGTGCTGACGCTGCCCAACATACTGAAGGTCTTTAATCCGAAACTCTATGGTTATGCGACAGGCAATGCGCTAGTAGTGAATCATCAGATTTCGCACCTGAGCATCGCGGAGCCAATGATCATGTCGCGCGACCTGCTCTATCAGGCACGTGTGCTCATTGATCTACTACAACGCGATCCACATGTGGATATGGTGAATCATTGGAAACTTGTCACCGTCTTTGTGGGCAGCAACGATCTGTGCTCGGACATGTGTCACTGGGACAATCCGCAGATGTTGTTGGATCAACATGCAAGGGATTTACGTGCAGCCTTTCGTCTGCTGCGCGACAATGTGCCACGCCTACTAGTTAACCTGATTGTGGTACCTAATATTCTGCTCACCATGAAGCATATGCAACGTGTGCCTCTGCCATGTTTCATGGTGCATCGCATCGCTTGTCATTGTCTGATCAGTGATCAAATGACACCCGCACAGCGACGCCAGCGACAGGAGACGATTCTACGCTGGCAACAGGTGGATTTGGCAGTGGCTCGATTGCCCGAATTCCAGCGCCAGGACTTTGCCATTGTGGCACATCCTGTGGTCTCGAATATGACATCTCCGCTGCTTGCCGATGGGCAAGTGGATTGGCGCATCTTCTCACATGATTGTTTTCACTTCAGTCAGCGCACGCATGCCATGGTGTCCAATCAGCTGTGGAATAGCATGTTGCTGCCGGATGAGCTGAAACCAAGACCGAATCAGCTGCCCGAACCCTTTGAGAGATTTTTGTGCCCCAGTGAAGAGCAGCCGTATCTGGTAGTGCGTCCCAGTTGAGGCATATCTAGTTGGGCTAGGTATAATTATTGTGGGGGGCAACTGTATTGTGATCTGTAGCTTTGTAGTTGAAGAGAATATGTTCCACAAGTGTTAAACTCTTCTTAAAGTAGAGTCAACTTTTGTGGATGGTATTATAATTTTTTTTTTTTTAAAGCCTAAACTTTTTGCTGTAAAAGTTGTAGCTGCTTGACGAAAGCAATGGAATTAGAGTTATTTTTATTGAAACCAAGTAAATTGTTGGTGTATAATTCTTATGTACATTTATAGAAAAAATATATATATATCTGGTTTAATTTTAAAATTTGTTTTTAATTATTTTTGAATATTTGGAAATTTTAAAGAGGATCTTCTACAGATATTACGGGTACACTTCGCTCTAGTTGCTTAAATAATATAGGAAACTCAATCAAGCATAAAATTTCATTTTAAATTTTGTACTTACCATATTTAATATCACAGTAACCTATGTTTATTATAATAGGTTTTATTATATATTTCCGACCCTATAAAGTATATATTTTCTTAATCAGCATCAGCAGGGGAGTTAAATTAGCCATGTCCGTCCGTCTGTTGCAACTTAAACTAGTCTATCAGTTTTAGAACTAACTTGAAGAAACTTGGTATACATGCTTCTTATTGCTGCACGCTGTAAATAAGTCGGAACGAGCTGGATCGGACCGATAATTCGTTTAGCTGCCATAGAACCTATCGGCCGGATTTAATCATTTTTCAAGATATCGATGTGAAACTTTCCTAATACATGTCTAAGTATGTCCACTAAACGCTATACGCCATAGAAGTAACTGCAATGATATAAAACTTACACTTACTAAACACTATCTTATTTAAAAATTCTTGATATTTCTTATTTTATAAATGAAATTTCAAAAGAATTCTTACTTTCAATATAATTTCCTGGTAAATGCAGTAATATTCTTTATATGTTTGTATACCAAGGACATTCCTGAAATTTCTTCAATTAAATAAAAAGCTCGTTAATATCATAAACTCTTAAAACTTATTAAATTTTGAAAATAATAATTCAAACTTTTAATGTTAAAACTTTTCATATAATATCATCACAAACCTTTGGTTAATTCCGCTGTAATTATGAAAATATTCTTTTGAAATTAAAAGACACTTCGTGGCATCAAATTGCCATGTTGATTACACGCACACACACACACGAGCTCTTCCTGATTAAGGGACTTCTGCCCACGTGCGGTTTTATCCACCTTTCCTTTATCTGTGTGTGTGTGTGTGTGTGTGTGTGTGTGTCCTGCCGCATCTACTTCTCTCTCCCTCCCTCTCCCCCTTAGCCTACTCCATTTCAATTAAAATATTATGCAATTTTAAATATATTTTTAATTAATTAAAAAACACTAAAAAACAATACTCCGCCCAGCATAAAAATTCATTAAAAATACTTTCTGCTTATATGGCAAAAAGTATTTTTCCTGTTTGTTGCCATGCCCAGTCCGCACCTCCCTCCCCCTCCCTCCCTCCTTCCCACAACCCAGCAACATTTGTTGTTGTACGCGTGACAATGCCGCCCGCTTATTACGAGCAACTCAGCCCACGTCCACGCCCACCTCCCCATCCCATCCCCAATGTCCGCTTAACCTCCACGCCCAGCTTGAGTGCAAAAAAAATAAGCAGCCGAGCAAGAGGGAGGGTGGAGGAAGAGGGCAGGGGGATAGGAAGAGGAAGAGATATAAATACAAAAGCGTTGAGAGCATTTCGCATATGCAGCGAGGCCACCTGCAAACCGGACAGTTGCCAATGGGCGGCGACCAACCCCCAGTATATCTGCATGGAAAAAATACATACACGCCCATTGCAAACAAGGTTGCTGCCTGCCCAGTGGGCGTGGATGGCGAGAGGGTAGGGGGAGGATGGCAAAAAGCAACCAAAAATAAAAAATCTGAAAAAAATTGTGGCCGCGGCAGCTGAGGCTGCAGGATGAAGGAGGAATGGGGACAGGGGACAGGAGCTGCAAAAATTATATTAAAAATGCACTGTCCGAAAAAAGGGCGTAACACACACGGACACACACACACACGCACGCACACACACACTCAGAGATTTTAAACCCTTGCCTGAAAGAAAAAAAAAAAATACACAAAAATAAAAAATGTAATAATAAAGTTGAAGCGCTCTGCTGCAAAGGGGGAATCTGAATGTTGATATATATACGAGAATATATGCGATTGTGTGTACACCTCTCTATATATGTATATGTATATTACATATTTAAACATTTACCGAATATAACGGAAAAAGTGTCCCGTTGCAAAATATGCAAGGGGAATCGTCCCCAAAAGTAAATAAACCAAAATAAACGAAATGGAATCACAAACATTCCACAAAAAAAGTAAAAAAACGAAAGCGGGGGGCGTGGACAAAATAAAAAAAAAAAAGAATGAAATTCAAAAAACCAAAAACCCCAAATGATAAATAAAATTTGAAATCTCGAGCCTTGATTAACCCAAACGAGCATTAGTAAGGCCAGAGTGGTCACAATTTTCCCTGCCACCGGCACACACACACACACACACAACCTCCCTTTTGTTTGCCCAGTTAGAAGCGGAAAAAAAGCATAGAAAAGCATATATGTATATTGCAGTCGAAACGAACAGAGCAAGGTGGAGAAAGAGAGAGAGAAAGAGGGAGAGAGGGAGAAGCAAACACTGCATAAATATAATATGATTGCAAACAAAAACATTTGAGCCATTTGAGCTTGTCATTTGTACCGAGTGTTTCGCTCGCTGTGCTCGCGGCACGACCCATTCTCCTCCCCCGTCCAATCGCATCGAGGGTTATATATGCTATATAGAAAATTGGGAAGGTTGAGTGCATCGACAATGTCAGAGAACGAGAGAGAGAGAGAGAGAAAGGTTGATCTGCCTGTTTCAGTTTGTAATGCCAGCAGAAACAAAATCAATAGAATATCTGAATATATTGTGAACGTAGTTCATTGTGAATTAAGCTTTAGTATATAACGGTTAAAACAGTATTTTTTTTTGTAAGGATTTCCATTTTATCAGCAAATAATGCAGCCAAATATGCTGCAATATCTATGTACATATATGGAAAGCAATTCCAACTAGATATGCAATGTAATAAGAATATTAAAATTTTTTGTTAGATTTAAATTAGTTTTCTGATACGTACAGTAAATTTAAACGAATTTGCAAAGCATACAAAACAAATTGCTTAAATAATTTTAAAATATTTTAAACATATATATATTTCTATAAAAATACAAATTCAACTTTGCATAAAGAAAGTCGCATAAGTACTTAAAGTACTTACATATACACATAAAAAAATACCATAAAATATATCACTTTGTTTTCAATAAAAAATACCATACAAAAAATACCGCTTAACTGCTGCTAGTGCAACGACGGTATTTAAATTAAACTCAACAGTCGCCGTCGTCGCCGCCGCCGCCGTTTGAAGGACCCTTGTGACGCGACCCCCGACTTTAGTTAGCCCAGCGAACCGACACTTAGCCAGACAAATCCATCAAGACAGCGCAGCAAGTGAGACAGACGCGGGTGATGGGTGTGGGCAGGGGGGAGCATGGAGCATGGAAATGGGCAATACGCATTGGGCATGAAAATGTCTGCAGTTAGCCGGGCAAACAAGCGAAGTGGCTCACAAGCTGGAAGATGAGCGGCTACGCGGGTCATCAACAATGGTGTGTGCTTGGCCAGAGTCAGGCAAAAAAAAAAACGCCAACACACACACGCACACACACACACACACACACAGTCTCACACTTGAAGTGGTAGAAAAAGTCAACGCTTGACATTAAACAGCGACAACATTTTCGCTTTGCATGGCAAATGCCGGCACAAAGGCGCACAGGATGGCGAGCAGCAGAATCTGAGAGTGGGGGGGGGAGAGGGGCAGGAGGTGGAGTGGACACTGGGGACAGCGCGGAATGGCGCGAGTCGCATAAAGCAACTGACAACCGCACTTGCAATCGGTCGGTGGCTTCACTGGCTGGTCATCATCTGATCCGGCTTCGTTACTTCGGCTCCAACTATGCTCTGTTTCCCTCCCCCTCCTCCCTGCCACCCTGCCTCCCTGTCTCCGCTAACGAAGCGCTAAAACATCAGACCAGACGATGGCGGCGGAAATAGAGCAAAGTTTTGTTCGCCCCAGCGACGCGTCGCACAATGGAAAAGCGCAACAAAAAAAAGAAGAATACTGCAAAAAAGGAGAGGAGGAGAAAAAAGCACAACGAAAATACTAAAAATGGCACACACAAGCTACTTGAGCTGAGCCGAGCGTCAGGCACTCTACAACTGCGGCGATGCCGTGACCAGTGGAGCCCCTCCACGCCAGCTTCTCCATCTCCTCCTCCTCCTCCTCCTGCCACTACAGTTTTCTTTTTTCCGCGCTCCATGCTGGCCATGTGGTTGACGGGTTAAGGCGGACAGTTGACCACCGCAGTTGGACAGGAGACGACGGCGACGGCGTTGGCGTCTTCCATTGTTGTTGTTTTTGTTGTGGCTGCCGCTGCTGCTGCTGCTGTTTCTGTTCCTGCAACCTTTTGCCCATTCCCGGCTTAATGGCAATGATTTTGACGGCTGTTTAGTGGTCCTGCTAGCTGGTCTCGTGGACTTTTGGGACGACATCGTTTGCCTGTTGCCTGCCCGCCCGTCACTAAGGCTAATGGTCGCACACGCCGTTGTTGTTGTTGTTGTCGTTTTTAGTGGCTACACGAATCATTCGCTGCAGGTGCTCGACTTGGTGGCAAACCCACAACGCGTCGTGGGCAGCACAAGCGTCTTTTAATCAGCCCGTAATGGCAATGAAAGCTGACATCTGTTCAAGTAGCGAGCGAGGGAGCGGGAGGGAGTATCAGTTTCATGAAGGCGGACAGTCGCCGCTCCAAGCTAAGCAAATTAAAGGTACGTGGGTGTGTGTGTGGGTGTCAGTGCAGTCATGTGTTTGTGAGGTTGGGAGGGGGAATAAAATTTTTTAAAAATTTGATAGTAAATTATAAAATAAATTTGAGTTTAATTAAAAAAAAAATAATCTAAAATCTAAAGTATTTATTTATTTTATTTTTTATTAGTATTTTTTTTTTTTTTTTATTACTCAAAAATAATTTAAATGGTCAAGTTTGATTAGGTAAATTACTCAAAACTAATGACAAGCACCAAAGAAATAATAAGCAAAATGTTATCATTAAAAAATACAACCTTTAATGATTAGGTTTTCTACTATTTTGGATCTTCTGAAACGAAAATATAGAAGCATTCTTGAAGTTCAGTTTCAGTTGGCTCTGTTGACTCGGCTGTTGATTCTGTGCAAAGTGAGAATATTTATACCATATATTACGGGGCTCCACTGCCTATGGTCAACGGCTATAGCAATTGATAAAAATAGATAATAATTTCGGTATAAGATTTCTGAATATAAATAATTTTTAATTATATGTTTTTCATTTTTTTTTTTAAATATTCGAATAGTTCTTTTGTTTCTTTTACAACAATATGCTCCATACGCCATCTAAAACTTAAGCTAAGACCTTTCCCATTAAAGTATTCGTTGCTTACATATCCCCACCGACTTTCGTATTCTTTGCATTAGAGGATTTTAGCTATACAAATATAACCATCTCTTTCTCCCTCTCCCCTTGTAAAATCCTTTTAGATAACTCAAAATTTTTAGCAATTCACCAACACTGGACGCATTCATGCGAGTATTTCCACACAAAAACCTAGCGAAGAGCGAGCGCGAGAGAGTGAGAAAGAGAGTAAAAGAGAGGGCACTCAACGAATGCGACTAGAAATAGGAATAGGTATACGGTATAGAGTATAGAGTAGTGCAAGTGGATGGGGTGGGAGGCATGTGAATGGCATGGCAATCGGAGTGGGAGTACTGGAGTGTTATACAGATTTCAAATATGTTCCACATATGTATATCCATTTGCTTATGCCTTTTTGCCATTGTTTGCACTACACTTCAACGCACTTTCGTCATTGATCCGTTGGCGCATACACCCGCAGCCGCACACACACACACACACACACACACACACACACATGGAGGCACAATCCAGCTCAAACCTCCAATTGCAGCAACAGCAGCAGCAGCATTTTTTCCAACATAGACTCGTGTCTATCTCGAGGTTTTTATTGAATTTACCCCCCTCACTTGCCCCTGCACCTTGCCCCGCCTCGCGTGCTCGTGGGGCACAACTGACCGGGCCAACTGGTGCCTCGGCTGGGGCTCGTTGCATTATGCCAGGACATACGTTTTCAAATTCCATTCCTGCGTAGCATTTTTTTCCTGCTGCTCCATTCTCCATCTACCATCACTCATATATGCATGCCTGATGTGGGCGAGAGGAGAGAAAGGGGATTAGGGTGTGGGGGGTTGCCAGGTTGCCACGTGCAGAGCGGCGGCGCTAAGCTTTGACTTGGGATTTGCATTTTTTACGCGCTGTGGACTCTTGACGGACTAGAGCATAACAGGAGTAGGAGGACAAGAAGAGGGAGAGAAAAGAGAGAGAGAGAGAGGGGGGGGGTGCAGCATTTGGGGTTAGGGTTCCACTTTTGCTGATGTTGTGATTTTATTCTTTTAGCTTTGTTGTTTTTTTTTTTTTTTTTTTTTTTGGGCTGTTGACGGTTCTTGCTACGGGTTTTCCCGTTGCTCTTCGCTGTCATAATTCTCCACACACTCCTTCTCTAGTTGTCTTTCTCTCTCTATCTCTCTTTCTGCCTGTCATTCTTTTGCTTTTTTACTGTGTCCTGTTTTGGGATAAAAATCCATTTCATCAACGGGGTTTCCGCTGGTCCTTCTACTTCTCTATCTTCCTCTTTCCTTGCGTTGCTTTGTCTGATCGCGTTGAAATTGTAATGAGATTTTCTGTTGCTGTCGCTGCGAAAGGGTTGTCTGCAATTTTACGGTAATATGCCCCGTCCCGTTACCGGGATCCGGGGACTATTTAATTTATGAAATTTATCTGCGGCTTTCATCGAGGCGTGTTCAGACCGTTTTATTCTTTTCCATTCGCTAAGCAGAATATGTGGAAATATGAAAATGCATTCATCGCTCAACCTAAGTAACAACTTGGAGAAGTTGGGGAATCCCCTGTCCGGTTTCCCTCATAATAAAGCATTGTTGTCAGTCCCGTTTTTGGTTAATTTCGCTCATGTGGGTTTTAATAGATTAGACGCATCTCCCACTCTCTCTCTCCTCTCTCTCCCGGTCTGAGAAGTGTCCAAGGAGGGCGATAAGGGGTTAGGGTTTCATGGAACTGGTCACTTTATAAAGCAGGCTTAGAGTCTTGACTGGCCTGAGTGGGTTTTACTGGACATTTAACGCGCTGCATAGATGTCTGTGCGTCTGTGCTCTGAAGAGGGTTAACTGTTGATTGATTGCCATGATCAAAATGGGGGTAAAATGCAGTCGGTTGTATCACATGATGTGAATTTTGTTAGGTGTTTAGTGGTACTTAGTGTAAAGGGGCGAAGCGAGAAGTTCTCTCTGGGGTGAGTAATTTGAGATACAATAACCTAGAAATGGTGGAAAATGCCTGTAAATTATTTCATATTAATAATATTAGATGGAAGATGGAAAAGGGAAGCTAAGATCAAATAATAAAGAAAAATAGTTTATAAATATATTTCTACAAGAAAACAAGTAATACCTTTCGCCCAATTCCCAAATACCGTTACAAACATCATTCTTATACCCTTGCAGAGTATTGCAGGGTTGTCAGCGGTTTGCAACGCACCTTAGGAGACATCTCCGACCCTATAAAGCTTAAATATTCTTAATCAGCATCAGCAGGGAAGTCTTACTAACCATGTCCGTCTGTCCGTCTATCAATTGTAACGCACACTAGTCTCTCAGTTTTAGAGCTATCTTGATGAAACTTGGTATACATGTTTCTTATTGCTGCACACTGTAAATAAATCGGAACGAGCCGGATCGGACCGATATATTGTATCGGCCTATCAAAGATAACGTAATATTCCTTAGATTACTTTAGCAATAAACTAAAACCCAAAAAATTTTCATGATATTATATTATATTATTATGATATTATAATTCCCTTTTTATAGTAAAACTGTCTATGTTGTATATATTTGTACACATGTAGCACATAGTATGGTATATGTTCGTGTTTCACATGCACCTCCAGAGCAGGAACAATGAATACATTTGATATCTGAAAACAATTCACATATCCAATTACTCGACAGTTGTTTCGCCGTCTAACTCGTAACCCCTTCTTGCTCCTCATCCTTCTCTTCCCGCCTGCTGCTGCTGCGAGAGCAGGAAATGCGACTCTGGCTGGCTGTGACTTTCGTCCTCGTTCGTTCGTTCTGTTTCTCGCGGGGAGGCTCAATAGCAAATTGTATTTAAAATTTATATAAAATGCGCGTCGTTGTTGCTCTTGTGACAATGTGTCTGTGCTGGCTGGCTAGCTGCCCCGACTCACCCTGTATAGAGCAGACAGACCGTACCCCTTTGCTCCCACACCCACTGTAACAACAACAAACAGCCACCAAACGCGGTTATTTTTGCCATACAATCAACGCGGCCAACGTGAAAAATTCGCGCGATTTATGCATGCATGAAGTACTCGAGTGTGTGTGGGTGTGTGTGGGTGTGTGTGAGTGTGTTGGTCTGTCTGTCGCTGGCTCTTCCTGTGCCCTCCAAAATCCCTCCCGACTCTATCCCAATCGCATTTCAGAGCCCTCAGCTATATGTCCTGCCTCGTTGTTTGGCATTTCAACTGGCAAGTCACCAAAAACTCGACGCTTGTTTATTTTATTGGCACGTAAATTTATGTGATGTACCCCCCACCTCTTTACCTGCTGTAGCACCCCCTATTGTTGCAGGTTTTTCATTTCTGCATTTATTGTATATAGAATTGTGTTTCATGTGTATTTTATAAATAATTTTTCGAACGGACACACCCAAACGCAAATGGCAAATAAAATATATGAATGCGCGGAAGAGAGAGAAAGAGAGAATCCAACGGGTTGGTCAGTACAAGAGAGTAGAGATATTCAGACATAAAATATAGTAGTATAGTCCAAATTGGGTTGGGCCCCTACACTCGCGCGCCAGATTCAGATAGCATCGCGAAATGGAGTTTATAGCTTCTGGAATGGGCACACAATGGAGGCCAATGGCTGTAGGTGAGTGTGTGTGAGTGTGCGGGCAGGTGAAGGTGAAGAGTCGCGCTATATATGTGAATGGCAACTGAATCTGATGGCCACTTCATTTGGATTATAGAACGAGAAGGGGGGAGAGGCGAAAAACAAAACAATGGCAGCATAGACAGACGCAATAAAAATATATAGAGAAAACTATTCAGGTATATGGAATGTACAGGAAACTAACATAGTTGATGGAAAAACGGGTTTTTCCTGTCACAAAAGGTAGCAGATTATCTAAGAGAATAACTGGGAAGGAGATTTGAGATACTTTATAAAAAGAACTAAAATATGTTTGGAAAGAAGTTTAAATATTTTACATTCTTTATGAAAACTTATGAAAAATTTCATAGTAATTATTTATAAATATAAATATGTATAATGAATATACTTATGAATAATTGAAAGTAATAGTTAAACAATTGGACTGTGTCAAGCTCTAAAAGAATCCATTATATCCATTATTATAACTTCTTTTGTTTTTAATTTTTTAAATATTCATTTAATGGACTTTAACAGAATTTCTGTCCGTATGAACCACGAGTTCTCAGAGACGAAAAGAACTAGAGCCATCAAATTTGTTGACAACATTCTTATGCATTGTTGAGTCTGAAAGTTTTTCTTAAAATTTGGCCACGCCCCCATTCGCCTCTGTTAATCGATAAAAATCAAATTTTATGCGCAATTTAAAAGCTAGAGTGTTCGTTTTTGGTGTGTATACAGGAATTATTGGCCTCTAAAAATGTTCTAAATTTGGTTACGTTTTGATAATAAACATTCAATTTATCTATACATTGAAATTACAAGAACCCTTATAAGATTCTTGGAGCAGTAGCAAATGGTTAAGTAGCTCAGCTAATATTGAAAACCTAATGCCCTTAGCTGTACGACAGCAAATGAATATGACAGCTTGCTACCCGTACTCTAGCTAAGGTATATGTATGGGGTGGTATATGTACATGCTTTGCTTAAAGCTCAGCTCGCCATTGTCTCGACGATGTGTCCCAGTTCCGTGAGGTGCGCTTTAAAGCGCCATCTACATCTACATCATTGGCAAACACATTTCTCATGGCACCTTTGGCTGTTGAGCCTGGGCAAGGCTTAACAATAACTAACAGCAGGGGAGGAGAAAGCCTGAAAGGCGAATCGAAAGAGTGAGAGCGATACATACAGGGAGGGGGAGAGAAAGGGATACATAGAGAGAGGGAGATAGCAACATCGTCATCAATATGCAAAGGCCTCCACACGGCGCAGGCATATGAAAAAAGCCAGGCAGGCAGAGAGGAGAAAAAAAAAGAACGGAATTGTAGCTGCCATTCAATGCGACTGCCGGAGATTCTGCTGCTCCACACATACACACACACACACACACACACACACACACACACACAGCGACACACACACACACTGGGTGCTGTCCAATTATGCCCCGCACATGCAAATGCAACGTGTGCTGGCCTCCCTCGCCTGCCCCCGCTCTCTCTCTTTCTCTCGCTTTGCCATTGCTCTGTCTCCATTCTCTATCACCCACTGTACTCCCTCCCCCACCCCATTACCCTTGCTGCCGCTGGCAACCACTCAGCGCGCTTGTTGTGCCCGCGAGGCTGCCCAGCAGCGGCAGTGCGACACGACGAGGCCGTGCAGAGGCCTCTCTAACCTTACCCGTCCATCCTCCCCCACGGCTGGCCAGTTCAGCCTAGGCTCAGCTCTCAACTCTGTTTCAATTTGCACCCACACAGACGCAGCAATCACTCAGCGTGCAACGAGCCTGCCCTGCCCCCGCCTGCTCCCCAATTGCCGCCAGTTCCCGCATCGTTGGCCTTTTTTCGCGTAACGCAAAATTTTGGCGAACTGAGCCGAACTGAAGTTCAGGTCCGCGTCCACATCCACGTCCACGTCCAGGGATCGGGGCCCTGGTCAAAAGCAGCTGCTGGCTCTTTCACTCCACAACGTAGCCGCATGTCCTCGTTCTCGTTATCCTTGCCCCGCTGCTGTAGTTGTTGCTGTTGTTGTTGTTATTTTGGCTGCAACTCTGTCGCTCGTGTTCTCTCCCTCTCTCTCTCTTTCGCGCTCTCTCTCTCTCTCTCGCTCCGTGCGTTTGTTGAAACAATCGATTTATTTTCGGTTTCATTTCTGATTGGCAATATTTCATACCGATGTTGTTTTTCTACTCTCCACTCTCCATTCTCCGCTCTCCACTCCATTTCTATTTTGCCAATTCATATATGGTTTGTTTTCCTTTTTTTTTTTGGTATCTTTTTCAAGGGGTATACTACAAGCGTTGCATATCTGATTCTTTTTTTTTTTTTTTTTTGTTTGCTGCTGCTCTTCATTTGTTTCTTTCTTTTTTTCTGTGTACACACTCGTGTGTGTGTGTGGGTGTGCGTGGTCCGCTTGCATTTTTAAATATAACTGAAGTCTGACATATGAAAACGGAACGGAAGAGATGGATTCCATGGATGGAACTGTCTGCAGATTTGATGAGTTTTCTGCCTTTTCATTAAAATTCGTATCGAAATCTTTTTGTGGACATTTTTTTCATTTTCAATCCAAGTGAGCTTTGAAAAATTTTTATATAATTTTTTCTAAATTTAATATTTACAATAAATATTAACAATAATTAAGAAATTAAATTGAAAATAAATAATTTAAATACATATGTATATTTACGAAATTTATTTAAACAAAATATTAAAATACATATTTGGATAAGATATTATTCAAAATAAATTATTAACATTAATTATATTAATTTTAATAATAATAATTTAATGTTAATAATAATTTTTAAAATGTAGTACATCTATATTAAAGTGAATAGATATAGATAGAATTAAATGATTAAAATATTTTTAAATTATACATAATAATAAAATTAAAATAAAACTTTATTTTTAAAATATTTGGTAGATAATTCTTAAATTATTTTGATGCAAATAAATTAATTTAAAAAACCTCATAATATTATTTTAAAAATAAATTTGTTTATTTTTTTTTGCACTTTTTAAAAATACCCCAAATATTGTCACGCCTTCCCCAGCAAGAATACTCGATGAATAAAGCGCACAAAAAACCCCCAATAAATATGATACATAAAAATACAAGCTGAATAAACAAAAGAAAGAAAAATCGACAACAAAAACAAGGCAACTGTAAATATTTGTGCAAGTGTCAGCGTATTAAAAATGGCTGCAATGCGCTGGCAAAAAAAATGGGCGTCACTGTAAAAAGTGGGCAAAAATACACAGAGAGAGAGAGAGAGAGAGAGAGAGAGAGAGAGAGAGAGAGAGAGAAAGAGGGCGGAAAAAGGAGGTAGAATGCACAAGCGATGAACTGAGAGGAAAGTGTATTTCTATACACACCGAATAAATTGATTGGCTCTGGCAAAAGATTCCATTGCAGAAGTTCATAAAAAACGATGAACAAATATTTAAAAAAAAAAATAATCATATAATTAAAGCAATTAACAAGATAAATAGTGGGAGGCTCAAAATAAACAGAAATAGTTGCACATGGATTTACCAGAACAATTTCATAATTCAATGCAATTAAAAGTAAATAAAAAAGCAACAAATACATTATCATAAATTATGGCGTAATTAATGTAAAAAAACGTGTTTTTGCCAATAGTAATTAAAAATGTGTTCGCAAAAAAAAAAAACCAATTGATAAAATACAAAATATATAATTTACTGTCTCTGGGGAAAACATTTTGCAATTATTTTGTAATTCAGAAAAAATAGATAATGTTATTTTTGTACAAATTAAATTGGATTAAAACAGGAAGGGGTAGAAGAATTGCTTATAGCATTAATTAAGCCAATTTTTTTTAAGTTCATAAAAAACCTATTATGGTAAATTCAAGAAAAATACTAGCAAAAAAAAAACCAATTACGATACATATTAAAATTTTTCAACATTTCACAAAGCTCTACTGGGAAAAAAATTTCTTTTGTTTTTCTTCCCTTTAGGAAAAGTTTTAAAAATGTTTATGAAAGTATTAGAATAGTTAAGCTAATTTTAAATTATTTAAGCCCCAACAAATTATTTAACAAAAGAAAAACAAGAAAGAAAGGCTACCTTTGGCACGCCGAAGGTTTCATACGCTTGCAGTTAATTAAATCGGCCGATTCTATGGCAGCTTAGCAATATATCTGTCCAATTTCGATAACATTTTCACAGCCTTTAAATGACATACTTAGACATATTATATCGGAAAGTTTTATGGCGATATCTTCGAAAATGATACAAATCGGTTCTTTGGCAGCTATACGATATATATTGGTCCGATTCGGCTCATTCCAACTTATTTACAGCGTGCAACAATAAGAAGCATGTATACCAAGTTTCATCAAGATAGCTATATAACTGAGAGAAAAGCTTGTATTGCAACAGACCGACGGATAGGCAGACGGACAGACATGGACAAGTCTAAATGCCCTTTGCAAGGGTATAAAAAACACGTTGATATACCATAGATACTCAGTCATCTCTTGAGTTCCCTCCTGCTTTCCCTTCTGAAATTTACTTATCCAATCAATCATTGGTTAATCAAATCAATAAATAAACCGTTTGGCAGCTGTAAAAGCGAAAATGGCTAAACGAAACGCAAAGCATAGAAAAAAAAGGGGGGAAGTCCATTAAAAAATGTCACTTTCCGTTTTTATTCAATTTACTTATGAGATTACTTTAGGTCCTTCCACTTAATGACAGACACTCGGTTTGGTTTCGTTTCATTTTCGTTTTTTTTTTTTTTTTTTGCGCTCTGATTCGTCACATTCGCTTGCTCTTTTCATTTGTATTCACACGTCCTTAACCCGTTGACGCCCACGACGCACTCGACCGCGCCCCTTTTGTTAATGAAAATTGCTTTTACAAAAAGCGACGCCCGTTGACGCCTACAAATATGTGCGTCGCTTTGACACTTTGTTTGTTTATCTTTGCCGTGTTACTGTTGTTGTTGTTGTTGTTGTTTCTGGCAGCTTTGTAGCGGAATAAATGAAACAGGATGTGTGGGGGGAGGAAGGGGCGGGAATGCAAAAAAAATGTTGCTGCCTCTCTTTGGGCTACGCGGCGTATGCGCGACGTCGCCTCAAACCGTTGCCGTATGCCGTATAAACACAATTGCAATGCATATGTGCGTGCGTGTGTGTGTGTGTGTCTAACTGAATAACTGTCGTTCTGTCATTGTATCTGCGCTGCCAGGCGGTAGCCAAACGACGAATTCGTCTTGTCATTTTTCCCATGTTGAATTTTTTGCTCGTCTTCTCCTCTTCATATCTCTTTTTCGCATAACTTGGCAAATTTTTTTTTTTGTCAGTCTCTCCTTTTATTTTTTCCTGCCCACTCTTTACTTTGTGTTTCATGTACGCTCTGTTCTGCACTTGTTTCTATATGTTTGCACAACTTGTCCATTTGTTTGTCCGCCCATCAGCGGCGCAACGGAAACAGCAACAACAACAACAACAATAACAAGGGTGTCAAAGAGATCAGAGAGGGAAACTAAGGAGTGGGAAGTACGTGAGTGTGACGCCGTTATGGGGTCGACGAAATATTAGATTAGATTTTGTAAATAATTTGATTTTGCTGCTCATGCTGCAGAGAAGAAAGTTTTGAATCGCATACGATTTTGTGTATTTTAAAAATATTTTAATCAATTTATACAGAAAGATTTTTGCTAAGAAATCTGTCAATTAGATTTGTGAAAGTTGAAAATTTTAAAAATATTTTTCAAACAATTTTATTCTGCTAGTTAAGAAATCTTAAGCTATCAAATTTTGATTAAAGATTTTCTAGATTCAAATTAAATTAAATTCAAATTGCAATGCAATGTAATCGGAAATGTTAAAGAGAGTTATTAAACAATAGTAAATAATTAAATAAAGCAAGAAATTCTTTTTTTTAACATTTTACAAAGTTCTTTCGGAAATAAAAATTTATTTATTTTTTTTTCACCCTTTTATCAAAGTTTTAAAATAGTTTATACAATTATACAAAATTATACAAAAAAACTATATTCAATGAAGCAGAACCACGTTAATATACTATAGACTCCATTCTTCTTATTCTTAATCTTTATACACTTTCTGAAATTTTTTGATCAATCGATTATTATAGTTAAAAAAATAACTAAATTCTCTGCATATTAAACAAAAATTTAAATATCTAACAAAATATCTCAACAAAAAATCTTTTGATTTTTTTTTTAATCTGTCAGTCTGGCCATCGCGAACATTTAGCTAAAACCATCATAGTCTGCATCTAGCTTAATATTTCTGGTAACAATCGTTTTATATTTTTTTCTATCTCTCTCTCTCTCTCTCTCTCTCTCTGGTCCGGTGCAGACATTCATTCTAGTGCCTATTTGAACAGAACTGCGGTTCTAATCCCTCAATATGCCGCATTCGCTATTCATTTATTCAAAAGCCGCCAAGCCTCAACCCTAGCAAACTCCCCCAGCCCCCCGCATCCCCTTCACCGCCTCTTGGCCACATTCGATATGCTCTTTTGTCTGCGCGCAACGAGTTTGGAATTTTATAATTATTTTTTATGGTAAGCCAATTATTTAAATAAATAATGGCTGCTCGTTTCGAATTGTTTCTAGAGAGTGGGGCCGGTCCGGGGGAAGGGGGTATGGGATGTTTGAATTTTTCGGTTGCATTTGCTGATGGCCAAAGAGGGGGAAAGAGGGGGGCGCAAAAAAAAGCAGCGAACGCTGAATTGAAAATTGGCAAATGCCAATTGCGATGTTTGTTCTGTGCAATGTTGCATGAAATATGCAATTATATTTGCAGTTCCTCTACATAAGGCATTATGTATTGTATTTTGTACATACATATATATGCGCATATGTATGCGATATATAAATAACACATGGCCCCGCATGTCCTTTGAGTGTGTCTGAGTGTGTGTGTGTGTGTGTGTGTTGTCTGTGTGTTTGTGCGGTTGGTAATGTTCGTGCATTTGCATTTTGCGCGACCACAAAAGTTTCATTTCCGTTCAGTGCGCACCTAAAAACACCACCAGAAATCCCCCACCTAGTATTACCCTGGTTACCCCGCCGAAAAGCGGCGAAATACAACAAAATAATATGACATAAACAGCGCCAAATGTCAACAATTTCTGTCAGCTGCAACCGCAGCAAGAGGAGCTTCTATAATTATGCTAGGTGTTGTTATTGGGAAAGGGGGAGGGGGCGGGCAGGTGTTTCTGCCCCGTAGGGCTGTGTTTTCCATTGCGAAAACGCCTACATTTCGCCAATCCAAAACTAATTAGTTTGCGTGGCTTAACTAGAATATGCAATGAGGTGGAGGGGGAGAGAGAGAGAGTGAGATATGAAATGAAATTGGCAATAAATATTTAAATTTTATTTCAAATTCAGCTAAAAATAAAAATGAATTATTTACCGGTTTTTGAAAACAGATCAGCAATAATTAAGATTGCGTTCTCTGCTGAAATATCTAACATTAGGTAATTGAGATATAAAGCCAAGTAGCAAAAGCAAAACAACAATAACATTTGCTAGTCTCACAAATAAATTTAACTTAATTTTTGGTAATAGAAAAATTATTTGATTTGTCTGGAAAACCTTAGGGCGCTCTAAATCCTCAAATTGATTTCAATATTCATTTTAGCTTGGGTAAACCTATGTATTTATCTTGTTTTAAAAACCACAATGATTTAATATTTATTTATTTAGTGTCAAATAATATCAGTCAAATAAAAATTATAACCAAAAACTATTTGCTATAAATAATTATTAATTACAGTAATTATAGTGCCGGCAGCGCAGCTTGCAGCTATGGATAACGTTAAGTTGAATAACTTCTGTGTTTATAAACCGAAAATGAACAATATGGGACCAAAATTGCGCATGTAATCCATTTTTTTCGATTTACGTAGGCGGAAGGGGGTGTGGCCAAAATCTAAAATAAAATTGATCAGCGTGCAATAATAAGACATATTGTCACCAAATTTGGTAGGCCTAGCTCTAATTATAACTGAGATCAAGAGGTTCACACGGACAGACGGACATGGCTATATCGATTTGGCTGTTGATCCTGAGCCAGAATATATATACTTTATGGAGTCGGAGATGTCTCCTTCTGCCTGTTACCTACATTTTCGGTGTGAACAAAGTTATAATACCCTTTTACTCTATGAGTAGCGGGTATACAAATTATTTATAATAAGAAATCAACCTTTTCTTGGTGAATTCAAGTCGAAAACGCTCAATAGAAAGTCGCATATTTCTGGAAGTTTTGCTCTGGTTTGTCGTTTCTTGTTGTAGTTGCTGTTCTAGGGTTGTAGTTGTTGTTGTTGTTCTAGTGTTGGTGCGACGCGTTGCGCCTATAAAGTCTAATCAATATTTCGGATATTGGCAATGCAACAGCAACAACAGCAGCAACAACAGCAACAAAGACTCTCCAACTAGTGTTGCAAGCAGAAGACAACGACACGTTCCACGAAGCGCTGCATAAATTTGAGTGCGGCTGGCACACAAAGAGAGGCAGGGTTAGTAGAAGGATAGAAGGGAAAAAGGGACTAGGGGAGGTTCGGGGAAACAGGGGGTGTGGCAGGTGGCACGAGTTCGGTCTGACTGCGGTTTGCAACAGTCGCGCGTATTTCTTCATCAGGCGCTGAACGACGCGGCCGCCAAACATTGTCGTTCACGTTGTTAACCACCTCCAGTTGCCCACATTCCCCTCGCACACACACACACACACTGCACTCTCGCATAGTCTCACATACATACACGTATGCATGCATGCAACGAGCCGAGCCCCCTTCAGCCAGCCAGGTCATATTTCGGACGCTGCAGCGGAATGTTGCCTCGTTATTTACAGGCTGTCGAGCCAAACCTCACCCCCTACCCGCTACCCCCTCCGCTTACACACGCCTGCAAATTGCCCCGCCCATGTTGTCGTTGCTTCGCTGGTTTTACGTTAATTTGCACAATTTTTGAGTTATGTCAATCGATTTCTAATGGGCGTCGCGTAGATGTTTCCCCCAATCATTCATCCCCTGCCGCACCTCCCCTCAACTTGGGTAGTTCACAGCGTTTGCTGTGGTTTCAATATGCCTCCCCTGTGTGTGGGAGGTCAACTGCAGCCTCGCATAGCGCACAACTTGTAGTTTTATAATTGAAACAAGTGGTCCCTTTTGGCAACCCTTTGGGTAGCTGCCCCCTCTAAGAGACAGTTGGTGGCAAGGTGGAAGGAGGAGAGAGGAGGGAAAGCAAAACGTTTCTGCCTGCGATTGACTGAAGGCTTTGATGTGCCGTGCTTTATGTCAGCCAAACTGAAGCTAATTCCCGATCGGAGTGTATGTTTAGTCGATTACTTTGGCAGTTGGTGGATCGGAGTAATTTCTGTGACCCATAAAGAAACTGCAGAAAACTGAGAGGTTTGTCGGGGAAGTGATTTTACCATTGAGTTAAGGGAAGTTAGGGGAATCTATATGTTTTTAGCCAGAGTGCATTGCATTTTTTTGCCACTTTAGATCAGGTAGCTTCTCTGACTACACAATTCTTCTAAAATAATAAGACATGACAGAAAATTATAATGTTGGTAACAAATTAATTTTTTTTATAATTTATTTAATCATTATAGACTAATTAAAACATAAAAACTAAACTTTATTCGGTGCGAATAATTAAATAAATATATTAATTTATAATAATATATTATATATTTATTATATATATTTATTATTATATATTTATTATATGTAATATATATATTTATTTATTATATTAATATATTTTATTTATTTAGAGAAAGATCTCTAATAATAGGTGATAATTCAACCAAAAATTTGTATCTAAAAAAAATTCAAGAATTTAAATATTTATTAAAAGTCTTTCTTTCACTTTATGAGTTAATACTTTTTATTCCACATTTAGCACCTTATTGGCAAGTTCCACTTGTACTAGTATTGTTTAAATTGATCTCAAGAGATATACATAAAAACATAATCACATTAAACTTTATAAATCATACGCAAAAATTGTCTCCTTCATTTTTAGATCTACCTTCTTATTAAGCTTAATTAAAAAACTTCGGCCTATACCTTAATTTAAATCAAATCCTGCAAATGTATGTAACAGGCGGAAGGAGACATGGCGGATGACCGATAAATTATATATATTCTTGCTTAGGATCATTAGCCGAGTCGAATTGTGCCATGTCCGTCTGAACTATCCGTCACGCGTCTGTGTGAACACACAGATCTCAGCTATCTATAAAAGGCTAGATACACCAAATTTGGTCATTGAACGTATATAAACATCACATAGCTGCCATAGAACCTATCGGCTTTAAATTTGCAAGATGCCCGCCCACCGCCTCTAAAACTTTGTTAAATAATTATGACGAAAGTATCCATTAAAGTTTAATACAAGTTTTACTTTAATCGGACAAATATATTTTTACTATCTGCCATAGAACCTATTGGCCAAATTTAAAGCCGATCGAATTATAAACACAAAAGTTACCTTAAGAACGGTGTCCGTAGTTCCATTGCTTGCTTGTTTTCAGATGTCGTGCCTTCAAATTAAACGAATCGAAAAACTTTGGCCTTGATTTAAATCAAATCCTTTTGCTAATCCTAAACCTGATTGCTTTGACGATCTCAAAGGTAGATGTGCTCTTGAAAGATACTGTCAGGTGCGCTCGACTGAAACTTTCCTTACTTGTAAATATTTATATTCATTTCTTGACAAGCTCTACACTTTGTACACATACTATCTATAAAGCCTATGTTATATTGAAAAGGTCTTTAAAATGTTAAGTAGATTCCCGTATCAGTTAAAACACACACCCAAAATAGCAGCCAAAAACCTTATTATCCCAACGAAATATCATGAAATTTTCAACAGCAATTATAATCACCTTCTATTATTCTATAATATTCTATAATAATGTGCAAATTTAGATAAAAAGACATGTATAATCATAAATATTTATAATGCACAAAGTGCACACACACACACACACACACACACACACGCACACTTCATTTCAAATGCAGCGCCCATAAATATGCAATGCATTTTTCGCAATTATCGCAGGCATCCGCGCATTGCATCGCGTTGCTGTTGTTGTTGTAAATGTCCAAAGAAAATCAGGGTTGGAAAAAAAATGAACGATTCTAAATGCAGCCGCAGCTATTTTATGTGAACATGTGGGCAACCGCAGCGTATAGTGTGTAGTGTGGGCGTGGCTGTCATTAAATTTTGGCCAAATTGCAAGGGTGGAGGGGAACGGGAAGGAGGTTGAGTTATCATAACCTGCACGACAGGAAAACAGAAATTGCAATTTATATTTTATTCAAATGTAAAAAGCAAGCGAAAAAAAAAACAAACACACACACGACACGACACGAACGAGACAGCAATATGGGAGAGAGAGAGAGAGAGAGCGAGTGTGTTGTACATGCGCGTATGGGAAGGGATAAATCGCAGCGAAAAACGTTGCATACTTTCAGGCGACAACAGGAAGCGCAGCGCAATCAGTCGGGGTTGTAGTGGGAGGTTGTTGTTGTTGTTGTTGCACATAAAATGCATTGCCAAATAACGGTTAATGCAAATGCAGCGACATCGAAACAAGAACAACAACAACAAGCGCTGCTGCTGCAGCTGCAGTTGCATTCGAAAATTAAACAAAAAACCCCACGAATTTTAAATGATTTGCCACGTTGCAGCCAGCCCCCAAAAAAAGGGAGGCGGAATGGGCGTGATTGGCTGTCTGTGTGTGTACTGGTGGGTGGGTGGGTTGGTTAGTTTGCCATTTTGTTGTAAATTGCCTTTGGCAGCTTTATGTACAATTGTTGTTGTTGTTGTTGCTGCTGCTGTAACGAGTCAACATTTATAATCGTGCATCGTTATACTACGCATGCAGGCGGAGCTATTGCGGTTTTGTTTTGCTGCCACTTGCCACACAGCGACAACATCGTCTATGTGTGTGTGTGTGTGTGTATGTATTTTGTCGTTATTGCCATCGTTGTTGTTGTTGTTGCTGCTGCTGCTGCTCCCTTTGCCATTTTCGTTGTTGTTGTTGTTTATTGCTGTTGCCAGGCTGTCAGTTTTTGCATCGGCTGTCGCCTAAAATATGCGCGCATTTTATTTAACGCGTTTTTTGGTTGCATCTACACACACACACACACACACCCTCCCCCTCGCACACACACGCCGCCGCCACTTAACGCCGCCAGGGCTAGTGAAGTGCGTGTCAGCGTGCTTAATTGCAAACGCATATTGCCACGGCTTATAACGCGTCAATTGCTTAGCAACCCGAACTATGTATGTGTGATAATCATGGGTATGTGGGAGTGAAGCATATCTGGTTTTGTTCTAAGGAAGCGAGAATATGCATATCTTAAATATACTATATATTAAATTTAGGCACTATATGAATATAATTTATTGCTATATTTTAAATCTCAATCAAATTCGAAACGAAACTTATAAGAAACTTGTTTAGGTATCGAAATCGTGAGATGAGATGAGTTCTTCTTCTTCTTTTAGTGATCATATAAAACATGATGAATATCAATCTTTTATTAGATCTTTTCACATCTGCTTCCCTTAAAAACTTTAGAGAATGCTTTCGCAGCTTCCTTAAACATAGTTGTTAGGTTATTAACACTTAAAGTGTTTAAATTTTTTAAAATTATTTGTCTGTATGACCTTAGGGAGAAACTCCAAGCTGAAAGAATCTTTTAAATTAATATTTGCATTTTTATACCCTATGATATCCACAAGCCATTAAAACAAGTTGACTTTAGATTTTAGAAAAGACGAATTACTTTTTCTTTTGCTAAAATTACTTAATTTATTGTGAGTATGAACTATTATTAGTGTATAAAATTGGAAGCATTAAACTGTCAGCCTTTTCAAAAACAAGTGCGTATTGTTTTAACATATGTATACCCTGCAACAACCACAATCCGCAAACAAGATAAAATTCCTAACAAATTTAGTACAAAATTTTAGAAAATTCTAATTAACTTTGTGCAACATTTACTTATATGAAATTCTATTTCGAAATTTGAGCAATACTCATGAATATTTAAGCAGAGTTTGCAATTCAATTAGAGCGGGTTTTTTTTTTAATTGGAATAACACAATTTGTGACAATTTTGCCATTTCTCTGGCTATTTCGTCTGTTTTGTTGATGCTGAAAAATCGTTGAATTGTTTTGCGTTGTATTTGAATTTTTGAAATTTCATTCCGCCCGCTTGTGTCAAACAGTTCAATTATATCAGAATTTTCCCCCACTCTACCGCACCCAACTTTTGCTCTATCGCACACTTTGTTGTTGTGCGCTCTGTCCGCAAAATGCAATTAAATTAATTTTCCCAATAATAATATGCAAATTTCTGCAGTAAAAAATTGGCGAAAGCAAACTAAACAAAAGCACTCGAAAAATTTTGTTATCACAATAATTAAAAGGGAAATTGCATAGTAAATTGCTAAATTTACCACAGACCATGGCACAGTGGGGCAGAGTACAAATATACATTAAATTGGTTTTTTTTTTAACTAAAATTGGTTTATAAATATTTCCAAAAATTAGCGCATTCTTTTTTGTTTTCAAAAACATTTTGTCACACTGTGCGGCCGCAAATGACAAAACCAAGAATATATACATATATATAACTATTTTATGCATTTTACAATTTGCAATTAATCTCTAAAATATATGTTTATACATGCGGGCCACACGCATTCGTACCTGCCCCCCTTGCCTTGCCCGCACTGTGCATTGCTTTATTAATATTAATTGAAAATAAATGCAGCATAAGCTGCGGCGGTCAAAAGGCAGTCGACTGCATTGCCAGGCGGGGTTGGCGCGGCGGCCGTGGCCAAAAATTCAGTAAAATGCAAATAATTAAATGGCAACCAATAAAATATGCAAATGAGTTGTGCGGTGTCGCGCACACACACAGAAAGAGGAGGACGGCCACAGACAGAGGCGCAGCAAGCAGCACATATGACAGGGTTGAGCGCGAGAGTGTGAGTGAGAGGGAGGAAGGGGGGGAGTGCACTCTGTTTATGGCATTTCATATACTAAACAACTTATTCGTTTCGTGTATTTGCGTAGCAAATTTAATTTCCTGTGCAGCGAATTTGTTAAATATGATGATGGCGATGATGATGGCCAATATTATAACAATATATAGCGGCATAAAGAGAGAGGGAGAGAGAAGGAGAACGAGATAATGGGTAGTTGAGTGTGCAAACGAGACAGCCTGTACTGGCTATATACACGGCGCCAATAGGTGTCGACCATTGGCTGACAGCGTCCAAATGGCAGCATAATTAGTTGGGCTCGCATGCAGCTGCAGAGAGGCCTATCTAACGTTTGCCATATAGCAAATGTGGTGGACCATTGAATATATTTATAATTATATACATATGCTGGTTTATTATACATATATGTACTCTGGTGTGCGTGTGCGGCGAGCTAAGCTGCAACAATACGCAAAACGGATTGATGAGCTTAGTTGCATTTGTAGCCAAGCTCAGCTGAAAATGAGACTCGTTAAGGTGCAGGTAAGATACACCTGAGCGGGAATAAATTAAATAATTAAATAAAGAAAAGAACTCAACATAACTTACAAGTGTATTTAACAGTGCTGCTATTTATAATCGAATATCGATTGTGAAATTTAAATGGCAATTCAAAGTTCTTGCTCTCGATCACACGCTCTCTCTCTCTCTCTCTGTTAAGCTCATCTCTTTACAGACTCTCGCTTATCGAATGTTATCCTTGGCGAACTCTGTTAAGAATATCGATTGTGAAATTTAATTGGCAATTTAAATTTCTTTGCTCTCGATCACATGCTGCTCAGTCTCTCTCTCACGCACACTGTTAAGCTCATCTCTTTACAGCCTATCATAAGGAATGTTATCCTTGTGTAGTTCTGTTAACTGCAGGTTCCACTCACTTTACAACACTCATTTGAATTCTCGCACTGTTACTAGTTGCACTAGAATCGACTGTTATATTGCTCATAACAGTCTGTTAAGCAGCCTGTTAGCTACGCGTTAATTGTAATTTTTAAATATGCAAATATCGATATATTTATATTATGTTATCACTAATTTAAAAAAAAACCACTTTCTTTGCTTCCAGGCACTTGACTACGACTGTGAGGTGCAGGGTCAGCAGGATATACCGCAGGCCATTCAGCTGCTTGGCGAGATGAATAGCAATGTGAAGCAGGTGACAGACCTGGTCGAGGGTATGTTGCAGCGCGTCAAGCGCGGCGAATTGAGCACAGAGTATGGCCTGAGTTTTCTCGAGGTTAAGTATCACATGCTGCTCGACTATTTGATCAATCTGACATATGTTGTGCTACGCAAATGCTCGGGCGAGACCATCGAAGGGGATCCTTCCATCGAACGCCTAATTGAGATACGCACTGTGCTAGAGAAGATACGACCAATTGACCACAAGCTACGCTATCAGATCGACAAGCTGGTAAAGACAGCAACCACAGGCGTTTCGAGCAGCACAGATCCCATACTCTATAAACCGAATCCAGAGGATATGCTGAGTGCAGCTGGCGCTGACGATGAACAGGATGATGGAGAGCAGGAGGGCAGCGACAGTGATGAGGACGAGGATGAGGATGATGAGGCTGGGGCTGGAGCTGCGAAAAAGCCACGCAAGGCAGCCACGGCAGGAAAATCGGGTGTCTATGTGCCGCCGCGCATTAAGCCCGTGTATTACGATGGGGATGAGCGTGATGCGGATAAGGAGAAGAAGGCACTGGAGAGGGCCAAGAAGCGCGCTATAACGTGGGTCGAGACAGAAAGTGTTTAATCAAAGCTCAAAACTAATCCTTCGCCTGATCTTTTCAGTTCTTCCATGCTGCAAGATTTGAAGGAGGAATACTTGGATGCGCCCACTGAGATCTCATCGGGTTCGCGTGCCCAGCAGCAACTCTCGCTGGAGCAGAAGGAGAAGCAGGAGTATGAGGAGAACTATCTGGTGCGTCTGCCAGTGACCAAAGCGGAGAAGCATCGTCAGCGCAAGCTCACCACATTGGGTAAGTTCGTCCACATTCAGCTCTGTCTTAGACTAAAATTCGAAACTTTCCCAACTTTGCAGGCACTCTTGGCGATGAAATTCTTGGCGAGATTCGACGCGAGTCAACGCAACGTGGCGATGGATCCAGTAAAAAACGTAAATTGGCCAAGTCACGCGGCAAAGGCCAGAAACGTGGCGGCAAAAAGCGAAAGATGCATTAATCCATTAATCCATCATCCTCGCATGGAGGCCAAGCAGTTAGCTTAGATATCATTTCAATTCGTGTTCTTTGTTGTTTTCTTTCCGCCTATGATATTATGGTTTTGTTTCACCAACAAGTTATTAACAAATTAGTTTCTGATTACAAGTTAAGTTTATTTCTGATTTTGTTAACTTCGATTTGCATTAAAAAAAAAACCATAAATTTTATAAACAAAAAAAACTTTTATTTGTTTTACTTTCTTATATATAAAATGTAACCCGTTTTAAAGGGCCAAGTATTTTTTTTTTTTTTTTTTTTTGAACAGGCAACAACAACTTGCCGCAAATATGCGTAATCCAAGCGAAATTGGAAACGAAAAAAAAAAAAAAAAAAAAAAAAAATACTAACGAAAGATCACGTAATGCGCATTGTAAACTGCATTAAATTTAGGCCACAAAATTGAGCACTTACTTATTTCCCTTCGACTTAAGATTACAAAAAAAAAAAAAAAGAAATTTGAAATTTGATGGCAAAAAAAAAAGAAAATCAAATTCAAAATTGTAACTCCAGAAAGGGAGCGAGAAAGAGAGAGAGAGCAAGGTATAGAAATCAAAGCAAAAAATGCGAACGTCTAGTAACTATATTAATAAACAAAATTTCCAATTAATATAACATTTAAGGCACAGCAAAAAGAAATACTAAAACGTTTCGTTGTTTTTAGGAGTCAAAAAATGAGAGAAAATGAGATAAAAAAATTCAATTCTGGCTGCTTATGATATGCTTTACAAACTTGAACTTGATAAAGAACGAGAGAGAGACTTTTGCCGCACCCTCAGTTGAAATAGAAATTTTTCAGCCACACAAAATTCAAAATGCAGTTACCCAAAACCAAAAAACCAAAACCAAAACACCAAATCACCTTGTAAAAAATTCAAAAAAATATCGAAAGAAACACACACACACACACACACGCAGAGAGAGACAGTAAACACATATGACAAATTCAGTAACAAAATGCAGTTGCCTTATCAGAAAAGATACAAGAGACCGGTTCTACTTACAGTAAGCGAAAACTAAACACAAACCTAAAAAATGAAATGAAATGAAAAACCAAATCGAAATATTTGACAACAAAATGTTTTTATGTTGGCATCGAAGGATCTGGACAATTGTTATATAGCATATGATAAACGTAAGCCCCACCCAAAAAAAAAACGAAAGAAAAAAACGAAACAAATGAAAAAAAATGAAAAAAACGAAAAATAACTGAAAAACGATTACAAAAGTTATCGAACAAGTTTTGATGATAACATTTCGGAACGATTCCGGAGAGTTTTTACGTTTCAGGCCGTAGAAAGAAAAAAAAAACAAGTACTAAGCAAAAAAGAAAACTCCTAAAAACAACTGAATTTAGACACAAAATTTTATATATTTACTATACATACATACTTACATACGAGTATAATAATGATTAAACTAAATTTAAGCAAAGCATTTTTGAATAGACCCCCCAAAAAATACACCCCCTAAATAACGGAGAAGCGAGAAGCGAAGAACGTCCACTTGAAAAGTTTTTAAAAATTACAAAAACCAAACCAAAAACTGAGCAGTTTATGAAGCGAAGCGCAAGAGAGAAAGGGAGAAAGAGAGGAGACGAAGAGGAGGTAGAGCAGGCAGATATTACAAGCATATAATTATTACTATTAAATGTAAATGAAAAACAAAAAAGAAAAGAGAATCCAACTAGCATTAAGTTAAGTACATAACGAATACTTTAAAGCAAAGCAAAGCAAACTTTTGGCTTTTACAACCAACTTTGACTAAGGATGAAAAATTTTTTCCAAATTTTCTTCAAGCGCGCGACGTCGTCGTTGTCGTCGTCGTCGTCGTCGTCGCAGCTTGACAAGGCAAACTTAACAAAGTTTTTGGCTATAAATTTTAACGCAAAACGTAACGTTCGAGAACGTAACGCAACGTAAGGCAGACACAAACGGAAATTACCACATAAATGCAATAGAACACGAAATTATTTACAGGCAGCAGCAGCAACATTTTGTAATGCGAATCGAGTAAATTAATTTAATTAATTTATTTACGTTGAAAGCTGAAAGACTGAATATGTTAAATGAAAATACTAAATACGTACGCAACGGTAACGGTAACGGAAACGGTAAAAAACGCTAAAATACGCAAAAAACAACGGAAACGGAAACTGAAAAATTGTGAGGCGTGGATGGAACTTAAATAATTTTAATAGCCGAATTTCTAGCACAAATTGTAATGACTAAACGGGAAAATGTTTTAATTTTTCAACTAATTTTAAATGATATTTTTATTGTTTTTTGTTTTCAGTTTATTTGTCTTTACTTTTCTCAAACAACAAACAAATGCAAATTATTCGTACTTCATTTGATGTGTTAAATGTGAAAATGGAAAACCAGACAGAAACAGAAACCGAAACAGAAACAGCAACAGCAACAACAGCAACCGAGACAGAGAACCGACAACGGACAAAACAGACAAGAGAAGCAACAAATGTTGAATATATTGCAAAATGTAAAACACAAAAGAAAAGCAAACAAAGTGAAACAACCAAACAAAAGTCGCCTTAGCCAAGCACCACAAAACAAATCGATACGAAACGAAACTAAAACAAAAACAAATACAAAAACATAAAAACGAAAACGAAAACAAAAAATTTGTAAAACCAAAAACAAAGCATACTCTAAAATAAACAAAAAAAAAACAAAGCGAATACTTAAACTTAAATATCCATTATTTGTTGTAACTTAACTACAGACACAAACAACAAAGTAAAACAAACACGAACACGAACACATACAGAGAAACACAGAGACAGACACGTACACACACACACACACACACATGCAGCAAAAAAAAATAGTGCAAAAGTTCAAAAAGCAAACCTAAAATGTAACTTAATTTTTATAGCCAAAAAGAGAAGGAAAACGAAAAGAAACGAAAAATGAAAAATGAAAAACTAATCTTAGCAAGAGGAGAAAGAGAAGCAGGAGACGAGGCAGGATTAGCTGGATCTTTGGATCGTTTAGTTTAAGCATCTCCAATCAATTTTACAAAAATCAATTGGTTAATTAGTGATAACAAACAATGAGAGAGAGACAACATGTTTTTTTTAGCCAGAAAACAGCAAGAACAGCAACAAACAAATTCGAGCTTAAATTTTTTTCGAAAACAAGCCAAACAACTTTACCTAATTTCGCATTGATTCTTCGAACTGGAAAATTGTTTAAACCAAATGAAAATGAAAAAAAAAAAACAAAAACAAAAATGAAAATGAAAATGAAACGTTGTATAGAATTGTGTGAAAATGGTTGGAAACATATGTATGTAAAATTGATATTGATATAATTCGATTTAATCTACCAATAAATCATGATAATACAAGTAAGCCACAGACATAAACTAACTAATAAACCAAATCGACAAATGATGGTAACTCTAATAATAAAATTTAAATCTTACAAACCTAAAGAACGTGAGTTTTTAAATTCTACATAATTTGTTTGGAGGGTTCTCAATTGAAAAATAAAAGAATTAGGACATATTAATATTCTTAAATGCAAGCGAGATATATTTATTAATAGATCTATATATAGAGTCTACTTGGAATATATATTTTCATGCCTGCATTCCAATAGAATGGAAATGGAAAATGTTATCAAGGCGGGGCAGACCCTATAAGATACATATATTTTGACTTAGGATCACTTGCCCAGTCGTTTGAGCCATGTCCGTCTGTCCGTTTGAACCTATGGATCTCAGCTATTACAAAAGCTAGAGACAGCAAATTTCATATAAAGATTCCTGTATACCATAGGCTGAATAATTTTATTTGCAATTTTTGATATCACGCCCACCGCCCACGCAAATCGATCATTTACGATTACGAATGGTATATTACTGTCAGTGTGCACTAGACAGTAGCTTTTCTTACATGTCTTACACCTGAGAGTCAAAAGAATTCTCAACATTGCAGAAAATTTAATAATGAAAATTCAGAAAATATACTTAGCATCATAGGATCCTAGCTCTTTAATCTCAGCTTTATCAAAATATTTAAACTTTTTCAAGGCCTTAGCCAGAATTCTTTCAAAAACTTTTAAACATTGCTTGAGTAAAGTCAATCTTAGTTTAAAATTCAATACAATCTTTCGGGTACTTTCTGTTTATTCTCAAATCCTTTAAAAATAATTATATTTATCCCATATACCAATAATAATAGGGCCCAAATTGGGTTAGATAGTGTAATTTATTTAATAGACAATACGCATAGAATTACATGTATTTACAGGAAAAAAAAAATTGCACAACTGGGCAGCCTCCTCAGCCTGATGGAAAGAGAGAAACGAAGTTGCCTAGGCCAGAGGCTCTCCCAGAGCGGGCACATTGCGCTCGGCCTTCAGCTTCTGCTTCTCCTTGAGCAGGGCATAGCACTCGGGCACCTTGTTGTAGAAATCGCAGAGCTTGGTCTGCGCATTGAATGCCAGATACTTGCCGCAGTTGTAAAGACGAGGATGTCCGTTGACGCACACGAAGTATTTCTTGCAGGTTTGCGGATGGCGATAGTAGCGCAGCTCACCCTCGGGACTCACATCCACCTCGGGTGCAATGCCATCGACCAGCTCGGGAGGGGGACAGTTGAAACCGAGATAGGCCTCGGCATTGCAGCTGCCCACAAGATCGGGCCAATCGCACTGGTAGGTCTCCTCGTTAAAGGCCAAACCCTCGGGGCATTTGGTCAGACTGGCCACGCCATGGGCGCAGTTGCGATATACGCCGCACTTGGTCTCGTCGCCATTGGGGTAGAAGCCAAACTGGCGGGGACACTCATCGGTGCCATTCGCGGGCTGCAGGCGTGTGCGTTCCTTGCAAGTGGAGTAGGGCGCATAGGTGCATTCACCCGTTGCCTTGGTGCGCTGATGGAAGAGCAGACCTGGGTAGGGAAGGGGCACCATTAACCGCATGCCGGACAGGAAGGGTTTGTAGTTGCTTACCATCTGGACAGAGCTTGGGCACGGGCACATCGTCCTGGCATTCAATGTAGGCATCGCACTGATCTCCAGAGGCAAAGCGTCCATTGGCCACGGGGCACTCGGGTGAGGCAAGAGCTGCAAGCAGTAAAAAAGGGCGTGGCATTTAGTAACGAAAGTTGCTATCACTTGTAATTGCTTGCACGAAACGAAAGACTTAGAACACAAACTTGGCACATTATTTCGTTGTTTTTGTTTGTTTTTATTTGTGAGCGGAAATAAAAGTTATACAATAAGTTTGGCACATCGTGTGGCACCCTCTAACTACAGACTAGAGAACTCGAGCAACTCTTAGCGTGCTTGGCATATTCAAAACCGACTCCAACTCCAACTCCAACACCTTCTTCTAATCCTTCTCCTCCTCCTTCTGGTCCTATCTTATTGCTTGATGCGACGAGCAGCGGCAGCAGAGGCACGTGCTGCCTTAATCTCAGCACCCTTGGCTCTGATGTCGCTGCTGCAGTTGGGCACATTCTCGATGTCGTCGCACTGCTTGAGCTCCTGGTTGAAAGCCTGATCCTCGCCACAGCCAATGCGACGTGGACGTCCCTCAATGCAGATGAAGTAAACCTGGCAATCGTCGGGAGATGGATGGAATGTGTAGTCCTCCTCCTGCTCGCCAAGCAACTCCGACTTGGGTGCTGGTGCGGGGCAACGGAAGCCCAAGAAGGCCTCAGCATCGCAATCCTCCACCTGATCGGGCCAGTCACACTTGTAGGTAGCCGGATTCCAGGCCAAGCCCACGGGGCAATCGAAGACGAAGCCACGTCCCGAAGCGCAGTTCATGAACTGCCCGCAATGACTGGCATCACCCATGCGGTAGTAGCCAAACTGATGTGGACAATCCTCGCTGGGCTGTGCTGCCTGCAGACGTGCCTGTGGCTGATTGCACTCCACATCGATGGGATAGCCGCAGGGATAACCCGTCGACTTCTCATTGTACAAGAGTCCATCGGGGCAAAGCTTCTCCTCGGCCACGCCGTTCTTGCACTCAATGTACGCATCGCAGGAGCCCGCAACGGGCGCCGTTCCGTTGGCCTCGCGGCATCCGCCGGCTGCGGCATGGGCTGCAAGAGACACAAGGCACAGGGAGAGGTTGGGGTTAATAGGGTCGGGACTGGGTGCGGGAGCGCGCTTACCTCTAATGATTTATATGATGGGAACTGATGCTCGCGAGCGCAAATTTTTTTTTACTTTTTTTTACTTTTTTTTTGCAAACAAATGAACAACCGATTAAACATAAATTTTTAACGAATTTTCGAAATTGTTTTTTGAATTTTTTTTTTATGTATGAAATATATAGGAGAGTTATAAATAATAAGATAATTATTATATTATTCTTTTTAATTATTTTGGTATAGAAGCACCAAGCTTTACTTATTTTATAAGTTAACTTTGTATTCCGAATGTAAATTGAAAACTATTTAGAAAATTAAAAATCTTATTAAAATAATTCATTATATGAAAGTATGAATTATATTACTTTTCAGAGATATATATAAATATAAATAGATATATTTATATTTTGTTTTTATTTATATTATTATCTGCCTCTCAGTTAAAACAAAAATTTCTAAATGAAAAGCTAAAGAAACAAATGAAAAATGAGAGACTAGTTTAATTTTCAGGCCAGTTTTAAAAATTTTCAAAAAAATTTTAATTAACTTCATTTTCAATTTTAATTATAACAATCACTCCCTAATTATCTATAAAGTTGTCTATAAGCGCCAGCCAAACCATGTGCCAACCCATTAGCAAAGTGACACGCCTGATACTACAAGTTTCCTACATTAATATTTATAGGTCCCGCTGCCGCCTGATGATGTTGTCTCTTTGGCTTAGCGGCACTTTTTGTAACGTCAAAAAATTTTAATGAGCCTTGGGGTATTACGTGTCGGTACAACACACCCCGTTTGTTGAACCCGCGTGGGCTGCGTGCCGTCTTTATCTCTCTCTCTCTCTCTCTCTTTGCGTCTTGGAATGTTTTCATTACCAGCGCGCACAATGAGACTGCGCAGCTTGCCTGGGGTAATTGTTGTGAGTTATGGAGATTCATGTGGGGGAAATCCTCAGTTGGTGTGACTTATGATAACTTTTTGCAAAAAAGAAGTGAAGTGTGCAGACTAATTTACTTGCTTTCAAATGGGGGACTAACAAATGCGAATTGAAAATAGAAAACGAAGTGCGAATTGAATCGTAATCAAGTTAAGTTTGATATCAAAAAGGTTAATGATTATTTTGAATGAAACTTTGGTTTCCAAAATTATGTAAAAGCTTGTTGAGGTTTTGCATACTTTTTGAACTTAGCCTATTTATACCCGCTACTCAAAGAGTAGAAGGGTATTATAACTTTGTTCAATCCGAAAATGTATGTAACAGGCAGAAGGAGACATCTCCGACCCCATAAAGTATATATATTCTGGCTCAGGATCAACAGCCGAGTCGATATAGCCATGTCCGTCTGTCCGTCCGTCCGTCTGTCTGTCCGTATGAACACCTAGATCTCAGCTATTATTAGAGCTAGGACTACCAAATTTGGTGACAATATGTGTTATTATTGCACGCTGGTCAAGATTATTTTGGATTTTGGCCACGCCCCCTTTAATCGAAAAAAATTAATTACAAACGCAATTTTGATGCCAAATTGTCCTTTTCGGTTATATAATAACTATAGCTAGCCAGATGAACGAGCAGCTGGGTAGCGGGAATATAAGAGTCGAGCACACTCGCCTTTCTTTCATGTTTCATTCTTATATCAAATTTTTGAGCAACCGAAGCTTAATTGCTTATATATGTAAGCTCAATATTTACTTAAGACTTGTGCAAGACAATTCATTATAAGGTACTTATAGCAGACTCACTGTACCTCGCATGTATTGATCTTTCTTTAAAAACAAATTTGAAACTAATTACATTATAAATTCTCTACATTTCGTTGCAGAGGCTTTTCAAATCGCATTGAATGTGCTGCATTCCAACGTTTTCCCACACACACACGCACACAGACTCACGCGCAAATTGACGAGCACATTCACTCCTCTCGACTCGTAGTACTTGCGCCACAAATGGACATTATCCATCCGTCCGTCTTGAATTGAATTTAAAGAGCTCCATACGAAAAGAGGAAAACGAGCAGAAACAAATAAAGATGAATGCAAAAGCGCTCAAAGGTCATCTCAACCGGCTGGGCACGCATCGAAGCCACCGACTTGGCCGGGTTTTAAACGGGTTTCTCACCATATCAATAAACAACAATAACAACAACAGCAGCAGCAGCAGCAACTGCGGCAACAACAGCGGCGCAACGGCAGCCGCAAATGTTATGTAATATCGATTTGGGGGTACTAATTTATGTGTGAATTAATTTCGGAACATCTTCGTTGCGACCTTGAAAGCTAAAGACACACACGCACATACGTATACGTATACGTATACGATATGATTTTTGTCGTGTAGCATGAAAAATGCAACAAAAAAAATTTTGGATACGGAAATCTTTCGGGCAAGTTCGTTGCCTAAGTCATCTGCACTTTTCAGTCAGCTCGAACATTTCCTGGTATTTGTTGAGAAATTCCGCTACTCACAGCCTAATTGCGCGATGACGTTGCCCGATCGGACCAACTGAAGCGAACACAATGTGCCAAGTGAAATATTTCGAGTGTCGATTGTCAAGCTGCGGCAAGGCGAGCGCCCCATTTGAAAACTTTTAATTGTGGCGCCTCAAATTGCTGTAATTACGATTGTATTGCATTTCAAAAGATCGTGGGATGCAAAACTAATTAAACGTTTAGTTTCGGATTCGCTTGAGAAGCTTAGCTGGGCCAGCGATTGCATTACAATTTACAAAAATTAAGTGGGAACACAATTCATTTAATTCCCTTTCAGAAAGATTTCTTAAAATTCTTCAACACTTTGAGAAATGTTGAAGATTCATGATAACTAAAAGTTTTTATTATATCTTAGATTAGAAAAATATTAATAAGGAAAGTAAATTGAAAATTAAAATTAATTTCTTACTTATTTGTTGGGTTTGAAAATCATGTTTAATTTGCGAATAAAAATCAATTTTAATTTAATGTTCTATTTTAATTAAAATCTGTAGAATTATATAAGCAGTGCATTATCCTGAAGACTATATATTAAAAAAATTTTACTTCAAAATCGTTTATTAGAAATATTAAAAGAAATATTTTGAATAAAACCAAAATTCCCCAAAAACAAGAATATTTAATTAAATCACAAATGTTTAAAATGTTATTTCCTACTTTCATTATGCCAAAAAAATTCCAGTCAATAATAAAAAAAAATATTTATTATTTCTTCTGGGCTCACTTTAACGCTTAAAGATTATAAATCAAAAGCTTATTTAGAACTTGATTTTATGATCTTGTTTTGAATCGAAAGTATTTTCTGCATAAGATTTGCATTCTAAGTGGATGAGTCAAATGCCAATTTATTGTCATATCAATATCAGTACAGTATGCGCACTATAACATTGATCAACTGAATTCGAATATTACACATTATATTATGTGAATTCGAATATTACATAATTTATATTTACTTTTACTAGAATTTGCAGTTGTATCACGAAACATAAAAAAAATTGTTGTATGCTAGAAATTTCAATTGCGCATCGAAATTCGCTTAGACTTTACCCACAACCAATTGGAATATTTAGAGATGCACACAAGTTTGTTGCCTAAGTCTTTCGTTTCAGTGTGAAATATATTTGAATTTTGTTAAATTTAAATTGATAATTTTACTAACCCAACGAGCCAAACATGGCTATGCACAATAAAGCACTGATTATTATTTTAGCCATGGTGTGTGTGTGTGTGTGTCTGTGTGTTCGAGGATAAAAGTCCTTGGGCACGACGTTAAAAAAAAGAGCGGAAAGCGAACGCGATGTGCAGGCAACGAGCTGACAATTTCGACTGTTTTGCGATAGATACGGAACGCAGATCTTAACTGGTAAAAATCGCAGGCGACGACTTTGCTGATGAGCATGAGCCGAGGTTGAGGCTGAAAGCTGAAAGCTGAAGCTTGACGCAGTCGACAGCAACAATAGCAGCAGCACTGGCAGTGGCAGCGGCAGCGGCAGAAGCTGACGTTGCGACGTTGTTGATCTTCTTCTACCTCCGTTACGTGTGTGCGACCGCGACAAGCGACAACTTTTGTCGCCTCGATCACTTGGCGCTGTTGCAATAAAAAGCAAACATGTTAATAAATAACCAAATCGCATAACAACAAACAAGAAAGAACGACTTGCTATATAAGGCCGAAACGTGAATACGCTTGCTGTTAGAAATGTGGAACGACGCAACGCTGGGGTAGTTAATATTATTTTAGCAGGTTTTATCAAATATTTTTAATTTACAAAACTTCTTCTCTAATCTTAATACTATAAAGTTGTTTTTATCTCAGTTAATTTGATTTGGTTAATTAATCTTTTAGCTTATTTAATTTTGAAATTTTTTCTTCAAGATCTTTGACGTTTTTAATTTATTAAATTTATTTATTTATTTTTTTAATAAAAAAAATATTCTAATTGTGTGAAATACATATATTAAATTACCTGCGACTCGAAAAGTTAACGTTAAAATATATTCAAAAAAAAAAATTACAAGTAAGAACGGCTACAGTCAAGTGTTGCCTGTATAAGACCATAGATTTTTGTAGATCATGAAAAAATCAGATTGAGCAAAACTGTTATTGGTAATCGCGCTTTTCAAAGAAAAAAAAAAAAACAGATAATTTTCAGTTAAGCAGTTGGACTGCTTGGAAAAATCACTTCTGCTTGCTTGTAGTGGGTGCAGTGCAAATCTATATGAAACGTTGAATAACTTTTATGTTCATTATCCGATCGGAACCAAATTTTTAGCGATCGTTTGGGTGGTGATAGTTATCATACACACCAAAACTGAATACTGTATCTTTATTATTGCGCTTGCTATTTGGTTTATCGATTTGCGTTGGGGGGGAGGTAGGCGTGGCCCAAATTTAAATAAAAATTTTACAGCGTATGACCCACATGAGTGTTTTCACCAAATTTGGTGGCTCTAGTCTTTTTAGTTTCTGAGATATAGGCGTTCATACGGACAGACAGACATGGCTCAATCGACTCGGATCCTACTTTATGGGGTCGCGGATGCCTCCTTCTGCTTGTTACGCACATTTCGACACACATAATGGACCACGTATTTTTTTAAAATCCATGGTCTAAAAAGGTTTAATGTATTGTATTTATTGAGATTATTTTAAATGCAGTGAAACCTATTAAAAAATTAAAATGTATTTAAAAAAATCGGTTAATTTAATTTACAAAAATTTTAAACTATTTCGAACAAAACTTGAATTTCAAAAGAATTTTTGATAGAGTATATAACGAAATAACCGGCATCATCTAGCAAAAGGCCGAGCGACATCGATTTCAGTTTCAATTTCAGAGCTCTCGTCATGTTGATCGAGATGACTCAGAATAACAAGTTATTTGTCGATCTTTCGATGGGCTAGCAACTGTATTGGTATTAATCAAAATTTGTGTTTAATTTATGTTAAGCAAATGCTAAAATGCCATCACAAAAAAAAAAAAGGAAATTAGCATTTTTGGCACTCTTCATTTCGTTGAAAGATACAAAAAATTGTGAACAAGAAGAAAAAAAGTAAAAAAAGACAAAAACCAAAAACCAGAAATTATCAAGACGAGTCGTCGTCGTCTGTCTTAAAGTCAAGGACGGGGACGAGCTGCGCCCATGCTGCGCCTAAGGCTGTGCCAAGTGCGGGGCTACACCATTGTCTCAGCGACGAGACGGCTCGATCTGGTATTGAATCTGGTCTCGAATCCAGCTCTCTGCGCCAACGCTGGGGATTTTTCACGATTTTTTTTTTTTTGGACAACTTGTCTGCATAATTCACAATTCACAGAAACCGAACCCGAAACCGAAACCGAGCAACGTGTCGGCGAATCAGATTAGCTGCACGATAAGCGCGTCTCTTAAATTTGATTTCGATTCTAGTTTTTGCTAATTACAATTTATGCAAATCAAACTGCGCTTTCGTCATAGTTTTTAGTGATCCACGCAGAGTAAAGTAGTTTTTTTTTTTTTGAATAAAATAAATACTTTTTACGCAAATTCAAAGACATTTCCACTTTCATTTGAAATTGTTTTCTCTTTATTTTCACAATTCTTATGCATAGATATATTTCTCATCAGTTTGTGAATTTCCATTTGTTTCAGCTAGTTTAGTCCTTGCTCAGCAAATTTTCGTTTTATTTTAATGCTTAGGAAATCATAAGGTATGTGAATAATAATCCTAACCGAAAGATACATAGTTTGAAAATGCTGCGATCAAAGCAAAACTTAGAAGGCCTTAGATTAGAGTACAGTTTGTTTATTGATATAATTATATAATTATGGCCTAAACAAGGTTAACTTCGATGCGTAAGAATAGTAGTAAACATTAATAGTAATAATAATAGTAGTTAAACTTAAGAAATTGGCAGGCTAGCTATAAGAAGACTCATTCAATAGGACATGACTTCGACTAACTGCAGCTACAGAGTAAACGTTCTCATTAAGTAAATCAGTAAATGAATTCTTGAAAATCCTCACATATATATCTATATATATATATATATATTTATGGTTTATTCATTTATTCATATTTGTTATTTACATACAAAAATAATGTACTCTTTTTTCAGTTTATCTCTCAATTTCGGCCTAAACAAAACGCCGCCAAGCCACACTAACACAACAAAAGGTGTTCTGAGAATTGTTCATAAATGGAAAACTGAAGGCTTAAAATAACTAAAAAAAAAAAAATATCATATAATACATATATGTTTTTTCGTTTTTTTTTTTCATTTTCATTTTCATCTTCAATTTTCTTTTTCTTCATTTCATCTCTTTCTAAGGCACTTTAATACTTTATCAATAATTTTTATTTATATTTTAATTTTATTTTTTGTAACATTTTTAATTTCGTTTTTGATCTATTTTTGCTACTTCCTCAACATTTTGATATTTGCATTTTCATTTTCGTTTTCGATTCGTTAATTTGTAATTTCTTTTTTTGTATTAAGCGAGTGTTTTTCTTTAGTCTGGTTAATTGTGAATGGAAATGGAAATTGAAATCAAATCGACGCTAGTTTTTCTGTTTTTTTTTTGGACCTAAAGATAGTACAATACAAATACACACACCAATTGTTGTTGCATGTTGTTCCCAAGACACTCTGAAATCAGTATATATATACGACATACATATATATCAATTGTAATTTCAATTCTAAACTCTAGTTTTAACAACACACTAAGCTAAAGAATTGTTTCAGCTTCTGCTCCCCTATACTCGTCTATCGAAAAAAGCGCCATATATATCAATTTCTACGTAAGGCCTGACACGCCCAATTTCAGTTTCCATCCTCGTTATGTTTTAAACATTTATATGTGCACAAGTTTGACTTTAAGTTCAACACTAAAAAAAAAGCATATACAAAACTAGTTTAATGCATATCAATTTCTCAATTCTCAATTCTCATCTCGTTTCATTTTGTTTCTTACTAGTTAAGTTTTTTTTTTCTTGTTTTCTTTCGTTCTATTTATAATTAATGCTCGAACTCAGCTTCTTCTTCTTCATCATCTTCTTCTGCTTCATATGCGTCGCCTTTACTAGTACAAATATCACGATTTGAAAACGTAGTTCTCAATTAATTGTTTAATTTTAGGCATCAACTTGTCGTAAGCCTGCTAATTCTATATATATGTATGTATTGTATGCATGTATTTCTTCAGCATTCTAGTTTGGGGGGTAAACGTTATTTTGCAAGTTTCCCAGTTTAACATTCAAGTATTTCATTTGTAGCGGCTCTTTAAGTTTAAGTTTACGTTTACTATAACTATTTGTTGTCCATCCCAAGGGAATACCCTATACGAAATAGGTAAGTAGTACATAGTAGTAGTCGGTATTGGTGTAAACACAAAATGGTTAGACTGTTTTGAGGCTAGGAATACGTTTGTCCGTCCGTCTGTCTGGACTAAGCGGTCATTGAATGACCGTGGATATACAAAAAGTTGGTATGTCTGGAGTGAGTAATGTGAGTATTTCATGTAAATCATAAATATAAATGGCCTATAGTATATAGTTTTTATATATGTATATATGATATATGACTTCACGATATATGCTTACGAAAACAATGCAACTAGTTGGAAAGGGACATCTCCTGTTTGGGAGGAGGGAGCTTACTGCAGCGGCCAATGCCAGCCGTATATGGCAGCTGCTGGCCTAAGTAACTAACTAACTAACTAACTAATAATAATAATTCAGCATTAGAAAAAAAAAACCAACAACTAACTACGTTTAACGTACTTAAGCCGTGCTCCCTAAGGCTTTGCTTATTCATGTAGAGTAGAAAAACACACGCTCCGAACTTCCGCTGTTCCCTAATACTAGGCTAACTAAACTAACTAACTAACTATGTAAGACTAACATTAACTCTAGTACAAGTACTAATACTAATACTAAGAAACGCACGCACGCACGCACGCATACACATACAATGCCATAAGGAAGGTTCTAGCATATAGTATATGGTAATCGATAATTGGATTGGTTTATTAGTAACTGGCAGCGGGCAAAGACGGACGACACTCCATATGGCAGGCATATCTATCCGATATCTATCCGATTTTCTATAGCATTGCAAAGAGTAATAGCGTGACTCGTCCTTTATCTACGTCCCGTACGATTCTATCGTGTTGCTTCTTCTCATTTTGTCTCGTTAGTCTTTTAACAAACGTTCCGCTTGAAATTGATGCTCAAGTGCGTCTCAGAATTAGTTACTATATTGCGCATCCCTTGCGCATGCCATACATAATCTTCAATTCCGGATAGATAATCTTTCGTATCAGCTGATTTGTTTTACCCGCCAGCATCGCACGGCGATTATCCTTTTTCAGCACTTTAATGCCAGGTTTGTGGACCAGAAACGCATTGTCCAGTATGTGGAACTCGTAGTCCAGCACGCACAGCGCGTAGCCCTAGAAGAGGCAGAAAGATTATTACATATTGAAACTTCATTGCGTTCATTCCCATTCCCATTCTCTTTATCTTCTACTTACCTGCGTCATCTTGTCACTCTTGCCCTCCCAGCTGAGCCGCTCATCGTAGTGGGGATCTGCGTGCGTGCCTATATAAATGGGCTCCCAGTGCACATAGTAGCCAGTTCGCTTGCCTATGTGGAATACACTCAGTTCGTCTGTCTCATTGGCTGCCATCCATTCCTTGGACTTGGGCACACCGTGGCAACTGGCGCACACACGCTGGTGAAAGGGTATGGCCTTGCCGGTGCGCAAAAACTCCTGCAGCTCTGTTTTATCGTGCGGCACTGGCGACGCTTCGTCCACCTCGAAAATACTCAACGGAAATACTCTGTGTGGGTTCAAAAAAGGTTGAAGCATAATGGAAAAATTAATAAAACATTAACAGAATTCTAGTTCATTAATCTAGTTCAAATTACTTAGAACTTTCTACTCCTTACAATTAATTACTTACATATTAAAGCAAATTATTAATTTGGTTTCTCTACCTTTTACTTCATATTCTTAAATTTCCAATTCTTTCTTAATCGATTGATTGATTTTTAAAACATTTTGAGAAATCTTGAAATCCTTGTTAGAATTCTTTCTTGATTTTTTTCTGCCTGTAATATGCATTACTTATCGAACTATCCTAGTATTATTCCTAGACCAAACTCACCTTGGCGCCTTGCGCCGCAGATACTGTTCGTTGCGCGCAATCATCTCCAGGAACTTCTTAACCAATCCCGGATTCGGATAGAGTTCAATGTCCGAGGCGAGTATGAAATGCGTCAGCGCTGCATCGCGTGCAATGTTGCGTCCCACATTGACGGGATACAGAAGCTTCTTTTGCGCCTTGTACAGATGTCCTGAGCTGACATTGAAATAGGGCGCTGGCAGCGAGCAATTGTAGAGCGTCTTGAGTGCATCTTGTGCCTTGGGCACCGACTTCGGTATGTGCTTGGTGCCGAAGTACACATGGAAGGTGGCAAACGAGCGCACCAGATGGTTGCCGGGCACACATTGGCGCAAATACTTGATGGAGTCCAGCGTGGGCTGGAAGTCTGTGCCGGGCGCATGCATTGCTATGCTAATGGGTGCGTTCCAACTACGGCAGGAGGGAAAAGGTATCAGTTAAAGTTAACCAAGAAGAGCCCACGGTCTTACCGTTCCAGCAGAGGCACCAGATTATCCAGAAACGTGTAATCCGCATGCGTAGTATACGTTATGGACTCGTGACACTTGAGCTCGCCATGATCGGCCCGTACGTAGTTCTGCAGCACCCAAAAGTCACCGCGTTGCAGCGTCTGTTGGTTGTAATCATGTTCGAAGCAATTGAGTAGCGTGCGCACGCGCTCGTCCAGCTCCTTTTCATCGCCGGTGACTATGTAGCTATCCGACTGTGTGTTATTCAGTTCAGCTGCAGCGCTGCTGCCTGCCGCGACGCCAATGTTTCCTACAACTTGACCAGCCTCGGGAACTGCCAAGTTGTCGCTGATTACCTGTACAGGTGGAGGAGCTGCAGCGGCAGCGGCAGCTGGTTCCGAATTGGCATTGCCTGTGGCCACTGCAAGCTGTTTTTCCTCCGTGAACGCCGCCTCTGACTACGAGAGAGATGCAGGCAATTGAAATTTGAAAAAATAATAAACACAAATACAATATTGTTTATATTTAACTTACATTTGTATTTTTGGGCGTGGGCAAAGAGGATGCCTGCAGTGCGGATGCCGCTGGCTGTTGTTGTTGTTGTTGTTGCTGCTGCTCTTGCAGCAGAAAACCGCCGCCGCTGGTGAAATTGTTGCCGCCGCCAATCATCACATGGCTGCCAATGTAGAGCAACACTGCTACATTGATGAGTATGCTGCAGCGTAGCAGCCAATTACGCCGCGTAAACATTTTCTGACCCAGCGGCTCGAAGCGCATATTGTAGCTGTAAATAAATAATAAATTTTTGAATTAAAATTTTTGTTTTAAATTTTGCACAGCACAGCGCGGTTTGTTAAAGCGCCACCTATTGGGTTTAAGGCAAACTAATTCAAAATGCCATTCACAGTGAAAGAAATGTTGCCACCTAGCTGTTAATAACAGTCTGCTATACTAACAGTTCCTTGTGATGAACGTTTTCGATAGCACTGTTACTACAACATCGCTTTAACATAAAATTTTTAGCACTCGCAATTACGACTGCAAACCAAAAGTGCTGCTTTTAACGGGGAAAAAAATAAAATAATATTTTCTATATAGCTATAAAAATATCTTGACAGCCTTTCAAAACAAGGCAATGGCATATCAATAATTGTAGTTCAAATTAACGCGCGGTCGATAGACCAATTTATAAGTCTATCGATTTTGAAGCTAAAGAAATACAGTATTTTCTGTGCGAACAGCTGTTTTTACAGAAAAAGAAAACTAACGTGGCAACACTGTCGCAAACAGCTGTAGCACTCCGCCGGCATTTATTTCAGCGCCTTTTTGTCGCGTACAACGCAGTAGGTTATTTTATTTGGAGCGTGCAAAAATTGTGAAATTATAATTAACAAAAAACAATTTTTATAGCTACTACAAAATGTCTTTGCAACAAGCTTTGGATGATTGCCTAATCGACTTCGATAGACGTGTGCTAGTCACCGACTTACTCGAGGAGTACAAATTAACGTACAAAGAAGCTCACGATGCGCTCGAGGCGCACATTAGGGAGCAGGAACGCGCCAGTGCCAACAAGTTTGAGAAACGCTTTCTTGTGCATGGCCTGCAAAAAGCTGGCGACGGAGACGGCGTTGCCGAAGATCGGGAATTGTTCAAGATTGTGCAAGGTGAAGACAAGCTAAAGGAATGGCTCGGCAAATTGCAAAACTCACAATCGCAACTGTATTCCGTGGAGATTGCTGGCGGTTCCAAGAGTGCTGCACCCATTTTTAAACCCATGCAGCATGTGGAGGTGAAGCTGGCTAAACTAGAGCAACGTGCAGGCGCCATAACGAAGCCAACAAGCAATGGTGTGAACAATGGCGCGTTAGAGGCAGCCGCCAAACCCGTCAGCACAAAGGTGGAGCCCAAGGCAGAGAAAGCGGAAACGCCAAAGAAGACATCACCCAGTGAGCAGAAGGCCAAGGGTAAAGCAGCGGGTGCAGCTTCAGCTGCTGCTGCCTCAAAGAAGGGGAGCATCAATAGTTTCTTTGGTGCTGCGTCAGCGGCCAAAGCGCAGCCGCCCAAAGAAGCCAAACCTGCTGCCAGCAGCAGCAGCAGCAACAGCGGCAGCATGGAGAACTTCTTTAAGAAGCAGCCCGCGGCAAAGAAGTCACCGCCCACGGAAAGCGTGAAAAAAGAATTGCCTGCAGCCGCCGGCAGCAACACTTCCGTGCAGTTGTTTGATGTGGAGAGCGAAGCGTCATCCGACGAGGAGGAGAAATTAGATAAGCTACGACGCAAGGTAGTTGGCTCTGGTGATGAGTCAGACGAGGGGGATGTCAAGCGGGCAAGCAGTAAACGGCGTCGTATTTCGGACTCTGAAGATGAGGAGCAGCCGCAAAAGAAATCATCCGAGTCGCAACAGATGAAACAAAAGGATGCAGAGAAGAAGTCATCAAAGAAAGGGGAGGAGGACGACGACGACGACGACGACAACGACGAGAAGGCAATGGATGTGGATGTGGATGCTAACGCGGAGGCGGAGGCGGCAACAAATGAAACATTTCTGGATGATGATGGCTTTGTTATAACTGTAAGACCGAAGAAACAAATGCAGCAGCAGCAGCCGGCCAAAAAGAAGACATCGCCGAAAGCAGCCGCAGCTGCAACGTCGTCTGCATCGAGTACAAAGAAAAAATCGCCGACAGCTGCTGCGGCTAGCAAAAGCGTCAAGGAGACGCCAAAGACCAAGCAAGGCAACATTATGAGTTTCTTTAGCAAAAAGTGAATGCGCGCGCCAAGCTACGTATGCACGTATGCTGCGGCTTTAGTATATTAGAATTAATGTTACTCGTACACACGTAACTAGGTTACTGAATTATAAAACTTGCATTTCCACCACGGGCGAAAACATATATCTTGTCATTATGCGGGGTATGTATGTTTGAAACTAACTAAGACAAAATATTGTAGTAGTTTTGATGCACCCTAATGCAGGATGCCTTAACGTTTATACAATCTTCGGCGGCATCAAGTGAATTAAATTTATTTTATAAAAAATTGTTTTTTTTTTAAGTTATTAATTTTTAGAGATTATACATATTTTTTTGCACTTTCACAAATTGTTAATATAATTTTTTTAATTATTTATTTGTTGATTTGATTTTGAATCACTTGCATTCCAGCTGAGAGACTTATAACTCTGGAAGAAGTTTGAACAACTTTTCAATATTGTAAACTCATTTTATACGTTTTTCTCTGCCCAATCTTAATGTTTGTCCCATTTTTGCACATAGTATTTACTTATGTTATCTTCGCGAAGGTCGAACTAATAACCGTTTTTTAGTGTTTTCTTAATCTTTTATACTGCTGTCTGGCTGTCGCATAAAAAAATAAACAAACAAACAGTTAAATGGGTTTGTTTTCGGGTATTCGCGTTTCGCTGTGATTAATATTCATGGTTCTTGCCTTTTCGACGCATCCATTATCAGGGCACGACACGACCGTTACTGCGTCGGGGCGTAGACAAACTGTTTGGTATCTGGACTATGGAGAGTTCTTTTAAGACTCTGCTCGGACTAGGCGCAGTTGTTGTTGTAGCATTATTGTTCGTCGCATTGTTTCTTCGCGCTATTCTTATTCTCTGCTGCGCTATTTACACATTTGCGCTTGTTTTCTCTCTTATCGTGCGTCATGAATATAGCGCTACTCGCTTGTTTTCGGGTCTAAATTAATTTGGTTTTTTTGTTTTTTATTGGTTTAGCTTATCAATTTCCGTACTGTAGGATACAGTTCTACGTACATTTTCGGGCATCTAATTTTTATTTTTTTTTTTTTTTTTGCAATCACATTTCAAGCGTGCTGAAACGAGTTTTGCATGTCGTCTCGTTTGTTATTTTATTTGAAGGAGTGCAACGACTTGGCGACGAGATGTCATCAACATTAGTCACTGGGAAACAGGAAGCTGCAAATTAGCTTCTACCTGTGCTGTGCTTCGTTTTGTTGTCATATTACAATATACACATACATATGTATATATAATATTCTGTTTTATTTTTAACCTGCCCAAAGAGCCGGCAAAAATTTAATTAGCAACAGCAGCAGCAGAGGCAGCAGCAGCAGCAACAATTACTTAAGTTTCCCACATTAATTACGCGCACGCCCTTAAGGCCCCACTGTACTGGATTGCTTGCAGTTGTTGTTGTTGTTGTTCTTGAAAACTTGGCGAGGACAACATTTAATTACGGTTTTACTTTGCTTTACTCTTCTGACTCTGTTGTTTTCTTTTTTTGTTGTTGTTTTTCGCTGTAAATGACAAAAGTCGACAAATTTATTCAGGCACTTTAAAAAATGTTTATGCTCAAAAGTTTCACTTCACTTGGAAAATTATTTAAGATTTGCTAAAGAGAGTTTATCAAGTTGGAAAAGAATTGTAACAAAAAGGTATGCTAATTCAATTATAATAGGAAGTTTTTAAAGTGATGTTTTAGCTTGAATTAACAATTTTTAATTGAATTTTGAATACCATTTAGAGGTTTAAATTAAAACGTGAATGAATAAAGGTTTCATACTAATATAAAGCAATTTTGGATTGCTAAAGACAGCAAACGTTTCATAGTTTCATATCTTGCAAAATAACAAAAATCGACGGATACGTTTTATGGCAGCTAAACGATATATCTGTCTGATTTGGCTCGTTCCGACTTCTCTAATGAAGTATGTATACCAAGTTTCATTGGGATAGCTTTAAAATGAAGAGACTGGTTTGCGTTTTAAACAAATAAAAGGGCAGACGGACAGGTAAGGAGACTGACAGACGGACATGGCTAATTCGACTCCCCTATTGATGATGATTAAGAAAATAAATACTTTAAATATTCCGAAATGTCTCAAAAAGGTTGCATACTTCTGGCCAAAGTTAATGTATCCTCTACAAGTATTTAAAGATTGAATTTAATTAAATCATACAATAAATATTCATTTGAAATTCTTGTCTTTAATACCCCATTGAAAATGCAACATTTTCTACATCATTTCGCCAAATCCTTCCGGCAGCCCTTCCCACTGTAAGCGGCAAAACGAGCGTAAAGTGATTCGAACAGCTAATTAGCTTGTGAATGAGGAGCTTGTCGTGTGAATCGAGCCAAACACCATCACCAGGCATCAATTGTGCTAATAAATTGACCATGGAGGATAATGCGCTTCTGCCTGGTGCCGGCACAGTGGGTGGTGATGCGATGCGCATTGGCCATTTGCTCGTTGCAAGGGCAAACAGAGAAAATGAGAAGAATGAAATGAGATTGCAGAAAACAAAGTAAACAATTTCACTTTACACACTTTGGCACGTTCTAAGTATTCTCATTTAATTAAATTGAGCTTTAATTAACTGTTAATGCAATATATTATAGGCGCAATTAGTTTAACTATTGCATGTTGTGCAGTATCGAATTTCAATGCTGTCAATTGCCTTTTGTGTGGCGGTTTTCATTTAATTAAATTATTATTGATGTTTTGTAAAATTAAAATTGAAATTAGTTCTATTTTCACAATTTATTTATATTTTTGGTAATATTTCTTTACTATTACTCATATATTTATATTTTTTAAAATTCTTTTTTTATTTATTATAATTTTTTTTAGTTTTTTATGTTTTTTTTTTTTTGATTGATCTGCTAATTAATATTATTTTTTTAATTAATGAAAACACATACAATTTAATTAATTTAATTTTAATTTTTTTGGATTTTTTTAATTTTTTATCAGTTCTAAATATTTCTAAATAGAAATCGCAAAAAATATTTCAACCATTTCTACTTGCTTAAAAATGTTATTTAGTTTTTTCTGTTTTCTTCTTTTTTTTTATTGATCTGATAATTAATATTATTTTTTTAATTAATGAAAACACATACAATTTAATTAATTTAAAAAATTAAAAATGTAAATTATTAGATCAACTAAAAAGTTTTTTGCGATTTTTTTTAATTTTTTATCAGTTCTAAATATTTCTAAATAGAAATCGCAAAAAATATTTCAACCATTTCTACTTGCTTAAAAATGTTATTTAGTTTTTTCTGTTTTCTTCTTTCTTTTTATTGATCTGATAATTAATATTATTTTTTTAATTAATGAAAATATATACAATATAATTAATTTAAAAATATTATAATTTAAATTATTAGATTTTTATCTGTTCTAAATATTACTACATAGAAATCGCAAAAAAAATTTCAGCCATTTCTGCGCTTGCTTGAAAATGTATTTTCAGTGCAATTTCATAGTTTATATTTCCATACAACGCCTCACAAACTTTCTAAAGTTTTGGCAGCACGCACTGCGCCTGTCACAGTGTCAAATCGCAAACCGTGTCACAAATATAAATCAAATCTTTGCAAAGATCACAAAAATATGAAAAACACAACATCATGTGTCAAGCACACAGCGAGCGTTAAACAAACAAAAGTGATGGATCATAAATCGCTTGGACACTTTCGAAAACGTACCGCGAGCAATTAAGACGAGTCAGCTCACCTGGACACACACTCACACACAGACACACTCGCACTCATTAGAGCAGATAAAAGATTTGCGGGGGGAATACAAATTCTACAGTTGCTTTCGAACTGAAGTGTTTGCTCCTCCATTCATTAGGAGCGCCGTTGCTGCTGCTGTGGCTGCGGCTGCGGCTGTGGCTGTGGCTGCTTCCCTGGGGGGTCGCACGCGTAAAAGCATTTTACACGCGTCATTGGCATCGCCTTAGGATTGTGATGGATTGAAGTGAAAACTGCGCCCGAGAGATGGTTCAAGTTCATTGCACCACGCTCCACAACGGAGGGATCAATCGACGGGCGGGGGAGTCGGCGGTGGAGTCTGCGGGGCAGTTGGATTTGGGTTTGCTACTTGGGCGATTTTTATCACAAATTTGAGTAGAAGAGGAAGGCAGAGAGAAAGAGAGTGGGAGAGAGGGAGAGCTATGTGCCACCGGTTTTTGTGTTTCTGGGACGAGAGATTGGGTCGCCCGCTCGCTGGCTCTTCTTGTGCGATAAATTTGCATAGCCCGCGGGCCGCATGCCAAGATCGCCGCAAGTAATCAGCGCCGCGACACACGCACAGGAAACGCACAAACGTTAAGATGTGGCAGCATCTGAATGAGAATCAGACTCGAAGAATCTCGTCAAGTTTCGCATTTTGCCCGTCGGCCAATTTGATAAAAATCATTTTTCGGTCCCGCTTCGCAACAAGTCGAAGAGTTTGAAGCCAAAGAAAGACAGAGAGAGAGAGAGAGAGAGAGAGAGAGAGTTGGCGTTGGAGTTTTGAGTCTGTTTTGAGTTCCTCTCTTTTTATGGTCACATTTGCCATCATAATAATCATGTGCAGAGTTCAATGGCAGCGGCACTTCTACGTCTACTTCTACATCTCCTACTGCTACCAGCGTGGTGCTGGCTTGTTTGGCGGGTTCTTCTGGCGTCACTTTTATGGCCCCCACTTGATGGTCGTGCTCGCAGCTCACTCCCTTCCCGTTACTCAGGTGATTATGCAAATACGAAAAATTTGGAGCAAAACGTGAGAAATTTCATGAGTTTTCAATTTTGCCAATTGCCTGCCTCAAAGACACCAAAATTGGCCCGGGCAGTGCGACACACGTTTTGCCATGAATTCTTTTTAATTGTGATTTCAAATTGCCTTCCTTTCCCCCTCTCTCTCTCTCTCTCTCTCCCTCTTTCTCTTCTGGCTGGCAACAGCTTCTAGGCGACAATGATGGATGGCCAAAAGGGGTGAATGGGTTAAAAGAGTTTTTTTCTTTTTGTCAATTGAAATATGAATATTTAATGGGGCTTCTTATGCCGCATAAACAATGCGATAAAGTACTGCGAAAAAAATAAAGAAACAGGTCTGCTTCAGGCGTGTAGAGAACAATTCTATTTAAGAATTCAAGACATGAAATTTATTACACAAATTCGCTGCTGTTCTTTGTGGTTTTAAAAGCATCTGCGAATTTCTACTTTGAAATTTTTGTATGCATTGTACGGTGGAACATCTATTTTTAAAAGATTTATAAATTTCATTTAAGTTGCAACATCAAAACAAAAGAAATTTTGGAATTTGTGACAGCTTAATAAAGTTGAATTTCGAAAAACAAATGTATTGCATAACAGTTTAATTAAGAATTGGCTGAAACGCCTAAGAATAATGTATGTTTAGCTACGAGAAGTTGACTTCTTATGCAAGAAGTTTGAATATAAACAAGTAAGAAAAGCTACAGACAGTAATATACCGTTCGCTCAGTTATGAAAAAATTATCACACTCTTATTTCCATCAAAAAACACTGCACAAGTTCATTTGCCGCCTATTTTTTAAATCAGATCATTCTTTCTTTAAATAGCGCCATCTACATATGAAAACGTCGTAGCAGTAAGCTTTGCACACGCTACGGCTAAAACGAAGCATCTGGACGATGACGTCACGATATGCTGCAAAGTCGCAAGCAGTGGAACTACGGAAAACGTTATTGTAATTTGAGGAATTATATAGGATTTATATTACAATTATCTATGCGTGGGCTACCTATGATATACAGGAACCTTCATGTGAAATTTGGTGTCTCTAGCTTTAATATTAGTGAAGATCTAGACGTTCAAACGAACAGACGGACGGACAGACAGACGGACAATCCGAAAATATATGCTTTGTGGAGTCTGCCACGCCTCATTCTGCCTGTTACATACATTTGCACAAACTTAGTATACCATTTTTGACCTATTTCAATGGTCGAATGGTATAATAAAAATTAAATTACTAAGTAATTAATTGATTGAGTATTATAGAATAGCTTTTTAATATTTATTTATTAATAATAAATTTTTCTTTTTAAAATATAAAATTCGTTTAGATTATCTTATTCAATAATCCTTTTTAATTATTTATTTTTAATTTTTATAATTAATTTAAATTATTAATCCATATTATTGTAACTAAGTTTGAGTCGACTGCTCTTAGTTGTCGTTAAACAAATAAATAAGAAAAACTGTTAAATACCCTGTAGATAAAGACGAAATTTCCTAAGAATTATTTTACGAATTTCTCTTTCTATGCAGCAGGTGACAAAATTAATAAACTGCGCTGCCTATAAATCTGTTCGGAATAAATGTACAGGCTGCTCGCCGATTAGATTCCTTATTTGCAATTCAGTGCTTAAAATACAAAAAAAACCAAATCTATTTAAAGTTCTGTTTAAGATAACGCACCAGTATTATCTACACTCTGAAGAACCACTTGGAATTCTGATTGCTTTTACTGATGAAATCTCTGGCAGACAAGAAAGAAATATAAATTTTGCTATAATTTTCTTAAAAGTATCAAAATAAATTATAAAACCTACTCAAGCCTTAATAGACACAGTAAAACGTGCCAGGTAGGCTGTAGATTTTTCGTACAGCTTATTAAGACAGTGCCCAGCTTTTTACCTTTGCATAGTTCGAGTTTTAGCATAAGATCTCAATTTCGTAGCGCCGCCATTGCCGCCTGTGCTTAACCCCAGTTTGAGCATCGATTTTCGCGCAGCTACTACAACAAGTCAAAAACTCTATTCAGAAATGCCAAACAACAGCGCAAAGGCAACAATGAAACATTCCAGCAGCAGCAGCAGCAACAACAACAACAACAACAATGGGCCAGAGCAGCGCAATCTAATTAGACATAATAAGGCAAAGAGCAACTGGCAACAGAGAAAGAGAGAGAGAGAGAGAGAGAAAGAGGGGCGAAATTTAGCTGGCCAAAAGGTCTGGTCAACGTTATTTGCCTTGTTGTTGTTGCTGGTTTTATTGTTGCCAAGCCGATTTGCTCGCTGACTTCAACTGACCAAGCCGGGCAACTTTGACTCGATCGTAGAGTTTTTCCGGCCTGCCCCCTTCCCCACACTCTTTCCTTTGACTCCCTGCACGCTATTAAAATATATTACAACAGCAATTTCACCCGACTTTATTTTTGCGCTTTATCGCATGGGGGGGGGGGAGGGAGGGAGGGATGCGCGGGGGGAACAGGGGGATGAGTAGCTAGAGTAGTTGGAGCAGCAGTTCGACCCACAGCTTGTCCGTCCGTCGCGCTGCTGCTTTGGTGTATATAACTTAATTTTTATGGTCATGCAAGTCAATTGCAGTTTGGCATTTCTTCGATGAATTTTTCTTCCTCTTTTTCTTCTTCTTCTTCTTCTTGACTGGGACCAGCATCGACGGGCATCGTCATCATCCGCTGCTGCCGTTGCCGCTGCCGCTGCCTTGCACAGCTTGTTATGTTTGGCCAAGTCGTAACATGAAACGCAGCAAATTGTTTGCACAATGCTAAATGACTCTGAGGCAAGAGAAAGAGAGGAGCAAGCCAAACTATGGAATACGGCTTCCGACAACCTTCTCCCTCTCCCTTTCCCTTCCCTTGCTCCTCCCCCTGGTGGCAATTTGAGTGCCCGGCAACAACCTGAGATTCGCTCTGTAGTTAAAATTATTCCAAAAAGTTAAAAATATTGAGCGAAACTTCTGGAGAAATCTTAATAGACTTCGAACATAAATTAAGAATTAACCCAAACAAAAACAAGCAACGAAAGCTACAGTTGAGCACTCACAACTGTCAGATACCCTTTGCCTAATTTGTTTAAGCCGTGACGAACATTTTAACAAATTTAAACAAGAAAGTCATCTGCCACATATTGCTTTTCACACACTTAAATAGACACAACGGTGTATATAGTTCGATGCGATTGTTATTGGAGGCATAGATGTGCGTAGCCTTTAATTTTTATACTTTTTTAATAATCGGAAATTATCGACCATGCTCAAATTGCGTAGGAATCTGCATGTGAAATTTGGTATATATATCTCACATTTAAAATAGCTGAGATCTACCAGTTTAAATGAACAGACAGACGAATATTGTTCAATATACTCAGCTAATGATCCGGATCAAGAATATATTGTAGCGTCCGTCACACTTCCTTATGCCTTTATATATTTGCAAAAAGTTTGCATCAACTTAGCTTTGAAACTCAACTCTTACTGTGCATAGAACATAAAGTTCAGACAACTCAGTAGATATTACCGAGTACTCTACTACACAACAACCCTGCAAAAACATCTATCCCAATTACAAAACAAAGAACCCTGCATAATGAAACCACATCACCAAAGCAGATTCAAGCCCAACACAAAGCAATCGAGTGCGAGAACCTCCACCGATGATGGGGCTGAAAGTGAAAGTGTAACAGAGCCCTATAGGCCCTCAACTGCAATGATTCGGTATGTTGTATCGCAGTGTATTCTAATGCTGCATCGATGCTATGTAATCTATGTATAGCACTCAGCTTCTTTTGCTCGACTACAAGCAATTCAAGTCGGCACGCCTCATCCAGAAAATCTTTCGGGGCTGGTTGGTGCGACATGAAATGGAAAAACGTAAGAATGCCGCATTAGTCATTCAGCGAGCTTGGTGGCGCTTCAAAGGCAAACGATTCCGTACATCCATGGCGCAGGAAATGTTGCAAACAGATATTGAAAGAACTTTCAACAGTTGTTCTCTCAAGATACAATCGCTTTATCGCGGCTGGCATTCGCGCAAGTTTATCAACGATATGCACTATCTAAAGTTCATTCAAACAAGCGCTCTCGAGGATATTATACGTTCAATGGTCTTTAAAATGCATCATTTGAGTCAACACGATGAATTGCCAGGAATTTTAACATTTCGTGATAAAGAGTGAGTACTTTAAAAAGGCATCCACTAGTACGAAATATCCAAATGAGTATTTGCTTCTCTTAAGTATCAAATGTCCGTCTGTGCATCTGTCCGTCTGTTTGTTGTAATACAAACTAGTCTCTTCATTTTAGAGGTATCTTATTGAAACTTGGTATACATTCCTCTTATGGAAGCGCGCTGTATAATATGTAGCTGCCATAAAACCTATCGGCCGAATTTTGTCATTTCCTAAGATATCGCTATAAAATTTTTCTTATATATATAGTGTGTCCACGTATGTCCTTTAAAATCTGTAAAAGTGTTATGTTTTTGTTTTACATATTATATTTGCTGTATAATGTATAATCGTCTGTTTTTTTTTTTTCAATTTTAGATGTTTAGAAAAGATTGAATTATTTCTAACGACTACATCATATCGACTATTCAATCGCTATGTGGGCAATCGCTTGGAAACGCTTAATACAATGCGAAAAGCGAGACGTTTGGAGTTCCAAATGTCGAAACTCTACACAAAGGTGCCATATTATAGTGCAGTTGAATCTTGTACCAAAATCTTTACATTACAATCGTGGGAGCGACCAATCAAAGTCTATACTGGCAAGGACTTTGATGTGGCAAAGGCATTTGTCAAGGGGCAAAATACGGCAGTAGAACAAAAGAAACATCTACATTATATACGTGAGTAACTTAAATAATTTATATATATATATTTATTAATTTTAATTTTGCTAATAATTTAATTTTCCAATAGACAATCAAAGAAAGCGTATGGAAGAAAAACTTAAAAAGCGAAACCTATTCTGCAATGATCTTCTCGAGAGCATAACACACTGGAGTGCTTGTCGCAATTTTGATCTGAATATAACTAAGAGTACGCTTGAGTCGAATATATCCAATTATTTGGAGGCTCTTAGGGATTATTTGCAAGCTGGCAACTATATGGAAAACTGTGATTGTCAGCGCGATACAAAACCAGAGGGTTATTTTAATGACCTAAATAGATAGATATTCATTTTCAAGTTGGTATTCATTTTCTATATAAATTAAGAGTGGTTTATAATACCAATATTAAGCTGTGTTTGTCTACCACTCAATAAGCTATAATGGGGTAAGGGAATGGCCTAGCTTAATAAGGGATAAGGAATAAAACTGAATGTTTGCTAAAATTTATAAAATATTTACTTGAAACGATACACATATGTATATCAGTACCTGAAGTTTATCCTATCAAGAATTTTACACTCCAACTTTTTTTTCGTCAACACAGCCGTGACAAGCAAGTCTTGTCTAAGTTTAGATAGAAAATATGAACTAGGTGAATACAGTTCATTAGATATTACAAAGTGCTCTACACAACAACGCCGAAAAATATTTATTTTACAAAAGTATTACGTAGTAAACATGAGTTTTGCATCTCTTTATACTCTGAACTCGGAGAATCTCAGTGATGCTTGGGACAGTAGGGATAGTGGGAAGAGCATAGAAGATGAGGATGAATATGAGAGCTATACGTCCACGGACGCTTTTTTACGGTATGTTAAAACCTGAAATACCCTTATGTGGTATCATTGTATTGATGTACATCCATCTATAGCACTCAGATTATTTTGCTCGATTACAAGCAATTCAAGTCGGCACGCCTCATTCAGAAAGTCTTTCGAGGTTGGTTGGTACGACATGAATTAGAAAAACGTAAGAATGCCGCACGGGTCATTCAGCGAACTTGGTGGCGCTATATAGCCAAACGCATGCGAGGTTCCATTGCACAGAAACTGCTGCAAACGAATATTATGAATACATTCAATACACATTCTCTCAAGATACAATCGCTCTATCGTGGCTGGTATTCGCGCAAATATATTAACAACATGCGCTATTTGAAGATCATTCAAACAAGCGCTCTGGAAGATATATTAAGTCGCATGGCCTTTAAATTGCATCATTTAAGAAACCAAAATCAATTGCCAGGAGAGCTGACATTCAATGACAAAGAGTGAGTCTTTTTAATTAACTTATCCTGTTGAATTTGTTACAAAGAATATGAACTCTTTGGCTTTTTTGTATAAACAGTGATAACAAATTTTGTACAATTCTTTACTTATACCATCTGTTATTACCTTTTGTAGTATTTAAGATTCTCTCTTAAACTGTTTTCTTTCCTCAGGACCACGGTGTTATACGAAAACTTCTTATCGACTTTCTCATATCGATTATACAATCGATTTGTATCCAATCGCATGGAGGCACATAAAACAATAAGGGAAACCCATCGTAAAGAATTTTGTATCTCACATAGCTATACAAAAGTGCCATATTATGGTTCAACTGGAAATTGTGCCAGAATTCACATGGATCCGCGTATTAAAATCTATGCAGGAAAGGATTTCGATGTGGCAAGAGCCTTTGTTGAGGGACAGAAAAAAAATACATTTGCAGAACAAATGAAACAAGAACGTCTTACGAGTAAGTATTAATTTTAGGTAAATCCTGCAGAAAATTCTATAATAAATCTATGATTTCATAGAGCTCCATCTAATGCGGGTACAGAAAAGCTTGAAAAAGAGTCAACGATTTTGCGACGATGTATTTAAGCGCATGACCCGATGGAGAATCTTTCAAAATGGTACGCTAGAATTGAACGAAAAGGTGCTTGATGGTACCATGTGTGAGTTTTTCGAGGCCGTCAGAGTACATCTGGAATCTAGCAACATCGAGGAGAACTGCAATTGTCAGCGTGATATAAAACCTGATGGTTATTTTGACTAAATGTCACTTTAATGCAGATGAGTTTTTTAAGTTAACGTTGTATTATATTTTTCTAAATAAAGCCAGAATTTTGCCACCCTATATAAACACACAAATTAATATAGACACAGCCAGGCACAAACAAGGCAGAGGAATTCTGCAAACACAATATTAAATAGATAAGGAGATAATTACATATAATTGAGCATTAATAAATATCAACATGGTCGCCAAATTGTGCGGCAAGGCAGCGATAGCGTAGGGCCAGCTAATGGCCTATCTATAAATGGGAAAGAAAACGGGCCAAAAGGAAGTGACTGGAGGGGGAAACCAATACGAGGTGACGCTATTAGTGGACACCTCGTAGGCACATTAGCCACACATTTGGCACAAGAACGATTGGAACGTATGTAATTGATGGATGTGCATTGTTTGTTTCTTTTGTATGTTTGTTGCCTTAAAAAGGCGAAGCAACATCAAAGCTTAAGGCAACAAATAAAACACATAAAATATTGAATTTATATTCGTTCATTTGGTTGGACAACGAAAATGGCAGCGACATGAATTACAACTGTTTAATGGGCTGCCACAGCGAATGGGTGTGGCCGCAGCGACGGTCGGACATGTCTGCCCGAAAGATTTATGCCGCATCATAAAACTTTTATTCGATTTCATCCTGGGCAAAACCTGTCCTGCTTTCTCTCTCTGTCTCATCCATCTAATTGCCGTTTGTCATTAGACCAAAGGTAACAACAAAACTCAGTGTCGATTTACTCCTTTCGTTTCATTTTTACCTTTGCTTTTATCTTTGGCCAACATTGAACCCAACAAAACGGTGTTAAAACTGTCTCTGATTTGTGATCTGATTACGCTTGCTTTGCTTGGTGTCGTTTGAGGGGTAAATAAAAATGTTATGCTTCAAAATTAAAGACAATCCAAATAAACCCACGAAAATTAAAAAAAAAAATTTAAGGAAATCCGAAGAAACCCAAGGAAATTCAAGGAAACCCAAGGAAATTCAAGGAAACCCAAGGACATCCAAGAAAATCAAATAGACTACAGATAAAAGACAAATCATTCCGGTTAAAGATAATATAATTCCATTCTAGAAAGTTTAATAGATTTAAAACAAGTAACGGAAGCTACGGTTCAGCACACCCGACAGTAAGATACCCTTTGCCCAATTTCAAAAATCCCTTACAAACAAGTATCCATATTATGCCATTCACATTAGCACAATCGTCAAAGTTGTAGCTATCAGCTATGCTTACTCTCTCTTGCTCTAATTATAGCTGAGATTTGTGTTATATATACATATATATTTATATGCTATACTTTTGTGGGGTCTGCTATGCCTCTCTATGCCTGTTACATTCATTTGCACAATTTTTGACCATAATCAATGAACGCAGGGTATACAAATATCTTTCCCTCAGTAAGTAGATTATTGCTCTTGAAAACTCCCTACTTAGTTGATTGTTTGATATAAAAAAAACCCTATACAGCTCCAATTAGTAAAATGACGTCCCAAGATATTTATTGCTGTTCGATTTTTCTAGTCGAGCTAAAAAAAAGCCATGACCCATGTGCTTCAAATAATTAACGACCAAAACAAGAAAGGAAAAGAAAGGAAGCACAGACATAGTAGGTAAATACACATAACATACCCACACAAATGAAAAGCAAAGGCAAACCTGTCTAGTTCTGCTATTAAAGGAAAAAGTATTGTGCGGTAATTTAGGACTAAAGTAAATACGTGACCATTAAATATGACTCACTTAGAGCTGGTGGAGTGAAAGGAGGAGGGCGAATGCACCAAGCACATCCAATTGAATTGTTCAATAATAAAATAAATAATGCAGACACAACTGAACAGCAAAACTATATAGTACACACACATGCATGCACTACGTGCTGCAATTGGGTCACGTTGACCAGACACGCAAAGTTAAAGAAAGACCTGTGCTCCCCTAAAATAGATGGCTTAACTTTAAACCTATCTATTTTTGTAAGTTAAAGTTAGAACTTAAAATATCACAGTTTGGCTATAAATTCCTATCATGGTTCTATTAATATAAACTAATATGAAAAGGTCTCAGTTGCGTACGAAAAATGTAAACATGAACCGCATTCATAATTTATCTAATTACCTCAGAGACCCAGGAAGTTGGACAAATTAACTTTTATTTCTATTACAATCATTGTCAAAGATACTCCTACACACACCATAATATATATTTACATATAAACACACAACGACTCCCACACACACACACACACACACACATTGGCGATTATTGTGAGCACAAATATAATTACATCGGTCACGGAAATATCGAATTAAGCTGCCCAACCAGTTTTACATGTTACCCCGACCCCTGCCCCTGCTCAAATACATATATAGTATTTGTGTTTTATGTATATAGTATATTATATGATATGGATTTGCCCGACAATTCCTTTAAACTAAATTTCTACCAAATGCCAAACTTCTTTTGTTTTGTTGTTTAGTTTCGTTTCTATTTCGTTGCGACACGCACGTGTTGTGAATGTTTTGAAATTTTCTCTTCTTTTGCATAAATTAAAATGAGCTTGGCAACTGAGAATTTAATATTAAAAGTTTTTTCCCCCTTTTGAGGAAATGGTGCACAAGTTTTTAGGCAAATTTGTTATTTCTTGTTTTCAAAGAATAATTATAAATTTATAATAATGTAGACGCGCTGAGCATAGGAAGTGCATAGTTTCTTAGATCTTTACTGTACAATAATTATAAATGTTCTGGTTAATTTCTTCAAAGTATTTAGAAGCCTCGACTTTGCTTAGCTTATTGTAGATGCTATCACAAAGTGTCCCTATCCCAAAGGTGTAAGCTAATTACAAGAACTGCACGATGAGCATATGTAGCTCAAAACAGTCACATCGCTCATACGCAGTGTGGGACGTGCAAAATGTTTAAAGCGTCCGCAATTGGTTTCACAAATTGCTGCACATGAACCAGAAACGCAGTGTCGAGAAGAACAAACAGACGAAAAGAAAGTCAGAAAAGAAAATGAAATGAAAATCGATTGTTTTTGACCTCATAGGGGCAGAACTGCCGCATGTAGAACGTTGCGGCATTAGGCGAGCGCCAGACGGCCTAGCGATTCTTTATACGCGATTCTTGATTCTCGTTTCTTGGTTTTTTTTTTCGATTCTTTGCGGGTGCATTGGCACTAATGAAGCAAAAAAGAAGAGAGATAGAGAGAGAGAGTAGAAGAAATGCCGCGGCAGAAAAAGCGAAAAGCAAACAAACACGCCAAGTCGAGTCGTAGGTGTCTGCCATATTCCCAATCTCCAGTCTCTATACCAGGCAGACAGCCTGCTTTAATTTTATTCTATTTTTTTTTTGTATTTTTGCTTTCTACGTTTTGCTTTTCTTTTTTGTTTTCTCCCATAGTGTTTGCTGCCTATTTACAGGCGAACTTAACACGCAAACTAGTAGCCCAGTAGCCGCTGGAAATGGAGAAATGAAGTAATGCCCGCGAAAACCGATAAATTTGCACACACACAGAGCGCACATGAAAGCAAAAGGGAAAGCAAAACGATGAAAGCGCACAGATAGAATTGGAGCTACTAGTTTGCCCTCTGTATACCCATAGTGGCTCAAGTTGAATTGAATTTTGGGTTAAATGAGCACAGGAGCGGCAAGAGATGATACATGGCGCCCAACGTGGGGCATAAGTTTCCTGCTAATAACTTAAGTCTGGAGGTGAAGCACAAATGAAATTGAATCTTAGTTAGAATTAAAATTCAGTCTAGAAGTTTCTCAAAGTTGTCGACTGGCGCCCAACGTGGGACCGAATTTTAAAAAATTTCGAAAAAAACTCCCAATGAAAAGATGGTCCAAAAACTGGCAAAGGGCGCCTAATTTAGGGCACAAAATATTTACTAAATTTCCAAAACTATTTAAAAATATTTAAAAAATTGTAGACAATGCAAATTCAACAAACTCTAAGCTCAATATTTAAAAGATTGCTTAAAATGGTCTAAGGGCGCCCAACGTTAGCCAAACTGAGTCTTTAACTAGCCACATCTAACCAATATTGCTAATTTATCCATAAAACATACATACGTTAATTAATATCGACGCCCCCAATGTGGTGTGGCGCCTATGTGGGACACAAATACAGCCCTGCACTGGGTCACGTCACTGGAAAAACTGCGACATTAATGCGCATAATGAGCGACAGTCGTCGCCCGGCACGGCTAGCGTATTGGAATAGTAACTGTGCGACACGCCCACTGATACGTCACAGTGGCAAGGCGTCGCCGGGGCACGGGACACGGGGCACATGGGGGCGGGCAGGTGCGATTATAATCGATTATCTTGTGCCATAAGCATGCACAGCGTGGCTCAATAAGAATTAAAAATGCAGAGGCAAGGGAGGTATACGAAATATACAGACGATGTTTATACCCTACAAACAGCCAAACACATACAGACATATGTATGTACGTATGTATCCACACACAGACTCGCTTGCAATTTGCGCGTTTAATTTCATTAATTAAGTTTTTTCCTGCGGCACTACGGAATGTATCTGCATCAGCGGCAAAGTCACTGGGTTGTTTATATTGTGATGTTGATGTTGTTGTTGTTGCTGCTGCTGCTGTTGCGTGTTGCTCTCTCCCTCTCTTACAAATGTCATTTTCATTATCGTTTACATGCATTATGTGATTTGGCCATTAATTGATTGGTTAGCTCTTTGGGAGCGCTACAAATGACGCAATCGCAAAACACTGCATGCAAATGCACGCGCAAATACGATACACACAACAATTAGAGAGGGAGACAGACAAACAGACCTATAGAAAGACACCCACACATGTACAGGCAGATATTACACATTTCCCGTGTACTCAAGTTACAATTCTGCCTAATGAAAGTTTATGTCGCGCGTGTATTGACTTACATGCTACGTAACCAATGTAACCAATTACGTTGACATCGTTGGTCAAGGCCCAAGGGCACATACCTGTAAATAATAGAGAGAGAGAAAAAAACAGTTAGCTGGAAATTGTAATTCTAGAGATCGGTTGAAAAAAAAGTACGTAATCAGCGAGGCACTTCTTATTATGTAGGCACAAGTTCTAGTGTAAATAGCAACGAAGACAAGGCAAAGGGGAAAATATTCTTGAGGCAAATATTAATTAATTAAGTAAGTAAGATATGATATGCTATGCTATTCCAATACTGGGAAACTTTTTGTTTAGATTTTGATCCAAAGAGTTCTTACATTCTAGAACCGGAATATAATATAATATAGTAAAGGCCACAAGAAAGATATAGTCGAGCGCGCCTGACGTTAAGATTACGTTAAAATCGATTTAGAAATAGAACTTTAAATTTATATATACATACTACTTAAAAATTTTGGACTTTCTATTATATGTAGATAAAGGATCCCCTTTAAATTTTCCAGAAATTTCTTATCTGCAAATTGTTTAACGCAATTTTTCACTTTAAATCAAAATAAATAAGTCAAAACACAAAATAATAAATATTAAACAATTGTTTGAATCTGTTTTCTTAATATTTATACCATTGCAGATGGTATATTAATTTAGGCCAGAAGTTTGCAACGCACCTTAGGAGACATCTCCGACCCTATAAAGTATAGATATTCTTAATCAGTATCAATAGGGGAGTCGAACTAGCCATGTCCGTCTGTCAGTCTGTCCGTCCGTCTGTTGCACCGCAAACTAGTCTTTCAGTTTTAGAGCATGCTAGCACATGCTTCTCATTGCTGCAGGCTGTAAATAAGTCGGAACGAGCCGGATCGGACAGATATATGGTTTAGCTGTCATAGAACCTAGCGGCCGATCTAATATGTGGAGTAACTGCAATGGTATAAATCCTTCGGCATGTCGAAGGTAGCCTTGCTTTCTTGTTTATTGTCATATTGTTACAATATTTACAATTTACAATTTATGTCCAAGAATATTTACAAAATTGATTATAGTAAATTAGACATGTTAAAACCTCAAAGTGACTTCTTATCCACCGGAACTTTTTTTTTTAAAACAAAACGATATTCAAGCGGAATGACACTTTGTTTTTAAATTCTTTGACAGCTTTGCTTAGTGAGCTAATATATTTTGAAGGTAAAATGTACATATATTATTTGTTATCGTTTTATAACAACCAAGAGACTGTATTAAATTTAAAGAACTAAACAGCTGCATCACCTTTAAATCCCCCTACGTATCAAGCTCATTCAGATAACTCGCAAAATGTAATCGCAAACTGAGCTTTTTCAATCGACATTAAATAAGACTTAGCTCACGTTCAGCCCAAATACTTGCTTAAAGTGCTGAAAACAATTTCAGGTACGCACACGCAATGTGAATATAATATGAGAGATAAATTGAGTGCGTTTACACAGCGAGCAGACACAGTAGACAGCAGACAGGAATATACAGGTATGAGGGGGAAAGGGGAAAGAGGAAGTGTGTTTTACGCGCAGCAAGACGGCGACGCCTTTGGGTAGGCAACAAAAGACAAGCGCTAAAAGTTAACAACGACAAGCACTCAAAACGACACAAACACACACGCACGCACAACTACACACAGCAGTTGTATATTTATTTATTTATTTATGCAGATGGCAAATGGCAACAACACGTGCAAAATGCGCGCAAAATTTCGCAATTCGCCGCGTTTGCAAACTTCCTTTTTAGCTTCCTCCTTGCCGACATCCTGCTGCAGCTGCCATCTATCCACAGCAAGGAATTGGGCAGTGGCCGGAGGAGAGCAGGCAGACGAGAGATAGCAGCTGGAAAGCTGAAAATTTTTTGGAGCACTTGCTTTAACGAGCGCTTTCAATATCACTTGTTGGTCAGGTCGAAATGCTTGCGGGAAAAATCATTTTCACTTTAAGGACGATGAATAAATGAATAGGCTTTGAATATTCTGTGCCCATTTGACTAACCTTCGATTGCTGGAAGATATTCGTAAGATATTTAGACTTGCTTTTCGAGAGTTTTTGGGCTTCAAATGTTTAATTAGCTAGCTTAAAATTTGTTTTTTTTTTTTAGAATTGATAATAATAATAATAATAATAATAATAATAATAATAATAATAATAATAATAATAATAATAATAATAATAATAATAATAATAATAATAATAATAATAATAATAATAATAATAATAATAATAATAATAATAATAATAATAATAATAATAATAATAATAATAATAATAATAATAATAATAATAATAATAATAATAATAATAATAATAATAATAATAATAATAATAATAATAATAATAATAATAATAATAATAATAATAATAATAATAATAATAATAATAATAATAATAATAACAATAATAATAATAATAATAATAATAATAATAATAATAATAATAATAATAATAATTATAAACCTAATCTATAGGTGTTTAACACTTTTCAACGGTTTCTAATTATAAAATCAAACTTATTTCTAAAATATTAAAAAATTCTTCAATTTATTTATTAACGCACATTTACTATTTTTGTTATTTATTAAAGGTCAAAGATTATATAAATTTGTTAAGAATTTATTTTGAATAAATGTTAATGTTTAAACCAAATTAATTTGAATATAAAATTAATATCAAGGTTTTAACTAAAATGGAAAGTTAATAGTAATAAATATTTAATTTATTATATATTATCGTGAATTAAAATGAAAGTTCAAAATGAAATTATTAGATAACATTATTAGTAACTATTTATTAAGTTAATTGTGTATTTCAATTAAAAATGCAATATCAAAAATTTAAACTAAGATAATAACCAAATTAATTAACCCAACGTTGGCATTGGGGGATTGGAATTTGGGGGATTTAAATATTCGAATTGACTCTAATTGCCCTGACTAAAAAAGTTCTGAGTGTAAATTTCAATTCAAATTGTAAGATACATTTGCTTATTTTCTATACACTGTATACTTTGTCTATTTTATAATCGCCTCGCTTGCAATGTGATTCTTTCACATTTCATTTGATTTGAATGAATACAATAAAAGCCAATAAAGCAGCTGCGAAATGCGCATTCAAACAAAAATTTATAGACATGTTTGTAGAACTCTTGCCCTGTGCACAGTCCATTTTCCATATCGTTCTCTCGCCTATGCATCTATCTCTGTCTCTATCTTCCACTTCATTGGCTTATTGTTGCTGTTGTTGGGCATTTTGGATAAATTTTATCTTTTCGCTATGTTGCACAGAGTGTGTTACAGTTACATTGGAATCCTGGCTGATAGGATTAACAGCGCACTCACACGCACACACACAAACCGAATACAATGGCATCAGAAACCAAAAGAAGACACAACGAGAGAGGGAGAGAAGGAGAGAGAGAGGATAAACCCAAAATACCAGATGGAAACACAACAAACCAATGCCAAAATACATAAAACTTGCCGCATTTGCTTTTTGCATATCCCTTCGTACTTCGTAACCACCGAACCCTCAAAGAACATAAGGATAAACAATGTGCCACAAAATGTTGTACAAATATCGTAGTACAACAAGCTTGTCGACGAGCATGTTTCATTGCCATATTTAGTTCCCCCCTTTCTGTATATTGATGTATTTACGCCTCTTTCCCAGAAGGAAGGAAGGAGTATGCGATTGCCTTGGTAACATACTTCGGTACATTCGACTTGGTCGGACGAAAGGATTAAGTGCGTAGTCACAGCATGAGTTCTGTGGGAGCACTCTGAAATGCTTGTCTAATGATTGCATTCTCATATTGTGAATTGAATTAGTAGCATATTTGGGGGAGGGAATTATACAAGGCTTAGGAATGAATGAAAGCATAAGTTCAATTTAGTTTTCTTGAATTATGTGTGCTTAGAAAATATTTTCCAGATAATCCTTTTAATATAATTTAGATTATGCCAAAGAGAAACAAGTTATAAAAGCTACAAGCGAGTATGACCTGTCGGTCAGATACCATACCTGGAATTATGAAAAATGTTTACTTGAGTAACTTTTTTGTTTCTGATCTAATCGGCTATTCGCAATAAAGGTCCATACGGTATATAACTATGCGAATATTGAAGCAGAAAGTTGTAAATTTATTACTTTTGTGACAAATCAAACTTAAAAGTTTTTAAAGAATGTGCCACGCCCCCTTTGACCTGTTTTATACATTTGCAAAAAGCTGGTATACCACTTACTGACAATTTTTTAATGGGCTAAGGGTTTCAAAACTATTCACTTGAGCAAGTGCAATTAAAACTGTAGATCTTTATTGCTCCGATTGCCATTGTAACTTTTAATCAATTGTAAATCCCCACTATAACAGGAATTTCTTTATCAAACTTTGCAAATCACACGAAATTTATCCCAAGTCATGGACTAGCAATTGGAGTCTTGTGTAGAGCGGAGTCTTGCGCATGTTGTAAATGAGGCACAAATGAGACTGCAGCAGGTTCGGCTGCAACACGAAGCCAATTGCCGTTGCAAAGTTATAGGGCAACTCTACTCAGCCTGAGTCTATCTTTAATATCAGAGATCTCATTTACAGGCTACACAATCAGCATACCAGGAGGCAGGCCATGCGTGAGTCTCATCAGAGAAGAAGCAGACGAAGACGCGTGTAGAATTCGAAGACTGTGTGCAACAATAATGGCAACTAGTTGCCACTTCCACTCACTGAATAACTTTAGACGAAGCAGGCAGAAGAAGACAAAGAGGCCGGGGAGAGCGTAGGGAGAGTAGGAAAATTGCCACTTCGATCAGTTTCACAAACATTGCGGTAGTTGGAGCAGTTCTTTTTTGCTGCTGCTGCATCTTCTATTCTCTTTACTCTTTACTATTTGTTGCTGCTGTTGTTGTTGTTGTTGTAATTTTAGTGTTTCTTCGAGTTTCTCATGAAAACTACACGAAACTGCGTTCATTGCGGTTCGCCATGCGGAAGAGGACTATTTTTTTTTCAGGCTACAAATTTCCAGCTATTCGATTAACGACGAGCTGTGTGTGTTTGAGTGTGTAGGTGGTTGTATAAGTGTCTGTATGTGTATGTGTGCGTAATGGGTGTGCCATTATAATAAATACTCCTGGGCCATTAGGAAATTGTAGAAGGGCATTCGAAAGGAGACCCAGGCGCCCCCCCTCAACCCACTCGGATGCCGACCACAAATTGTTGGCTATCATAGAAGAATTTGCATTAATAAAATAACTTTGAAAACGTAATTTCATTCGCCTGAAATGATGTGCAACTTTTCGAATTTGCGGTTAGTTTGAGTTTTGCATTGAGGTGTTTCGGAAAAGTAGTAGCAGAACTGCAGCGAAACGAAGTAGTAAGCAGAAAGCAGGCGAAATAAGTTGACAAACTTGCGCAAAGTTCGTAATTAGTTGAGTATTTCACTCTAACACGAAACACTCACTATTGAGAGAGAGAGCGAGTTCTCGCAGCGAGTCATAGAACTTTGGAGTAGAGAGCTAAGTATCAATTGCACCTACATACTATTATAGATATTAGCTGATCGAGTGCGCATTTAGAACTTTTTTAAAAGCATTTAAGCGACAGTTGACAATTGCCCTGCCATTAGTATGTTTCCACTTATAAATTGCGTATCTAGAACTATATTGATTTAAGATGAACATGTAAGAAAAGCTAGAGTTGCACGTGCCCGATAGTGGGATACTCTTTTGCCTCTAAAACGTCTTCTTACTTTACTACTTACTCTCACATACCTATTCAGGCAAGCGCATGAAAACTAAAGCCAAGTCCACTACAACTTTGACAATAGAGCGCCGGAAACGCTAGGAACTTTGGAAAATACATATTAACTTGAATGACTTCTGTATATATGATTCAATCCGTTTAAAGTTTGGAAGATAGCTGCATATGGTATATTTATATATGTTTGTCGTAGAAGTTATTTAGAACGTTTATACATTGCTTAATAATCGCAATTTATCGATTTGCGGGGGCGGTTGACGTGGCAACTAAAATTTTAAATGCGCTTCAGGAGCTTAAGATATACGGGATTCTTCATGGCAAATTTTGTGTCTCCAGCTTTTATAATACCTGTGATTTCATTGATCATACAGACACGAGACGGACAGACTGACAGCGGGACAGATGGACATAGCTGAATTTACTCGTCAAGTGTTTCTGAGTAAGTATAAATAAACTTTGTGCTACATACATTTCCACTAAGTAAGTATACCTCTATTAAACCACTTTACATGCTTATAGGGTATAAAAACAAGAATTTTGTATTCAAATGCGTTATTCAACACTAAATGCTGTCATTAAAGGGCAAATGAAGTCTGAAGTGTAATTTAAATATTGCTAAATATTTATAAGGGTTTTTTAATATACATGTCTAGAAATAGAACCAGATTGTCAGCCTACAAAATCGCTTAAAGCTTACCCACTTTGATAAGTTTTATATTTTCAGGAACTATAAAACCTGTAAGTCTTCGCTTCTTCGGAATGAAGAACGCACGAGGCGGCGTACTGAATTAATGGTCATAAAGTGAGTTGACTAAATGAACTCATTAAGCAGAGTGCGATAATAAAGTTGCCAAAGGGTTGTGCACAAGAAGAGTTTCCTCCTTCTTTTACTATGTTATGTACTTGTATGTGCAGAGTATAATGAGTACTGTGTGTACTGGGTAAATAGTCCGTTTAGTCACGTCTCTGCGCATTATTAATGTAATTAGAGTAAGAAAAAAAGAAGAGAGGCTAAGAAACATAACAATGTCAGTTCGTCGAAAAGGCCATAATTAAAAACAGTACAGGGTATTCAACTGTGGCTGTGGCTGTGGCTTAGATAGCCAATTAAATTTGATGTGCTTTTATTAGCACAAGTGCAGCAGCAGCAACTCCAACTGCAACTTGACCTTTGAGGCGCGTCAAGCGACGGACAGCAGCTAATCAGCTGTTGCATGCAACCGACAATTAACGTGCGGCCCAGCCCGGCCCGGTCCGGCCCGCACGCCTATTAATAGAAGCAATTTGCAGCGCGTTTAAAAGGCATTTTAGCCATCATCTCATCAGGCAAGTAATTACCTTCGCTCTCTCGCCTGATTATTAAATGAAGACATTATGGCCACGCCCACTCCAAGTAGGAAGCAGGGAAGCAGCCGCTGAACGGCCCCAAACGTCTTTAGCTCATTTCATGCGCATTTAACTAATCTGTCATCTAATCCGCGTGTGCATCAGACTGTGCGCTCCAAGGAGAGAGAGAGACTGGCCACAGTCCGCAGACTGCCACTTGCCTTTTGTCTGCGTACACCTTGAAACTTGAATCAGCAGCCGCCCGGTTCCGCCGTGGAAGTTGTAGCCTATTTCAGGCATTACATAAGTTAGCACAATAAACAATTAGCTTGTTGCAAATAAATTCCAAAGACAATGGGCCAGGCGTGTTACAGGAAATGTGATAGTGAAATTCTCTCTGAAATTGAAATTTGTTGAGAACATTTCAGAGCGCGCAACTCGTCACGTTAATAAACCGCAGACTTCTTGACTTCTCTTCCCCCACTCGCACAGCTATTGCATTGTTTCTTCTTCTTCTTCTCCACTCTATTTGACTGTCTTGTCTCTTCCACTGTCAGTCAGTCAGTCAGTCAGTTAGTCTGACAGTCTTTCGCACTACTTTCATTTCACAGCCGACTGCATCAACTGTGTCTAGGCTTCACGCCCCTAGCCAAGCCCCACGTAACGCCCAGCCACGCCTACCACTCCCTTCTGGGTCTCTCCCTTCCCTTTTGCTGCTGCTCCTCTGTTCTTACATTTTCCCTTTGGTTTCTCAGCATTTATCAGCTACCATTGTGTTTGCCTGTTTACCCTTTCCCCCGCGGGGTAAGCGAAATGTGGCTGCGCGTTGCGAGTGTGATAAGACCTCAAATTGCGGCAGCACTTGGGCTCAGTTGGCTGCTTCTTTTGTCGCTCGGTCAATTGTACCGACTTCACCAGCTATATGTATGTATGTAGTTAACGCGCAAATGTCATAAATATTATGCACAGAAGGTCTTTGCAGCCAATCGTTGCGTGGAATTTTAGCATAGTTGGAATTATTTGAATAGTTTCTTGTAAGTTTTTCAAAGGATTTTTGGTGCGCCAAAATTCGATAAAGAGGAAGATTGGAGGAAGGAAAACTTTTATGGTATTATAGATTAAGAAAATAAAAGTTGTAAAATACAGATTTATATTTAAAGCAGACACCAGTGAAAACAAAAAAAACAAAGAAAGGCAACCATATATTGAATTGGCCGATAGGTTCTATGGCAGCTATACGATATATCGGTCCAATTTAGATCAAACTTTGACAGCCTTTTAAGGGCATACTTAAACATATATGCAGAAAATATATCTATGACAGCTATACGATATAGCGGTCCGATCCGGCTCGTTTCGACTTATTTATAGCCTGCAGAAATAAGAAGCTTGTATACCAAGTTTCACCAAGATAGCTCTAAAACTAAAGGACTAGTTTGCTTTGCAACAGACAGACGGACGGACAGACGGACATGGCTAGTTCGATAGTTAAATATTATAGTTATTTTCCAATTTACAAACCGATCAGATCATAAACACAAAAGTTATTCAATTAGACATTTTACTTACATCTTTCTGCTGACAACGCTCTGTAGTAGAATACTTAATTGTTAGAAGGTTGGGCAAAGGGTATCTTACTGCTGAGCATGTTCGCCTGTAGCTTTCTTGTTACTTGTTTAAACTACAAAATATTCAATTGAAATGCTTATAAAATTTATCATATTAATATAACACCTGATTTAAACGGAAAAAACTAACGCATACCTTAAAACGGAAAGCCTTTGTTGCTTTTAAGGTCAACTCTAGACAATTTCGTGTTTAATAAATACTTTATTCATTTCAAAAGGTTCAAGAGCAATAACTGTAAAAAAAACCTGTGACTAATAGTGACAGTAGGCACCACCTGCAATGCGAATTATGCTCGAAACTTTAATAGGCAATAAATATTAATTAATTACCGGCATATAGGCAGCATTTTAGGTGAAGGAACGAATGAACAATTTATGACGCATACGCAAGAGGCTACAACAACAACAACAACAACAACAACAAAGAGTAGAAACAATTTATCAATTTTTAATGATTAACTCTTTTCATTTAAAAGTTTTTTAATATCGAAGCACGCCAAGGCTCTTTAATTAGTTTTATGCTGCTGAGACGAGCATAAATTACCAAACAAAGAGAGACAAAGTGGGAAACAGAGAAAGAGAGAGAGAAGCTAGGGCGTGCCCTGAGCAGCGCAAAACTGGTTGCCTTATAGAGAGAGAGAGCAAGAAGAAGCACAAAAAAGAATCATCTGAAGTAGAAGCAATTGTGCTGTAATTAAGCAGAAAAAAACTGCAATAAACAAGTGAGAATTTTCCATTTGATTACACGCCAGACTATAAACAATTTACTCATCGACTCTACGAAGTTTCCAATTGCTGTTGTTGTTTCTTATTCTATTTTTTTTTTCGAATTTTTCATAAATCATTTTCCAATTGCATCATCGTGGCTAAATTAAGGCCCAAAGTTTATTTGCATAATGAAAATGCATAAACAGAGACGGAGACAGAGACAGAGATACAGACACAGACTAAGATGATCATCTGAAGTTCTCAATGTGCATACAAACAATTAACGAACCGTTCAACAGCTTATCACAAAAGATTCCACAAGGTCGTCGACGGGGAGGGCTTCCTCATAATTTTAAAGCCGTCATTAAGTGAAGACCTTCAAGGTTCACTAACTAAATTAACCATTTGTCCGAAAAATAAGTAATCGCACATGTCGTAAATTATGAGTTTAAAAAAATATTTGAAAAAGTTTTAGGTAAGATGGAGGGCCATAAAGCACGATACTCAGATAAGATACCCAGCAAAATTGTGGATGATAAAATGGCTAAAAAAGGGGCATTTGTTTTACATTTTAAGTATGTTATATCATTGAGTTTAATTGATTTTACTCAGTTTAATATGTATAACTTTATTTGTATTGTACTTGTATTATTTAATTTTCAAGTCAATTAATACTAGCCGATATCGGAATGAATATGGTAATAAATAATTATATTTAATTAACTTAAAACTTATATAAATAATTTAAAGTTAAAAAAAATATACCTTATTATTTTAAAATAAATAAATTAATTTTAAATTTATATTCATATTATATAAAATAAAATTTAAAATGTCTACAGTTTATAAGCTTTAAGATCTGGATAACTATCTGATCTAAGTAGATAGTTTATTTAAGAGTTTTCTTTGAGTATAGTTTTCCATCGACCCTCTGCATCGCTATACCCCACAGTTAAGACTCACTGTGTAAGCTCAGCAAAGCGCATCAACCGCAGTCAAAAGGGGCCAACAAATGGTCAGCTCAGTCAGTCAGTCGGCCGTCTGTCCGGCTATGGTCCGTCAGTCATTCAGTCAGTCAGTCAGTTGGCCAGTCAAGCAGTCAGTATTTTCAATAAACGTACACGCAAAAGGCAAAATAAATATGGCAAATTGAAGTGGGCAACATTAGCAGCCGGCGGCGGTAGTGGCAACGGCGCAGATACGTCGACACTATAAAAAAAAAAAACAAGTAGAAAGAGGAGGGGGGAGAAAAAAAAACCTCGACGCAATGCGCATGCGCGCAGCACGCAATGTCAAAAGAGAGCCTCGAGTTGTTACCAAGCCACACTACTACCAAAAGCAAAGCCAAGGTTGTTGTAACGCCGTGTTTGTAGTTGTTAGGGGGAATATCCATTGAAAGTTAATCGTAAATCGGATCGATATTTAATATATATAATAATTTTATAATCATAATCTTAGATTTTTTAAAATATTTTATTGAAAAATCTGTTTGGAGCCAATCAACTTCGAAAGAATAAAAAATAGTTTTCCATAAGATATAGGTATACTATAATAAAGACATATATATACTCTTGTAGATTAGTCAAAATTCTTGCTAAATTGTATTTTTATTTTTTACAATAATATTTCATGTAATCCCCATATATAATAAACGAATTTTACAATTTATACGATTCATAAATATTGTATTTTAATGATTAAGAATCATAGCTTAGGGTATCTCCCAGTCTTGTAATTTTATGACTTTAATGAAGCTTCCCAACATGTTGTTATTGCGGTTGTACTTGTTGTTGTTTTTCTGTATGTTTTCATTTTTTTTTTTTTTTTTTTTTTTTTTTGTGGCTTCAAGTACAACAGACGATTGTGAGTACAGCAGGCCGAGCAATGTTAGCGCCATAAATAGTTGGACCGAAGTTGAAAGTATGCGTAGAGAACGCAAACAGAACTGCCTCAAGTTTAATTGCAAATTGTAAAACTCTTTTCGGGGTGGGGCTAATCAAAAGATTTACAACGAAGCCATTGAGTGAGTCAAGGGTTAGGGCCATAACTTCAGCTTGAACAAAATGAAAATAGCATAAAATTAATTGCCGGTAGCTAGCAACAAGGAAGCACATGCTAAGAACTAGTACAATAAAGGTGTTTAGAATTAGAATAATATGGTAACTATTTAATATTTTAAATACTGTAAGCACCTATCTGTTGCTATTGTTTGTTCTAACGATAGTAAGAGAAAACTATCGAATAAGACGCTTGACTAACAACTGTTTCTCTCATATTTTGTATATTTCTTGCGATTTCTTTTTTCTTGTGATAGGAAGAGAAAACTTTTGACTAACTTACAAGCTTTTCTTTTTCTAATTTCATGTTTTCAAATTTTTTTGTTATTACGATAGTAAGAGACTACTATCGAATAACTTACATTACTAACGTGCTTTTCTAAAACTATAAAAAAATTGTAAAACAAAAATCATGATTCATAACATTGAGACTTGATTAGATTTGAATACCCCAAATTTATAATAAAATGCACTCATTAGAAAAACCACTTAATATGATCCAGCATGCTGGTATTCCCCGATTAGTAACAATCAACTTGAAGTGCCGAATCAGAGTTGGAAAGTCATAAAAAAGCCAAGTCTGGAACACCTGTAAGAGATACCTGGATTGTTTTCCTTTCGTTTTAATGCCAAAAGCAGCATTTCCCAGAAGTACTTAAGTCTAGCCGAGCGCCATCAACATTATTTCTCGTATCAGCAATTTGATTTATTGAGGCGCAAATGCAAAGACCCCAAGACATCCAAATCATGTTAAACACATGGCGTACTCCAAGTTGAGAGAGAGAGAAAGAGAAGGAGTGAAGAGACCCCAAGTTGTGTGTAGGATGGAAATGGGTTCACCCATCCACGGTCTGGTCGACATGTGAGTTTTTGCCGACGATAGATAAGCGAACCCCAAATGGGATTAAAATGACGCGAGTATAAACTTTAATGAGAAGGAAAATGAACACAGAAATTGTCACATCTCAGTGAAAATGCATCGCTTTAAAAGCGACAGTCAATGTGCATCAGAATGCAAGTTATACGAACGTTAGATGCGCTGTATTTAATAACAAAAGGCTGGCTTGGTTATGTTTAATAGTTCTTTACGAAGCACAACAGGTTTTTAATGGTAAAAGAAACACAAATGCGATGAGATCATGTAATTATTAATAAAATATAAATAAATTTACAAAGTTAAGAAAATAAAAGAAATTTTCAAAACACTAAATGAATTTTAATACATTAAAATAAAATAAAAAGTATAAAATTAAATTTTTAATTTTCAATATTGAATTTTAATTTTAAATGAAATATGAAAACATATTTCTACATTTTTGAATTTTTAACAATAAAATTTAATTCTATTACATTTTATTTTTTTGCAATAAATTTTTAATTTCAATTGTGTCTGACTTTTTAATTTAAGCGCTTATAGTCGACGGAGAATAAATTAATAAAAAATATAAATAATAACTTAAAATTATACTTAAAATAAATGAAACTCGCATATTATTTTAAAAATATTTCTAAAAAAAAAACAAGAATAAAAAGGAAGAGAATATTATATAGTTATTATATTATCCAAAATATAAACAGGTTTTATAGAAATTTTTAGGGCATAAATTAAACAAGCAATTTGCAAATGTTCAAATTCAACTAAGCTACCTTCTCCACCTATATTAAGCGGTATTTATGCAGGAGACAATCAGGCGGAGCCGCTCAGTCAAGTGTGCCAACAGCAAAAAGGCGGTTTGGGTCACATACTGCGACAATGGCAATACAGAGGCAAGAGTTTAAGATTGTCATACGGCAAAAGAGTAGGACAGCAAGCAAGAGAGCGAAAGAACAGACGATACTACGATACGGTACAAAGAGGAAACGAAGCGCGATATTAAAGATCGTTTAGATAGGCTGCGCTGCGACACGCAAAAGGCCACTTAGGCCAAAAATGTAGCATCTGCAGCGCAGATAGAAAGAGAGAGAGAGAGAGAGAGAGAGAGAGAGAGAGATCCAAGGCATTCGACATTTAGATGCTATGATAGATTAAAACATAGCTCTATGTCGGGCATGAGCATTATTATCTGATGAAAATTCTCGCGCGTGACAGGCGTTGCAATGCTATCGATTACCGTAGATAATGTAAGTGAGCGAAGCGAAGTGCAGCTAAGTTATTCTCGTTCATAGTATATTGAGTAGAATGCACACACCCTAAATGGACACTCATTAGGCTGTCCGATCTGTTCTGTCGCGTCCTTAAGACAAGTACTACTACTTATAAATAGCCCAGGCATGTCCATAGGGACAGGGCAGAGGCAAGGCTGATGGGGTTGGGGGCGGGGGTCATTAATGGCGCCGCTTGTTGGCCCACAAAGACAGAGGGGAGGGGGGGGAGGAGGAGCTTTAAGTATCGTATGTACAGCTACATGAAACGAGTTTTTCAGTTTCGGCCTTCTTGCCTCCTCTTGACTCTTGTGATTCGTGGTAGTAGCACTTGGTTCTCGTGGCAACACACGCCCTTACAGCCGATGGCCTCTGTGGCTACCACAAGTCAATTTGAAGTATGGAAGCAGCTTATAAAAACGCACGAAAATCAAGAAAAAACCTCACTGCAATTAGCAAAAAAAAAAACTCAAAAAAAAGAATAGATAGCATAGAAAGAGCAAGAATGGATAGCCAGGGGACCTTTGTGGTATGGCTGTATTTGGCTGTTTTTTAGCTCTTTTTTAGCACCTAAACGCTTATCTTTAACGCTTTGCAGGTAAATTATTTCTAGAGATTTATACAATGAAATACTAAGCTGCACATGAAATTTATATTGTGTTTGATAAGTTGATATTTTTGAATATTGAAGCAATTTACTAGACCATTTAACGAAAATAAAGACATAAATCTTAAGAAAGCTGAAGAAAACTTTGCAAAAGAAAAGCATAAATAAACACAATAATCTACAGTATAAATAAATGTTTCGAAAATGAAAGTCTATTTGGGGCGTGTGGAAGATTGGACACTCTATAGAGCTAGAAAACATGAGACTATTATAATGCATGAAATGTTTTATGGTTATTACATATATTCTTGTACAGTTGTTTCCTTCAGTTGACTTTAAAATATGCAACAATTTATACAATACATCTTTAATATGCCTCAGTTATTAGTATATCTTATCATATCACATGGTCTGCTTTGCTATATATTCTTGTACAGTCGTATACTTTAGCCGATTTGAAAATCTGCAATATAATGCATCCTTATATTTAGAACAATCCACATTGATAGCCTCAGTTATTATATGTATCTTGCCATGCTATATATTAACTATATATTCTTGTACAATTGTTTACTTTAGCTAATTTCAAAATATAATATAATGCATTCAAAATCTAGAACAACCACCTTCGATACGCCCCAATTACTACATCATGTCATATCCCATCGTCTGCAACGCTTTAGTAAATGCAGAAATACTCGACACATTCGATTGTTATTCAAAGAAATTGTTTTCATTTGTGCCAAGTAAATTGAGAGAAGTCTGCAAAAACAATTTAATTCACTTAAAAATATATTTTCTATGCATTCTCTTATTGTTGTCCGATTGTTTGTTGTGGTCTGTGTCTGTGCGTGTGTGTGTGTGTGTTGTGTCTGCTCGATACGCAGCATTTCGTTTCGTTTCGTTTTGAATCGTTTTATAGTATTTATAACATAAGTTATACTATGAGCGTAGAAAATTCCATTTAATTTGGATAGGCGAAGGTGGCTCCCCTTCCCAACTATTTTTAGCCACATTTTTGACTTAGTTTTTTTTTGTTATAGTTTGGCAAAAGTGTAACATCACGTTGTGGGACTGATGAGATTTAACAGCAAATAACTGCACGTCATTTTTGGCATCATCAAAGTATTCAGTGCGCAGCGTAAAGACTGAGGCAGATTGTACAGATAGACAGACGCCAGCCAGACCATGCCATGCTTCCTTGATATGCAGAGCGTGGCGAAAAACGGCGGCAAATTGAATTTAAAATTGAATCAATATGATAGATAAAATAACTATAAGTACAAGAATAGCTAAAGTCTCACGTACTTGTAGATAAACAAGCTGGATAAAGAGAATAGAAAGAGGACTAGGAGCTGCGACTAGCTTGAGTCGAGTGTCAAGTTTCAGATATTAAATTTCGTTCTCCTTGGAATAATTTAAAAAATGTCTTTGGATAACTTACTATTGGAATACCCTGCACGTATTTTGGACTAATAAAGATGAGGTATCTTTAAATAAATTCTTGAAGAGATAGTTTATGTATTTATTTAATTAACGTCAACTAATACAAATCGATACAAAAAAAAAAAAAATACAATTCGAAACAAAAAAATACGCTGCAGAAAATTTAATTAAATTAAATTAAGATTAAAAATTAACTAAAAATTTATATGTAAGTTAAATTAAAGACAGGAAACTATTCTGGGATCACAATAAGCACATTAATTCAAATTATTTCCTCTGCTTAGTTCGTCAAAATAAAATTTCCGCAAATTTAAATATTAATTTTAATATTAATTAAAATTTGTCAGTTTCGTTTTACCGATAACAAAAATTTTCAAAATTATTTCCACTCCATTTGCATGTCCACAAAAAAAAGTTAAATTTCTTTATTTGTCATTGTATTTTTTTTTTACCCTGCAAAAAGGTACAACGACTTCCCGGGACTTAAGCAAAACAAAGGCTCTGTCTCTGCACACAGCACAATTGTTAAATATTCGTAATTGTTGTGTAACTTTGCAGTCTTCTCTGCGCACATTTACGGACACCGAAAAACAAAAGACACAGGCAAATAACAAATAGCAATAACAATAGCAATAGTAAAAAATCATTGCCGTCAATTTGTTGCAGCTAATTGCAAATGCCTTGGCAAACAAAACCCAGTGACGACCTTTACAACAACAACAGCTACAACGACATTTTATTCAGTTTCGTTTTTACTTGATATTCGCTTTTTGCTGTGCGCTGTGTGTGTTTCCTCTCTGCTTCAATACAGAAAATTTAATTGTGCAAACATAACTCGGCCAGTGCCATCTCGTCCCCTCAAACAATTCAACCAAGCTGACCGGTGACTCGTTGAATTCCTCGGGTCATAATGGTTATACGGTTAATTGCTTTTTTCGTCGGGTTTGTCTCCCTCTATCTCTCTCTTTTTCTCTCTCTTCCTTCCTCGTTTTAACTGCTTGAACTCTTGATCTCTCAAGGTTGCCAGCGCCACCTTGACTTCACACGAGCCCATTATCTCTTTAATAACATCTTCAGTAATAACTCCCCCCCTGCCAAAAAAAAAAAATGATTATGTATGAGTAAGATTGCAAGAGAATAACAAGAAAAGAGCTTCATCACGAATTTAATTACCACGCATGGTGGCAACTGTGGGTTTTTTTCTTTCTCTGGCAAGATCTTACAAAAAAAAAGCTCTTTTAGCTACCAGAAATGAATGGACATTATGCAAAAATGTGGGCGGCTACCGGTGTCACGCCCACACACCCATCAACTACCGATTTCGGCCAGTGCCAGCATGACGTATACTTAACACAAGCGGCGCAAAAAAGGAAATTTACGAGAACATGGTAGGCCTAGGTAGAGATTGAGATACGCTTGCGGTGTGGATAAAGTTACGTGAAAAAAATTTGTTTATAATTAAAATTTTATGTTTTTTCATAAAAATATTCTGATTTTAGGCGGCTCAAGGTCGATTTTTAATATCATAAAAATTAAAATAAATTTTATAAGAATATTTTAATAGGCTTATAAAAATTTAATTAAAAATCAAAAATGAAAATTAAATAAAGTTTAATTTTTTCATAATTTCATAAACCGTACAAAATTAATTTACATTTAAATTTTACTTTTCATTTAAATTTAAATTGAGTTGACTCTCCTTAGTCGACTTTAAATAAATAAATAAAATATATTATGAATATTATTCTTTAGCTATAAGTTGGGAATTTGCTTTGATTAAATACTGTCATTGTTCTAAACAATTGATTTATTATTGAGAACTGACAAGGTTGATATACTTTCAATCCCAAGTTCTTAGTAATTTCTACATGTTAACATTTTTCCAACGATTTCTTCAACACTTCAACAATTTTAAATTGATTTTAATTTTTATTTTCCTATAAAAAATAAATACCCACAATTGCCGTAAAAAAGTCTTTAAAGCCAGCAAATATTCAAATAGCAATTCACGACTCGCTACTTGCTTAAGTTTATAGCCGAATTTAAATACCCAAATTGACGAAGTGTATGACGAAGGAGTCACTCAATAAACAAACGAAATTATACAGGAACGGAAAAGAACGGCTAAGAAAAGAAAGAAATTTGCATAGCGTGTGCTAAGAGAGAAATAAAAAAAGAACCCAACAGAAAAAAAGGTCCAGCAAGAAAAAAGGGAAAAGCAAAGTTAAAGTCATGTCGGGAGAAATCTGGGCAAATGAAGTAAAGGTGTCAAGAACTTTATTGACAGGCCTCAAGCTGACTGGCAAACAAAACGTAATGCTGGAAACAAAACAAAAAAAAAGTTTACACAACAACAACAACAACATCGAGAAGAGACTCGAAACCGAATCGAAACGAAGAACCGAACCAAACTCTCCCATGTAGGAAGCCGAGGAAAGCAAATAAAACAAAACAAACTCAAAACGTGACAGGCAGCAAAAGCGTCACTCTAGTCCCAATAACAACAACAACAACAACAACAACAAATGACGACAAAAACGAAAAAAAAAAATATTTTTGCATTGACAAATGAGCTACGTGAAAGTTTTGCACAACACTGTCCAGGCCAATGGACCCCGGAGCAACGCGCTGCCCCCGGGAAAAACATAAAGAGTCGTGAAAAGCCTTTTCTCTCTCTCTCTCTCTGGAAAATCGAAACCAAGTAATTAGCACTTATTGAGATCAAAGTCAAGTGAATCGTTCGCTCACTCAGTCACTCACTTGCTGACTCGTTCTCCCCCCCTCGTGCGAACTAGTTTTGCGCCGCCGCTGCATGTGGGCAGTGCGGCAGAGGTCGACATACTTTTCGCAGTCACTGTCATTGGCAAGCAGCAAATAGAGCAAAGCAAATAATAACAAATACCCGCACAGTTGCGCTCATAAAGCTGACGCTGAGCTTACACAGAGCATAATTAATGTGCACTTACCGCAGCCGGCGACCGGTTGTACGGAGAGCAAGAGAGTGTGAGAGGGGAGACAGAGGGGGGAAAGAATAGCAGGAGCACAAGAGCTGCACGCCTTGCTAGGTGCTAGGTGCATATAAGTTGCAGAAATAGAGGGAGAATGCTGAATGAGGCAGAAAGAGAGAGGGAGAGAGAGAGGGAGAGAGAGAGAGAGAGAGAGGGGGGGAGATCGAGGGAAAGAGATGACGCACCCAATACTTAAAGTAAACTGCAATTGGTTTTGCATGTCAAAGTGTTTTGAGCTCGGGCATCTCTATACACAGCAGAGGCACGCTACACGCAGCTGGGGCATATGCGACTGATGGGAAAATAAGGGGTTTATACACGCTAACCATAGGTTAAAAGCTAAGTGTAAGCACAAAGTGTATGTTTGAAGTAAAAAATGGCATCTCTAACCTTGCAAAGTATTTATATATATTCCTGATCATCCAAATGATTTCTCCCAATTTTGTTGTTATCGTATAATAAACTCAGGACGCGATTTTAAAAATATTTTTGAAGACAAGGCTAGTTCTACCACGCAGCTTTTCTGCGTGTTTTTCTAACAGTTATCTAGTCATTTCATAATTTCATTTTCTTGCAAGTTTAAAAATTAAAAAAAAAAAAACAAGTAAGAATGACTACAGTCAAGTGTTGACTGTATAAGACCATGGATTTTTGAAGATTATGAAAAAAATCAGATTGAGAAAATTGTTATTGGTAAACGCGTTTATCAAAGAAAAAAAAAAACAAAACATAATTTTCAGTTAGACGCCAAGCAGTCCAAGCAGTTGGAAAAAACACTGCTTGCTTGCTCGCAATGCACTGCAGTGGGCGCTGTGCAAATCTATATAAAACGTTGAAAAACTTTTATGTTCATTATCCGATCAGAACTAAAACCGTTTAGGTGGTGATAGTTATCTTACACACCAAAACTGAATACTGCAGCTTTATTATTGCGCTTGCTATTCGGTTTATTGATTTGCGGGGACGGAAGTAGGCGTGGCCCAAATTTTAATAAAAATTTTTCAGCGTATGATTCACATGAGTGTTGTCACCAAATTTGGTGGCTCTAGCTTTTTTAGTTTCTGAGGTATAGGCGTTCATACAGACGGGCAGACAGACATGGCTCAATCGACTGGGCTAGTGATTCTGAGCAAGAATATATATATTTTTCTACAAACACAATAGAACATGTAGTTTTTTAAAATCTATGATCTAAAAACGTTATTAAAATTATTCTAAAATTACTTAAATTTTACTAAATTTAGTAAAATTAGTAAAGTTAATCAGGTATTTTTTATAAATTATTTAAAATAATTGACTGAGTAATTTGTTTTGTTTCATCGATCTACAATTTCTGAGCAAAGCATTTTATATCATTTACACTTTAATAAATATTTAAATTAAATTTCAAAAATAATTCTACTACTTTTTTTCCAATTTATTTAGATTTTCAAAATAATTGGAAAAATTTAATAATAAATTATTTTTCTACTGATTCAACAGGATATTTAGTTAATTTCTCACTTAATTTCAATCTTCATCATCGTTAATTTCAATAGGGCATTTGCCAGTCACCTGGGCCGAAGATCTGTCGCTCCCGCTGCACATTGCATACAGCTACTGCAGAGAAACTCATTTGCAATTGACACCAACGACAGGAGGCAGTTGCAATTGCAGTTGCAGTGGCAGTGGCAACTTGCAGTTTGTAGCTGAGGAGGCGGTGACTGCTTGCGGCAGGTGGTCGGTGCAGTCCAGTGGTGGCTTGCAGCTTGTAACTTGCAACTTGCAGGTGGCAGGTGGCAGGTGGCAGGTGGCAGAAGGCCGGTGCCAGGTGGCAGGCAATAACCATCATAGGCAGCTTCAGCAGACAAATGCGATGATGGGCGATGCCGTGGAAAACGTGTGCCACATAATGTCACTCTCATTTAAACAACATGTAAGCGAATGTCACGCGGCGCCGCAGGGGAAGGCGGCAGGCAACAAGAGGCAATAGTTGCTGTTGTTGTCGGTCGACTTGGTCAACTGCAATGTGCCACTCATTTGCGGACGAATGTCAACGGCAACCCGCATGGTGCATGGTGCATGGTGCGATAATTAAGGTTAATCAAAATGACAACAACAACGGCAACGAAATGAGAATGAGAATGGTTTGCTGCTGCAGTGCGTCATGGCGCCAGCGAGACAACAATAATTAAACGTGAACATCAAACGAGATTTGGACAAACAACTAAACTAACTGTACAGAGTATGCGAAGCACATCAACTAATTATACCCTTCAAACATTGAAAATTCGAAGAAGAGGATATACAAGCATTGTGCAAATGTATGTAAGTGACATACATACATATATTCTGGTCCCGAGCTGAGCCGATTAGGCTATGTCCGTCTGTCTGTTTGTCCGTCTGTATGAGCACACAGATATCAGCTATTGTAAAAGCTAGAGACACCAAATTTGACTTGAAGATTTTTGTATTTTGTCTTTTTCGTTAGTTTATTTAAAATTTGTGCCACGCCCACCGCCTACGCAAATTGAATTTGTGTTGTAAGACCGTTGCTTTAGTTTCTCCGCCCGTGTTTGAAGTGAGATAGCAATAGCAATAGAAAACTTTAGCAGTTGAGCACAGGGTATTCTACTGTCACGCATGTTCGATTGTAGTTTTCTTCCTTTATTTTCTTTGCAAATACCCATGCATGCACGTGCGTGTCGCTGTGTGTATTTATGACAATCTTTTGCTGCCGTTTTGTGGTGTCTTTTCTTTCCCCTCAGCCCCTGCCTCCTCCTTCCTTTCTGTTTTGTAGCTATTTACATAGCCGGGAAAGAGGCAAGCGCGCTGACAGTTGACTTTACCACATGTTGCCTGTCAAACTGTCGGCGCCTGAAGTTTTGCACACACAACAGCAGCCATCTCCCTCACACTCTCGCTCTCTCTCTCTTTCCTTCTCACTCTTCGCGCTGCTACTGTCTGTCACCCCGTCTCGGTTTTCTTTCATAAATCAAAGCGCCTCGCAGTGTCAGCAGTAAATGAGTCATTTACCTTTAGCTATGCGATAGGTTGGGCGACATGGGGAGGTTGGAGGGGCGTGGCACCGCATGCGGGTGACTCTTTGAAGCTCTTTGCGAAATTCAAATATTGCCTTGCCTAATTAGAGCTCACTCTATGCGCAAAGGCCGCGTCGAAACAATTAAATTTTCTGGCATTAAAGCGATTTTTCGGTTTCCGCGAAATTTGAGTTCGCCAAAAAAACAAGAAAGAGTTTATCAGCTTACCTGATTTGTTTTGCAAATTGCTGTAGACGGCGAGATAATGAAAAGAGAAAGAGAGAAAGAGAGAGAGAGAAGAATTAAATACAATTTCTGGAATTCATAAAATTAGTTTAATTTTTTATGTAGCTTAGTGTAAGATAAGATTATCAAATAGCACCGACGTGTATTAAGTTTCCATAGAAAAAGCAATAAAGTGGATCATATATGGATCCACATAGTATCCACATAACACCTACGCATTTCCCGCAAGTATTATTTTGATAGGCACTGTAAGAATTGCTTATACAGCGTACAATCCACATAGGTTCCACAAACTTACATACTACACAACTACGATCTATATACAGCCCACATGTATATAATCCACACATAATACATATTCGATCCACACACCATTTGCACATTCCTTGCACTTAAAACCGTTTTTACTGTTAAAACATCTTTCAGATACATATGTTCCACATAGTGTCCACCCACCATCCACATGCGATCCACAAAGCAGATATGTACATAAAAACTGAGATTTTAAGCCACTTTCAAGTTACACATTCATATCTCTCTCACAGCGCGCGTAACATTTCTAATGACTTATTTATGCAAAAAACTATTTGCAATCCACTTGGCATCCACATGCAACATACTCAACTCAGTGACATGAAGAGCAGCAGCAGCAGCAGCATCAGCAGCTCGTTAACAATCGCTGTCAACTGTGTTCGCAGCTGCGCCTGCTGCCTGTCGGGGCAAGGAGCAACTGCAGCAACTTTCCACAAACTACGCAAATGTTGCACATTGCGGAGAAAGTGCAGTTGGCTAAGATACTTTAGAGTGTTGCGCCTCTTGCGCTGCGTTCCTCTAAGCAGCATTTGCAGCATTTGCACTATTCAAAAATTAATGCGCTAAAAGAAAACCCAAAGCCCAAGAAGAGTAAAGCAAAGAAAGCAACGCGTCGAGTCTCCAGACTGCATAAATGATGCCCACAGGACACAGTGGACACCCCCCATCACCACCCACACACACAGACATAGACTCCCCTCTCCCCCTTCTCCCTCGCTCTTTGCCCTGCAGTAGAGAAAAAATGTGCAGCATGTGCAAAATGTTGGCAAAAGTAGCCCAAGGCGGTGAGTTGGGCACAAAAGGCAGTCCGAGTCCGAGAATAGGTGGAGCGACGACAAAAGAGTCAAAAGAAAGGCGAAATATGCAAGTGTTCTTCTGCATGTTTCCGAATTCATGTATTCTGTGTTGAGAAAAAAACTTTAGGGATGGCAGAAGAAAAATGAGTGAAAGAAATCTAGAAGAAATTTGTTTCAGCTAAATAAAAAAAAAATTAAAGTAATGCAGATAGAAAAAACTTCAGGTATAGCAAGATAACAACCCTAAGAGGAAGTTACTGCATTTACAGTATATTGTATTTTGGAATATGCATTAAGTCTATACCTGTGTGTATGTCAAAGAAGAAAATTGAAACTGTATTACTATAGTTAAAATTTAAATTATGTATCTATGAATTTAAGGAGGCGATGGGCGTGGCAAATTTGAAAAAAAAAACTTATGAAACAGATAATATACGGAAACCTTTATGACAATTTGCTGTCTCTAGCTTCTACAATTGCTGAGATATATGTATTCATATGAACAGACAGACGGACAGGCTGACGGACATGTCTGAATTGAGAACTTTTAACGATTGAAAAGTAGAAAAACCTTACATTATTACAGAAAGAATACGCTTTCAAATTGTATAAAATGCCTGTCAATACTGCTTACTATCCGAACTTTGATTTCAAGAAAAACTAATGAAAAATTCCCACATTCAATAGAATCTTCTCTCTCTCTCTCTCTCTCTCTGGAAGCGAACCCACACAAATAATAGATAAGCCATTGTACCTCATATAATACACGTCTGCTAACAATCAATTTACTCTATTTTTTATGTGTGTGCGGAAACTTGCGTCTGGCGAATTTGAAAATTTCCGTGACTGTCAATATAAATAAAAGCGAAATACTAAACACATCCGCAGAGCATTTTCATCTTTCAAGCCAAATGCAGCAAGAACGACGGAAAAAGAAAAAAAAAACAGGCAACAACACACAAAAATACCACACATATACCGAATATAGTATATCTAAATATAGTAGATACTAGTATGTTAGTATGTGCAGAAGGCGAAATGGAATGGAATGGAATGCCAACCTGGGCATCCGAGGTTCCCGAGGCGACTGATGGGGCCGCATTATTTTAGCTTGTCCATTTCAGTTGTTGTTGCTATTTTTTTTTTTTTTTTTTTTTTTGGCTTTTTGTTCAGCGGTTTTCTCTTATTCTTACCGCTTGATGCGGAAGTTTTTAAATTGTGCAGCAATTTTTATTCTTTCATGAGCATTTTGGTTCCTAGTCAAGGAGCACAGTCTGAAGACTCCGGAATCTGTGACGGAGTCGGCCGAAGGCAAATTCCCCCTGATGCGGTGGTTTTTTCACTTGACTTTTCAAGTGATGCCGGGGCCCCAGCATGTTGCCGCAAAAGGGGCGTGGCACGACAAGAGGCAAACAGTGGGGCGAATGCCCAAGTAAAAGCAAACAAAGTCATTTGTTTTGGATATGGAACAACTTAGTGTTTGTGTATGAAGCTCAGCGAAGGAGACAGGGAGAGCCAAAGAGAGAGAGAGAGAGAGAGAGAGAGAGAGAGAGAGAGAGAGAGGGAGGTTGGTTGGGTCAAGAGCAATAACGTTGAATAATAAGATTTAGCGTGCGGAGACAGCAAAGTTTATGTGCGCGTCTCCTTCGATGCTTGTGCTTGTGTGTTCTTATGTGTGTGTGTGTGTGTGTATCTGTGCGTGGGCGTGGCAGCATTGTGCTATGCTTAAGCACAGTAAATGCAGCTGCGAGGAGAGAGAAGAATACCAGAACCATTAAAAGTGTGTGGCAAAGTCGTATTTTTATCACCTCAAGGCACACAGCATAATCGCATAAAGAGTTCTTTCGTTTTTACATGCCATAATACGCAATCAAAAGAAATAAATTCCACATAATTAAGTGGCACAGCCAGTTTGATATTTATGCAAATTGAAGCGGAAAGTGTAAATATTGTCTGACTATATAAATAACTAATGGAAAAACTAAGTAAAATATCTGGCTATAAGACTCCACAACAGTTTTCCAAGTAACATTTTACTGCTTCCTTCCCTCTCTCTCTCTCTCTTCTCTTCGCAATTTTTAAGTTAACCTATCCTACCTACCACTTAGCATCCACAAATATGCCAACTCAAAAACCTGTTTAGCAACTTTTTGCACAACGTTTTTTCCGTTTCCGTTTCCGCTATAAACTATACCCGTATTTTTGACATCTGTCATGGGTTGATAAAAAGCGGCAAACTTTTCCACACTAACTGCACTTAATATACATATGTCGTACATACTACGACATGCATAATCCACTTGGGATCCACAACATGCACATAACTCTTGCCGAGTCGAGTCTACGAGACTCGCAGGCTCACAGGCCCAAAGGACAACTGCCAAAATGACAAGTGACTCAAAGACTAAAGATAAATGCCGAATGCCGAATGCGACAAGCAGCTAAAAAACAGGAGGAGGAGGAGGAATTGCAACAGCCTTCAACACACACACACACACATACAGAGACAGATAAACATAAGCTCTAACACACACACACACAGAGAGACAGGGGAGAGCGGCGCGCTCATTAAATATTTAAAACTCTTCTACCGCCAAAATCAAGTCTGAAAAAAAACAAAACAGAACGTAGCCTTCAAAAAAAATAAAAAAATATATAACAACAAAAACAAATAAAGCCACACATACACACACACACACACACACACACATACATGTACACAGCGAGCAGCAAAAGCGCAAAGCAAAAGCAAAGGAAAAAAGTTTACATTTGGCCAAAAAGGAAGTTTTGTGTGCATGCCATGGAATTTTAAGCAACAAAAACGGCCTCAAGGACCGCAGAGCCACGCCCCCCTCGCCTCCCTTGTGCCTCACAAAATGGGCGCGGCTGTGCTGTCAGCTGCTTATAAATGAGCCAGTATCTGCCGCACTCTCCTCTCCGTCTCTCTCTCTTTCTACACACCTCGTTGGCGGTGGGTGTTTATGGTAACGTATGCAATTTAATTAGGACTAAACTAAATTAATGGCCAACGTATTTGTTTCTACAGCAGCAGAAACAACAACAACAACAACTGTATAAAAGGGGTTTTTTGCGAGGTCCTTTGACGCCGGCAAAGAAGAAATGTGTGTGGCGGCCGCATGTTGTTAAAAATTTTGGCAAAGCCCTCGACGTATATTAGCGGCACAGAAAGAGAAAGAGACACAGAGAGGGAAGAGAAGAGAGTGAGGAAGAGAGGCAGAACCACACAGCGACACGGCGACATACTTGCAAAAGAAGCAACTTCCCAAGGAAGTGCGCTACATGCGCTCCCACTCACTCATCTGCCCCTGCCCCTCCCTCTCTCACTCTCACTCTCTAGCGCTCTCTGTGGCTGCAGGAAGTGCTCATTGAAAGTATTTCGCCTTGTTGGGTTATGTCATGTAGCAAATTGTGTGTGCGCAAATTTTACCATAGCCCCAAAATGTATGCTACACTTTTTGTGCGACAAAAAGGATATGCGACACAAGTTGCAATGCATAGCAGCATGTGGCATGCGGCATGCTTGTGCCCACCTGGTAGCGCACCTGGCGTTTTACATGCCAGTTCACAGGTTTAGTCAACTGAGTGTCGATTGAACACACACACGCACACGCACAAATCACGCACATTTCACTCTCAATTCCATTTACGAACTGAAATGAAATGCAACAAAATCAAATCAAAATTAATTTCGTAAAAACAATTCTACAGTTTGTTTTAAGCCATTTACGGCCATTGACATGAATCATTTAACAGTTGCAATGGAAAAGTTAATACGCTGTATCAGTGGACAGCATGAAGTTATAAGCAAAATTGCCAAATTGACTGTGATAGTTTTTATAGATTGATGGAATTAAAAGTGCATGTTGAGGATTGTTTTGAGAGACATTTGAAATTTAATACAGGGTGTAGGTTGTTTTATATTCAAACTTATATACAATATTTTTGTTTATTAAATTGATTTAAGATTCGAATACATTTTTTTCTATTATAAAAATTTCTTGTTAATAAGAAAATAGTTTTTTTCTTCGAATAAGTTATTATTTTATTAATTTAGAATATTATTTTCTTATAGAGCAACGTTTTTCTAGAAAGTATACTATTTTTTATTTTTAAATTAAAATTTTTTAAAATTTCCTTAATTATATTCCAATTCTAGGGATTCAGAAATTCAATTTTTTTTTGTTCGTATGAATTTATCTTTTACAATTTTATAATATTTTTTTCTTATAGAATAACGTTTTTTTAAGAAAGTTTTTTTTTTTAATGAAAAGCAAATTAGTATAAAATTTCCTTAATTATATATTAATTCTAGGGATCCAAAAAATATATTTTTTTACCAATAAATTCAACTTTTAATTTTTTATTTTATTTTTTTATCACTTTTCTTTCACTCTAGAAAGTATCCTATTCTTCTCAAAGTCTCAAACGAAAATAATTTAAATAACTTAACTTTTAATCTAAATACATTTGTTTAATTCCAGAAAAAATCGAAAAATGACGCGCTTAATAATAAATTGACAGTGTAAATCGAATTACCATAAAAAAAAGTGTAGTCAAGCATATGAACTGTGTAAATAGATTTACATTCAATAAATTCCTGTGCAGGTTTTTGAGCAATACTTCAAATAAAATTTGACAGCATGTTAAAGTGAGCGTTAAGCGAAATTATGCAATCATTAATAAAGTTGATTGGCATTTAAGCGCTGTCAATAAAGCGCAATTAAACAGTCAAATCGACATGACTGAAAACTTCTCATTTCTGAGTATGGGTAGGGCTTGTTAGCTTGTTAGGGGATGGTTGCTTGGTGTCTCACACTACGTTGGACTGTTTGTTGTGCACACACACTCGCACGCACACACTCGCACGCAGCACAAGCTGCTGTTACCGCTGCGCGGCAAACGACATAACGTTTGAAGTAAATGATATTAAATGTTATTCATACGACGTGTGGGCCCAGTCGCAATGTGAGTGGAGAGTGTGTGAGAGAGCTTACAGAGTCATTTGCAGTATTTCCGGTTCCTGCGGTGCTTAAATTTTATCAGAATGTGCGACTCGCTGAACTTAATGAAATTGTTTCTGCCCAAGGAACACACAGAAACACAACTGCGCCGTAATGCTAATGTGATAATTACGCGGGAAAAGAACCTTACGGAATTTTTTATTACATTTCAGCTAAAACACAAATCTCGAATTACATACACATGCTAAGAATATTCAATTCACTGTAAAAGTTTATGGCAAATTGAATTTGTACCACTTACTTTGCTGCAGCAGAAAACTCAAATATTTATTAAGCCTCGTTAATCTATATAGATTCAATTTAAACTTAGTATATATCTCTCTCCGCATAGGTAAACAGCTCATCCATTAGTGTGATGAATTTGAAATTGAATATGCAGTTGATTGAGTTTCGTTATTATTAATTGAGTAAATGTGCGATAAGCAAGCAAAAAGGAAATGAAAAGCGTAGCTCGAAATGGGTAAGTAAAAAAAGCAACAAACAACAATAACCACTATAAAATACCCTAATCGGTATAGTAAATATTATTAGAGCACATACACAACATGGAGTGTTATCGGTATTTTAAAGTGTATAATCAATTTCAGGAAATTATACCATAAAATAAATGAAATAACAGATTATTGTGGTAGTGGGCGTGGCATTTGATTTCCGAAAGTAAGTAAGTAAGTTAACGAGTCTATATGCTAAATGTAGAGTCTCAGAACTTTTATAACTGCAGTGATCTAAGTGTTTATACAGACCAACAGACTGGATTTCTTCTTTTCGGCTACAAATACCTTGCATCCAACTGTTTATTGATCCAATCTAGGGTATATTACCCTATGCCATGAGTTTCCAAATGAGTGCGGTAAATGAATAAATCGAATGCAATATTCATTTAAATGCATTTGACAAATTTGAATTTATTTGAACAAAAGAGAAAAAATCACTGCACTGATAACTCAATAAATGCAAGAATTTAATACATTAATCCTAACGTGACTATTTAAAGAGCAAATAGCATAAAGTTCAATTAGGTTCAAACTTGTTCAAACTAAATAATAATTGAATAAAAACTCCACTTAAATATTTCAGTGATTTATATTGAAATTATGTAAAAAATTAATTTGATTAGATTTTATTTATTTTTTTTTTTTTTATTTTTTTATTCATAAATTGTGTTCAGTAAAATTTTGTTTGCTAATAAAGTGTTTATGACGCTCTAAAATATGTCTGCTTCTTAAAATTGATATAAAACTAAAAAGGAAATGATGCAATCGTTAATATTTGATAGTTAACAAATGAAATAAATTACAACAAAAGCTGTCATGCAAATATTCAAACTAATTAATGCAATTATATATATGTATAAATACATATATTTTTTGTTTCACTCTCTAAAAAAAAGTGAAAAATCAATTAATTTACAATGCACATGAAAACCATGATGAAACCGCAATTGCAACAAAAACGGATTTAATTATGCAGCATAAGAAAGGAGAACGCGAAACGAGACTGACATACACATTCGGTGTGACATTTGAAATTTATCGGAGCGATAAATGTGCAAAATGTGCGAGCATTATAATTTATGCTCATGATAATTGCACTAAAAATAATATATATATAATTACAAGCGAGACAACACAAATTATTACACTGAACAAACAATCAAAAAAGGAGGGCGAGGCGAGTGTCAGGATTGCGTTAGGGGTTGGGCTGTTTGGCTGTTTGGGGCAAATGTCAAAAAGACAAATTGAAGGACAGCCCCAGTGACAGGACATATGTAATGGAATATTTTTTTTTTCGCTGGCTTTTGGGTGGCTGTGGCCCCTCCGGCATTTTCATTTAGCGCCGTTTTTACTCATTTCTATTGTGTAAATATTTAACATGAAATTACATGAATATTTCAAGTCCTTTTTGGGGAACGTTCCCATGGGTTGCATTTCTGAAAACGGATGACAGTCGCAGGCGTAAATTTCTAGGTAAATATGCGTATGTTTTTACACATTTCAGAGAGAGAGAGAGAGAGAGAAAGTCCAATAATAAATCAGGATTAAAATAACATTCAAACAAAGCAATCATGAATTCATATAACTGTTTCTATTCGAGTTACCCCACACACACACACACACACGCACACACAGTGAGCAATATAATTATATGCCCAGTGGGTGACGTACTATAGCAGACATGTCGTATACTATTCTCGGTAAGGACATCAAACTGTGTTAATGCGACACTTATAGTAAATTGTTGTTGTTTATATGTGAGAACGATTCGCTGGAAAATAATTCTTGGAATAAAAATCTTATTTTAGGATTATGACAGTCGCAATAAATGTTATGCGAGAACACAATGGCATCGTACAACGATTTTTAACAATTATATTATATTTTTAAAAAATATTTTCAGATAAATGTAGCTAATCAAAGTTTATGTGCAATTTAAGCTACTATAAACGATTTGAGTTTTATGAGTACTACGCATTTCATTACTACTCAATCAGTTCTGCACTTCTATATAACATAAATATGCATGTTATTTATATTCTCATACGGCACAGCACACAATGCAGCGCCTTAAGGGGTGTCAGGTTATACTACTAGCAATGTCGGAGCAAATCAAAATGCATGCACTGTAGCTTCGAACATTGAAATTTGCATACTTTTATGCAGAGAGCTGTCATTGAAATGCTTAGCAAGGGCGACAAGAAAAGTTACGAGGAAAATACTATAAATAATAATAAAGTGTTAGGTATTTAGATTTAACTAAGCTTGTAAAGTTGAAAACAAATTATTAAAATTTCTGCTCTTGGCATTTTAAAAGTTGAATATGATACATTTGCGAATTATGAGTTAGAGTATAGTTTAAATTGAGAGAACTTCAATAACCACCCTCGCACATTAAATATTTCCTACTTCATATACTGTTTTTTGCATTGCACTTCCTTGTTGTTCTCTATCTGAGTTTAGCTAACGTTCCACAGAAAAAAAAGGTATATCGAAAATTTAAGCAAAGCTCTTCAAGTGCTACACAGAGAAATAAGAACCTATAAATACTTCGAAGCGATCACTTTTAGCTTCAGCTTGTCCGGAAAATTTAAGCAGCTTCTGCACAACTTTGCCATAAAATTCCCTTAGCTAATTCTCAGTATTAACACTGGCTGTAAACTTAATTCTAGCCCACTTTCCCACTCAGCGCCAAAGCCATAAAATGGATGGAGAAGAACAAGCAAAAAACATAGTTTGCCGACAGCTTTATGCGCATCGCTGGGCAATTGCCACAGGAACAACAAAAAAAAAAAAAAAAAACATGAAACAAAATAAAAAGTAGAAGTAGTAAAAGTGTGTGTGTGTGTGTGTAGCGAGAAGAACTAAATGCAAACTATGCGCGCACTGTCAGCATGCACTGTGTGTGTGTGTATGCAACATATAATATGAAAATGCATGCTCGAAATATTTAAAACAAAGCGAAAATTCATTTTGACAGCGCAAATAATGTGAGCGAAAAACGAGAAGAGAAATAGAAATGCAATTGTCAGAAAATATATGCAAAAAATCAACATGAAAATTTCTGTTGAATTATTTAATGGGGCCCAAAGAGAGATTCGACGGCTTCCAGCGACATCATCATCATCATCGTCATCATCATCATCATCATCAGCGTGAAGATGTTCACGACAGCTGCTGTTGTTGCTGTTCTTGGTTTAATGTTTATACTTGTTGGTTAACAAAAACTTTTGTCGTTGTTGTTGTTGTTGTTGATGTTGTTGTTGTTAAGCAGCAAATTTTTTGTCTCTGGCCATAAAAACAAACTATGTGCGACACTTGCTACAGGACATGGCCAATAACACCTCGACAACAAGAGCAACAACAGCAACAACAGCAACAACGATGATGATTATAAGGGTAAGGAAACAACAACTAAATCAACCCCAAAGAAACTTGTGTGCGTCTAAATAGATTCCAGGTGTAATCATGTGTAAATCCTTAAAGTTTATTTTCCTGCAATTTCCTTTGTCCCCTTCGTGGGAGCTGTGTGAAAAACACGTAAAGTACAAAGCAATAAATATACGAATATCCGGCAAAAGATGAGATGAGGAAATAGAGAAAGTAGCAGCAGCAGAAGCAGAGACAGAGGTGCGCACAATGGCGACAAAGGTTGCTTGATTAGAAAAGATGACGAGCAGAGGGATTTATATTTAATAAGATTTCAAACACCTTCGACAAACTGTGCAGAATGAGGATGTTGTGTGTGTGTGTGAGGGTTGTGGAGAAAATATTACGACCCTTACAGCAAAACGTTTAGTAATCAAATTCAGTTTATGCAGCTATACGAACTATTCAGAAAAGCACTGTAAATGAAGCTGATGCTTAAAGCACCTGCAATATCCTATGTGCGAAAGAGAAAGGCAACAGCAAAGAACAGAAGAGCAAGAGCAGCAATAACAGCAGCAGTAGCAGACGCCGCCGCAGCTTTAGCTGCCAATAAAACATAAAATATTTGGTATAAAATAAGGCGCATACGCCGGGTCAGCCCCCACTGGCAGCCAATAGACGCTGAAGCTTCACACAGCACACAGCACACAGCCCCCACACACAGACACATTGGCATGCCGTGCCATGGTGCTGTGTGGCTGCAACGCGAGCACGTGGCATGCCCCCGAAGGCAATACAGGTACTACAAATGGTAAATGCGGCGTTCGAGCGAGGCAAACGCCATGCACAATGCAAAATTTATTAGTTTTGGCAAAGGACGAAGCGCAGTGATGCAACAGCAACAAGAATAAACAGTGGACAAATCAGTGGAAATATTGATTGCCAGATACCCTTTAGAAAGTAAGGTAGCTTATAAAATCACCAATTTCTAGGCTAATTCAAAATCAACCTGATTTGTTATATTATGACACAATATACCATAGTTTTAGAAAGCTTTATTCCAAATTTCAGATTAAAAGTGCTAGTAGATCCCGAGATCTGAAGCTGCTTGTAGAGAAAGCTATAGGTCTAATATAGAATCACGCAGTTTATACGTTTGATTTATAATATTACAAAATTATAAAGCATATTTTTAGAAAGCAATATACAAAATTTCAGACACATAGTCCTTGTAGATCCTGAGACTTATAACTTTTGGTAAGAAGGTTACAGATTTAAACAAAACTTTGCAGCTTCTCAATGTATAGACATTTCAAAGTACGGGTTTTCCACGCTAACTCAAAATAATCATATTTTTTTATTACAATATTATATAGCATATTTTTAGAAAGCTATATACCAAATTTCAGATCAACAGTGCTTGTAGATCCTGAGATCTGAAGGTATTTGTAGAAAACCTACTCATGAAATACAAAACTTTACAGTTTTCATTGACCTCTTCTTTATAAGCTCCATATACCCCCAACCAATTGAGCTTTGAGGGTATCAAAAAAACGCAGCCTGCGGCCAACAGGCTACAACTGCAGGCAAAAGCGCAATTTTGTTGCATTGTTGCCAGTTTTTTTTCCTGCCTGTTTTTTTTTTTTTTGTGTATTTCTTGTTATTGTTGCACAACTTGAGCCCATAATAAAAACGGCAGCCTAGATTTCTGCATGCATATATTGAGAAACAGATAGCAAAAGAGGCAGAAGCAAAGAAAGCACAAGAGCAGCACCCAATACACTCGCAGTCGTGGTACAGTCCTATACGGTCGGTCGTATCTTTAAATGCCAGGCCAACCGCAATGTAAACTGTTTACCTTGTGCCTAGGGCGGCTTTTCTGTTAGCCGTCATTCCATCTTATTCCTTTTTCTCTCTCCCTCTCTCTCTTTCTCTTTTTTGGCAGTCGAAAAACAGTTGGCAACACTAGCAAGTAAAAGCAAAGGCACCAAGATCTTTTGGCTGGCACTGTAAGTGAGTGTCAGACAATGAGCAGGCGAGAGAAGAGGATAGTGAGAGTGAAAGAGAGAGCGAGAGAGAATGGGAGAGTGGGAGAGAAAGAGAGTGAGTTGGCTTTGACTAATTCATGGCATACTGTGCGCTCTTAATTAAAAAGTCCTTTTTGCATGCAATCCTTGCCGGAGGCCCACATAAACTGTGCTTCCTATCGATTAGGCAAAGTGAGTAGAGTGAAGCTCGCTTTACTTACTTAAGAAATGCATAGAATGCTTAAAGTCTGTGCTGGGCTTACCTAGAAAGAGAGAAGAATAAAGAGATTGTTTAATATAAGTTGAAACTAAATTTTGATGAAGAGTTTTACTACAATAATTATTATAGTTGAGACTTTTCAAAAGCGAAACTTGTAAGGGCTTTAAATAAATTTCAATATAATTATGCGATTAATAGTGTTTTTCACTATTAAACTAAATATATTATAAATTTTAAAGAGAAAATTTAAAACCTCTTAGACTATTAGAAGTATGGATTTGAATATTTTTGACAAATTAATAACACATAAAATATTTGCTTACTTAAAAATCTAATTTATTGAAATATAAAAAAAACATTTACTATATACTACTTACTGATCGTAAGAATTTAAAATATATTATTATATAACTTTGCATAAATTAGCCCAAAAATTAAAGATTTTCATTTAAAAAAAAAAAACTTATTAAAAACTTTGCATAAAAATGTAGAAACCGTTAAATTCTACAATCTTTATATTAAGTTAAGACAACTTTTAAATTATTTTTTGTTTCATTAAATAAATTTTTTAAAATTGTCTATAGTCTCAAATTTAGAAATAATAAATTCCCCAAAAATTTAAAATTTATTATTATGTAACTTTACATACAAATTTAAAAACCTTTATAAAAACTCGTATAATCTTTACACTAACTATAGAAAATTTTTAATTTATTTTTTGTTCATTTTAAATAATTTTTTAAAATTATCTATGGTCTTTAATGTATTAATAATAAGTTCCAGAAAGTTAATATCCTTTTCGCAGCTCGAGCATGTCTAAGATATAATTATGTTACAAAAGGTCCTAACTTGATTAAGCTCACAATATGCACCTGATTGCAGTTGACACTTCAATTTGTAGCTAGACATCAAGGCAAGTGGAAATTTGGCTTTTGTTTTTCCGAAACCGAAAAACCGTTGGCCACATCATGCAAATAGCGTAAATTTAATTAAATGCGTCAATAAATTTACTTGGACAACACACAAAACAGGGCAAAGGGTTCCCCCGGGAGCAATGCCGGACCACAGTGCGTATGCTTGACTAATTGAATGAGATACACCGCCCGAGGAGAGTCATAGATAATGCCTCGTCCACGCTCGGCGGATCGACGCAAATAACTTGTGCAAACATTTGGCGGCACAGACAATGCGACAGTGCGAGTGCGAGTGCGAGAAGGAAATTGAATTGTCAAATGAGATTGGTCGGTCTGACCGGTCAACCGCTCGAATCGAGCCAGGCCGGAGCTAATTAAAATTTGCATAATTAATCAAGTTTTTGGGGCCACAAAAAACCAATGAAGCAAGACAGAGACAGAGATGAAAGACGAAACTCGAGGGTAGAAGGTAGAAGGTAGAACGGTTGCCAGAGTAGAGACCCCAGCGGAAGTGCAAAGCCGGCAAAGCGGAAGTGCCTACTAAGTGAGGCGCTTTACAAAAGTGCACTTAAAATTGCATTTGAAATTAATTGAATTCTCCCAGCCAGCGGGTGGCCTCACTCACGACAACTGCTGCAAAATTAACAAGTAAGGAGAAGTTTCGTAGTGCACACTCAACTTGGAAATACCCTGCAGTTGGCAGTATGAAAAGTTTACTTAGAATTAAATATCAAATTGAAAACATTTTAAGTTAAAAGAAACTTTGAATAAAAGAAATGGAATAATAATTAATTAAAAAAATAAAAAAAGTATCTTAAAATTAAGAAAAAAATTCAACAAGTAAAATAAGGTTAAAGAACAAAGGTTGTTTTTCAAGACCGTTTATATATATATACACGTTAAAATACTCCCATTGATTCATTTCTACTTTATAGCTGAAATAAACGTGTTTATACAAACAAACCGTACAGGCTTTCTTTATATGAACGTTTTCCACTTTACACTCACTCAATATACCCTATTTTTTTCAGGCTGTGCAAACAATAGCAAGCTGATATGTTGCCTACGCTTGTGTGTGAGTCTGTGTATGTATGCCTGTGTGTACACAAAGGGCGCCTGAAACAACCAGGAAAATGCAACACAGCAGGCACAGCGCTCGCATTCCTGCACATTCCCCAGGATTCTTCGCCTCTCCCAGCGCCCACGTAAACGTGCCGCGCTTCATATGATTTTACAAAATGCAATCAACTTGTACTTAATACGCGTTTAATGTGTGAATAAAGAGCCGCACCACTCGATGGATTGGCTATTTGTATACCCTGTCGGTATACTGCGAGCATGGATAGGGTTAATAGGTAATAGAAATATATAGAAATTTTTAAATTTGTATTATTTATTACTTATTAGGGTTGATAAATAAATTGTCTATAATATTCTTAAAAATTCAAACATATATTAAATAATATTTGAAAACTTTTCTACAGATACAAAAAAAATTAACGAAGTAAATAAAGTATTTTTTTAATATAACTAGAACTTCATTCAGTCTTCGGGAATTTACAGCAATTAAATGCTTTAAAATAATTTTAATATATATATAATCATAATATTTATAGAAATATTAAAATGAATCTAGTTAAGAAATTTATTGGTAAATTTTTTCGCAAACGAAAGGCCTGCAATTTTCGAAATTAACAACCATTGAATTAACATTTAAACAATTAATGATATGCTCATCTTTAATCCCCGCCGACACCTTGTCAGCAGTATGTGTTTTACATTCCTTTCAAGAGGTATTAAACGAGAGTTTCACATTTCACTGCAATCCAAGTGCACACAGAAAAGAATAAAATACACGTAAGTGGGCGATGCTATGACAAGGGGGCAAAAGGGGGAGGCGTAGGTGTGTGTGTGTGAGCGCCAAGGACTCCCCGGCGAGTGTAAGTTGGCAAGAAATTGAGGGCAATTTGAGGGCGACTCATTAAGTGGCTTGTCGAGGCCTTGGCACAGGGCATGGCAGGGCAGTGGCAACTTTTAATTGCAGTTGTCGCTCTTGCCACTTGAGTGGACATTTGCCAGGCAGTTTAACCGGAACAGCTGCAGCTTAGCGAATAACAAAAGATAAGCGTAGCGTGGAGTCTACCGATAGAATGCAATCTTATCGTAAACGAAAGTAAAAGCGATAATCTAATCGAACAAATCAAACAAATGTGTGTCAGAAATTACAAAACTAACCTAACGCAATGCAGAATATTGCATTAAATAAGGAATACAGTATACCAAAAGCTATTACAATTTTCAATACAGAAAATTTTTCTATAAATTTTGATTTAAAGTTTTACATTAAAGTAATTATTCTACCATACCCATAACCCCCATATACATATATGTAAATTCTTTCTAATCTTATCAATTCCTATGAGGAATTCTATTGAATTTGATTTCACCTTGAATTTTTGTTACCTAGTAAATCTACAGGTATTTATAATCTTTTAATAGTCTGGTAAACACCATATTGGATAGACATCTACAAGCATTTGACTATTATAAAATTCAACAATTGCTTCTGGCTGAAGAACTAAGTCAAGTGCCTTGCCATATAAAGCGGCCCATATCACTACTACGCGCCAATCATAATGACAGGCATTAATAGCCTCGTCAAGTGTTGATAAGAAAACAAAAAACCAAAGTGACGCAACGCAACTTAAGTTTAGTCTGCAAGCACAACGAACCTAAACGAAAGTGAAAACAAAGAAAAAGATAAGCAAAAAATAAAGGAAGGAAAGTTAAGTTTTTATTCAGAATTTTATTTAGCGAATAATAGTGACGAGGAATACCTGAAATTGTTTAGATAAGTAAACATGATAAATGGAAAATAAAACTGCAATTATTACACATTTTTATTTTAATTATCAATAATCGAATTGAATCTATATGCTCTAATAAATATCCGAATAATCCCAAGGTCTATTTAAGTTAGTCATAAACGCATTTTTGGAAAATTATTATACCATTCGATCATTGAAAATGGTCAAAAATTGTATACTAAGTTTGTGCAAATGTAAGAAGATCTCAGCTATTTTAAAAGCTAGAGACACCAAATTTGTGATGGAGGTGTATAAACATCACAAGCTCCTGAAGTTTATTTCAAACTTGAGGTGCCACGCCTACCGCTTCTGAAAATTAAGTAATAAATTTTTGAGGTTGCTTTGTGACGAAAGTATTAAAGTTTTCACGTTTTGCTTTAACACACACATAGATATACACTTTATGCATATATGTATATTTCAAGCTGATCGGATTATAAGCACAAAAGTTATTCAATTAAACGTTTTGCGTAGTTCCGCTGCTTGCGCTTTTGCAGAATATTGTGACGTCATCGTCGCAATGATTCGATTCAGCCTTAGCGTGTATAAAGCTGATTGCTATGACGTTTTCATATGTAGATGGCGCTATTCAAAATTAGATCTAATCCAAACAATAGGTGGCAAATGAACTTGTGCAAAAGAAATAAAAGTGTGATAATTTTTTTCAAAACTGGGCGAATGGTATCTGACTGTCGGGTGCGGTCGACTGTAGCTTTCTTTGCTTGTTATCTTTTTAATTTTTTGACAAATTTTCTAATTTTTTATCACAACTCGCAGCAAATGTTATCAAAAGCTACAAGATGTCATAACAAAATTACATGAATAGACACTCCCGAAACAGTAGATAGCTTAAGAAATCATGCCAGTTGCCTTATCTACCTTGTACCAAATTGCTGTACTTAATTACGATGCGAACTTTTAGTAAGACGAAGAAACAACAACAAGAGCAGCAAAGAATGATGCCTAGAAAGGTGATTCATTTCTACTGATTGCCTGCATTAATCATAGTACCAATTGCAATTTTCTAGATAAAACAAAAAGCTCGAGTATCTCACAGATGCGCTGCAGAAGTGAAAGTGTCTGAGATGCTGCCGCCCCCCTTTGATTTATGACTTGCAATGCATTTCCAATGAGAGGAGGAAAAGTTTGGGATTCCCATCTGTGTGCACAACAGCTTCAATTAACAACCTGGCAGCGAAGCAGTCTTTGTAGAGCACGCAAACTGTTTATATAAGTCAAAAACAATAATAGTATCATGATTCATCGGTAAACGCCCGTTGTTTGTCATTGGATACGTTTTTAAGGCCATCCCATTGATAAATAGGAAATGTCAACATTGAATGTTATTTTTGAATTAATTCACAACGCTAAGGACGTAGCTTAAGTACATAGGTGTATTCCCTCACCCATTCAATATAAATTATAAGTAAACGCGCTTGTCATACGAAATGTATAATTAAAGCAGAGGCGTACAAAATAATGAGAAGCTCAAAAAACCTGACAAAAGTCACGAAAACTACAAAATGACAACTTGTCGAACAGCAAAACGTAACAAGGCGTACAAAATTGCAATAGCTTAAAAAAGTAAAAGAGACGAAATAATGTAAAATAATTAAAGTGAAGCAAATATTGATATCATTTGTGCGATAAGCTTGGGGAGCAAACCTTGAAATGATATTATTATGATTATGTTCGCCTTTGTTTGATTTTGTAATTATGTATAAATGATAAAACGACACGATATTGTGTTCTGCATGTATGATTAGATAAGGGTTGCATAGATATGAGATAAGCAACATTGATCATGTTTATTTTCTAATTTAATTAAAGCAATTATAATTGTTTAAACAAGAATAAAACAGAAAAGAAAGGCTACCTTTGGCACGCCGAAGATTTTATACCCTTGCAGTAACTTTAAATATTAAACAGTTTTAAAATTATAAAGAAAACAAGAATTACACAACGATATGTCTATAAATATCAAATCGACGGACAAGTTCTATTGCAGCTATACGATATACGATAAAATTTTCACAACATTTATAGGACACACTTAGACATATATCAGAAAAAATTTCATGGCGATATCTTAAGAAATAACAAAATTCGACCGATAGATTCCATAGCAGCTATACGATATATCGGTTCAATTTGGCTCATTCCGACTTATTTACAGCTTGCAGCAAAAGGAAGCATGTATACGAAGTTTTATTAAGATATCTCTAAAAGTAAGAGCTCAGTTTGCGTTGCAACAGACGGACGGACAGACGGACATGGCCAATTTAGAATATATATATACTTTATAGGGTATAAGAAAAACCTACCTAGAAGATATAGAAAAATTAACTAAAGATACATAAACACAAATCGTGATGCTATTTCACAGACCTCGAAATTAAGTGCGCATAAAATTAACACTAATTTAATTAGTAATAATAATTCACTTTATTCACTCTTCAATTCATATGCATGCTGTGATTTTCTCATGACATTATTTATTTATATTCCGCACTTTATTTTTGGCACCAGCCTGAATGCATCCACCTGCATATTTATGGATAAACACAAAGCTCACCTGTGCAGCACCACAACCTTGATTATAATTATGGAGTAGTCGAGCGAGCGAGTGAGTGAGCAAACAAGCCCAAAAATAGCAGAAGCATAGTACAAACTATACAGAGGAAGCTCGCTAAATTTATATAGAAAATGTTAAGAAAAAAAAACACCACTTAAGCGCATTATTATAAAGTGTCTAAATTATTTTTTATTCATTTGCCACTTCATTTGAGATTTCTCAGTTTAGTGCAAACATTTTGGCTTGCAGTGTTTGCTTGGAGTTTTTTTTTGTATGCGTTTCTCTGTTGTTATTTGCACAAATTAAAGTTGCGAATGCTATATTGAGTTGTTAACCAACCAACCGACAGCTGCACGGGGAATTACATCACACACAAAACATAAAGGTTAAGATACATACATATGTCAATTGAATGTTCAAGCAAGTCAAGTGCAACTCTCAAGAGAGACTCGGACCAGTCAATTGTCAGAACTCACACCGAAGAATCGAATGACTGGCAAATTATGGCAAATACATGGGAATAAACAAGGGATTTACGCACTGCAAAATGAAGTAGTAGAGCAGGCTCGGTTGCGAGATATCCTGTGCACAACATAAAACAACTTTAAAAATTCCTTTAAGATTTTAATAAGATTTACAGAAAATATAAATTACAATACTTGTTTGTAACATTAATATTATATCTTAAAAAATTCGTTTTAAATGCTAAAAAAAATTCTAGAAATAATTTTTAATGCATTAAAGATATCGAAGCCTAATTAAAATAATTTTAATTTGATGTTACTTAGCAAAAAAAGCTGTTATCGCAGCTGAGAATTCACCTATGTATCTTGATATAACTTTTTTATTAGTTTTGAAAATCTCATTGAATATTTCGCTCTATTTAAACCTTATCATTTAATATCCCAAATAATATATATATATTTTTCAGCTTACAATTTTTAATTCATTTTAAGCATTTTTAAAATGTGTAAAACTAAAGCCAAGAAAATAAGCAATTTATCTGCGAAAATACCATGACAGTTCATAATTCTTCTACAATTACAGGGTATGTTTAAAAAGGAAAATAATAAGCGGGTTTTTATCGCCATCATGAGAAGTATGCAAATTTGAGTAAATGACAAAACAAATTGCACTCACGCACGCACCCGAGGCGTCAATCAGTCAAAAGCGACAGCATTTACAGTTACCCGAGCATAGATCAACCCGGGTCCAAGCGAGCTCAACTTACGTTGAGTCGAGTCGAGTCGAGTCGAGTACAGGGCCATAAATATGACAGACGATTCAGTCAGACAGCAAAGCATTCAGCTTGACAAATTGAGTACGAATACAAAGCAAACGCCGCCTTAAGTACCTCAAGTATCTAGTAGGGGATATGCATAAATTTATTCACCCAATTCCGGACCGGGAAGGGGAGGAAAAGGAGCAACAAAACATTATTTGCACACACACACATAAACAAACTCTAACATAAACACACTCAAACATAAATATAAACACAAAGATCTATACAAGTACAGTGTGCTTAGCTAATTTTATCAATTTCATTAGCATTTCATTTAACCATAGACCAAAAATAAGCAAAGTATTTGCCAGAATATATACACGTATTTCTAAGATTTCCGCATAAATTAGTCGAGTGAATTTTTAATTAAACGAGAAGAGCGCAGAGAGAAGTTCATGGTTGGCATGGTTAGTAAGGTAGTTAAAGCGCAGTGGGCTGAAAGATGAATTCTGTGTATATGATGATAATAGTGGAGTCTATGTTAGTTAATTAAGTTTAACCCTTTGCACGTAAAGTGTGAAGCGAAAACGTGGAATATTTAAAGAGGTTTACTAATATTTTATATAGCTGTGTGTACAATCTTTCTAGTGAGACTGTAAATATCCAAAATAAAACGGGAAAGAACTATGCTCTTATGCAACTAAGATTGAGCCATGTCCGTCTGTGTGTCCGTCTGTGTTACCAAACAGATCTCAGCTGTTATTAAAGCTAGAGACACGAATGTGGCATTAAGAGTTCTGTATTTTCTCTGCTTCAATCTCAAATTTTTATTGCCACGCCCACTGCTTTCAAAAATTGATTAAATTATGTTTGAATTTGATTTGTAACAAAAGAATTAAAGTTACAACTTTCTGCTTTGACATACATACACATTGATATATACAACATGTATCTACATATATTCCAAATTGTCTCGAAATCGATCAAATCATTAACACAAAAGATATTCAAGTAAACTTTATTATCCTTATTATTCTTATTCTGCAGCCTGCCTAATATGTGCGTAAGAGTGACTTGGCAATAGAAGTAGAAGTACACTTGGTTGTTGAAACGTAAAGTACTAAGTATCTTACAGTCAGGCATGCTTAACTGTAGTTTTCGTTACTTGATTTCTTCAAAGATTTCAACTCTTTTCTATTTCTCTGTCTTTTTATAAACTGTGAAATTGCAATGCAACCTTATAATTTACCCCATATATTATTCACAGCATTTTTTTTCACACGCATAATTAAGCATATAATTTGATTACAAATTACTACAAATATTTTTGAAGAAAGTTTCGAAAATCCGTTTAAGCGAAACCAAACAGACAACGTTACAGCATTTACACACATTATAGACGAGCTTTAATTGGAGTATCATGCATCAATCGTTAGTTGCATATAATCTCAAGTGTATTAATTTTAAATTCCACAACCAACCGAGATTCCGGCTTCATGTGTAACGTATTGCGACTTTCCTAGACATGCCACATACATAAACACATACATATACGGCAAGCTGTACTCAGACGTATTTATCTCAGCTACCTGAGTTTGTTTAGCACTTAATTAGCTACATTTTACGTCACGTTAAGCACATTAAATCTTATCAAAAGATTGAAACCCATCGCCCATGCAGAGCCCACTTGTACACGCACACGGAAAGAAGAGAAGAAAGTAACACAAAAAGTCAATGAAAGTAGAGTAAAAGCGAGAGAAGCAGAGAGATAGAAAGATGCCAAAGACACTTGAGAGTTATGTCAAACGCAATGAAAAGGAAACCGATAGACAATGATAATGATGCTGATGATGATGATGATGACGAGGCTAAGGAATAACATGATACGAAGGTGACAGACAAGTCTACACACATATCACGCTTTACACGCACATGCACACGCACATGCACACACACACAGACTCACTTATCACACAGTTCAATTTGAAACTCAAATTACAAACTGTCAAAAAATGACTACGCAGAAATTTGAACAATCTATTTATAAGGACGAGATGATTCGTGCGGCTCAAATGCAGCAGCCTTCAATCGCCCTCACAAAATGCTTATTGATGACTTTGGTTACGGTTTACAGAGTTTTGCCGAACTTTTCCATGTAATATCTGGCAGACTGTCAACTTCGGTTTGAGCTCAAAAAAAGGGAAACTTTGAAAGTGCAACGCTAACGATTGTGAGATACCCTGTCAGCGATTTTTTTCAAATATAATCTTTCATTTTATGTATATAAAAACCAATACAAACATTTTAGTTAATTTTTATATTTACGCATTTAGTTTTAGTTTTTAATTTTTCAATTTTATATTTCTATAAACTATTTTTTTTTCAAATTATTTTTTTATTAATTAGACCCGACTGAACATAGTTGAATACAGTTTTTGCATACAAAAACCTTTTTTGACTATTAAAAAATTAATTTCAGTTTGTTTTTAATTTTTATAGTTTTAATTTTTTATTTGTATAACATAATTTCTTTAATTTTTTTAAAGTCGACTGCTAATGGTATCGGTAAATAAATAATTTAAAAAAAAAAACATTTTATAATAGTCAGTTTAATAGTCTATCGAAGTTTATAATATACAAGCTTTCTGTGAAAAATTTTATATTTAATTTTCAAGGTAAATTTCTAATAATCTTGAATATAATTGCAAAAATATTTATACAACCGGAAAATACCCCCCTCTTCAAGCATTACAGGGTATAAAGCAAAAATATGACAAACTGACATTATCACTGAACGCAATCGAGTGCAAATGAGACGAATAAAATGGAATACAAGACTTGAGTGTGTGGGAGAATTTCGCGAGGGCGACTTCTTTAGTAATTTCTCGTACTTTCTCTTTGTCTCGCTTCCTCTCTCCCTCTCTCTCCCTTCCTCCTCTCATTTGCTAGCTAATCTATGTGGCGCGTGAAACAAAACCTTGGAGACCGGCAGATTTTTATTATTGCCAGCAGGCTGTGTCAAGCCTCAGGCTAACGGCAAAATTAATAAAAACAAAATGGCGACGCGCTGTCAGATTAACGTGCAAACTGATGGCACGTTATGTGCAATTGTTGGCCTCGTTCTGCGAAATGTTCGGGCTTGTTACTGTTAATGTTCTTTTTGCTTTTTTTATTTTCTTCTTTTTTTGAGGTGACAAATCTGACAAGAGGCGTAGACGGTTTTATTAAATCCGATCTAATTAAGTTTGTCATTAACTTGTCGGAAATCTGGAGAGATGAGGCATAAGGTGTAATTGCTTAATTGGAATACATAAACGCGGAGATTAAAGAGGGAATAATTAAATGATAATATAATAAGCTACTTGGCAGGCTTATTAAAAAATATTTTGAAATTTTTGCACATTCATTCAAATTCAAATTTGTTGGGTAAGTAGAGAATTGCATTAAATTTTAAAATGGGAATTTTGATATTTCTTATATTTTTTAGAAGAAAATAAAAATCAATTTTAAAATATTATTATTTAAATTATTTAAATATAAAAAATTGTTGGTTGGTAAAAAAAAAAGAAATTTTCAATTAGGAATTAAAGTATTTAATATTTATATTCAGCAGACAATTAAATTAATTTCTATATCATGGATTTAAGTATTGTAATTAGAAAAATAAATGAAATATTAAACTAGGAACCGAAATAAAAAATACTATATTAAGTTATCCAATCAGTTAAATTTTTATCATGGCTTTAAAGATGAAAAAAAATGTTATTATTTATTAAGTCACAAATCACAGTTGCCCTCGCGTAAATAAATATACTTATTTTTTAGTAAAATCGCTGCAACAATTTCCCATGCAAATTTGAACATATTATTTAACTTAAAATGGATTTTCTGTAGACGAAAACGGATTTAAAACTTTGCTAGCAGAACAAAAGACACAAATACCCCACAGACAGGACAAGATAAATTACTTGCAAAAAGGAGTCGAAACTGCCTGTGTGAGCGAGAGAGATAGAGAGGTGAAGGTGAGACCACGACACGTTGCATAACTAATAGCCTAGAAGGAATGTTAAGCCTTTGCTAATGCGGCTGCTTGAACTGGTTTGACACTCATTTCTCACCTGGGCCGGGCTCAGCTGCATAAAATTGTGCAGTCCCTCCCTCCCTCGTTTTCCCTGATCTAAATGAAGTGCCGGCAAGCATATTTGCAGTCCATTTTTGTAACGGAAGAGCGGCAAACAACAGAAACCACTCAAAATGGGTGGTCATAATCCTCGTTTTAAAGCGTTGCTCCACTTGCCCTCCCTCTCGCTCTCTGTCTCGTTCTGTATCTGACTGTTAGCGCAATAAATTGATTTATGATGTCTGCCGCATTTTTAAGCGCCAAAAGTTATGCAACAGAACGATGGCAGAATGCTATTGCCGCCCCTGGGTGTGTGTGTGTGTGCGTGGGGTGGGGGAGTTGTGGGCGTGGCAAGTGGATGCCACAAAATGTTGCCATATTCCCCCATTTTTCCGCTTTGCTCACGCCCACGCTGCCCAACAACCGAATGCATCGCTATGTGCCTCCCTACCGTATCAACTTTCACCCACGGGAGGAGGCTTCCATTCCATTCCCATTCCCAATCCTGCTTCGGCTCCTTCTCTTTCTCGTTTCATTTCCCACACGGAATTTTGGTATCATTTTTCGGTCACGCCTTTGCCACCATTGGCCATCATTTTTTATTAACAATCATAATTCATATTTATTAATGTGCTCAATTTGTTTTTAATGATATTACTCCCTCCCTGTCTCTTTTTCGCTTACAGTGGGCAAGTGTGAATGCTTCTCCCGATGGTGTTAAGCAGCTGTGAACTGTGCACAATGTGCTTTGATTTACGCTCGTGCCAAAGGTCGTAAATATTTTGCAGTAGCTGACACCAGGTACAAACAGTGTAAGGTATGTATATACATACGGTATAATATGCATGAGTTATACCGAGTCGGCCCCAGCCCAAACGTCTCAGACAAAGTTTGAAGTATTGTGTACTCACACATATGTATGATAATGGGGTTGGCTCCCCCTACTACTTCTCCTCCTTCTTTTCCTCCCGCATCTCATCTGTAGCTGATGCCGTCTCAAGTGCTCTGATTACCTGACTGATATTCTGTTTGTGTTGCAAGTTATGTTAGATAAAGTACGAGATGCACACACATAAATTCAAGTTGTCAGGCGATTTATTTGCTTTAATTTGTGGTTTACAGTGTCATCAATTATATTGGTATGCATGCTTGGGTTAGGAGGTAGTTTTGTGAGTAATTTCTTTGAATTTTAATGGAAATATTTGCCTTCATTTAATGCGACATGGTTTTTCTTATAAAAAAATATTTGAAAAATTAAAAATCTAATATTTGAAGAATAAATAATCTTATTAAAAGTATCCTCTCATCACTTTCTTTCATATTGATAAGTTTTTATACCCTTCAACCATTAAAAATTGTCAAAAGGGGTATATATTATTTGTGCGAATGTTTATTTGTGCGAATGTTTGTAACAGGCATAAGAAGGACTGAGCGACCCGAATAAGTAAATATATTCTTGCGCAGGATCACTTGCCGAGTCGATTGAGCCATGTCCGTCTGTCTGTCCGTCTGGCTGTTTGTATGAGCACACAGCTGTTTAGCTATTATAAAAGCTAGAGACACCAAATTTGGCATAACGATTTCTGTGTTATTAGATGCCACGCTCACCGTCTCCACAAATCAATAAGTCGAGAGGGAAGGATAGCTTTCATTACTCTCTCTCTTTTAATACCTTAAAAATTGCATTTGCTTTTTCCCCCACATTTATCTAATCTAACAAACACCTTCTATTCTCATTATTATCCTTTCAATCTCAATCTCACAATAAGGTTTAAGTCCCATGTCCGTCGAAGCAATCTCTATAATCCCCATTCGTTTTCACACAGCATTAAATAGAAAACCCAATTTCCAATCATTACAATTGATAGAAAATTTAGAAAAAGAAGAGAAACCTCAAAATGTAACAAAAAGAGAAAGATAGAGACAGAGAGAGAGTGAGAGAGAGGAAAATGTTCAATTACCAAAAAACGTTGAAAACGTTGAATCAAAAACATATCCCCCGAAAAAAACGAACGTACACAATACACAAGCAAACAAAACTAGTAAAGCAACAACAACATGAGGAGGGAAATAGAGAAACAGCAAAGAAAAGCGAATACAATACGCTCTGGTCCAAGGAACATGGACATTGAAAACATGGGGCAAATGACTTGGCCACAAACAAATACAGCAACAAGAACTCAACTCGGCAACTTGCAAAGTCAAACACGCAAAAACGAGGAAATGATTAAGAGAAACGCAACAATAACAACAACGAGTGTGGGGAGGGGAACGTGGGACGAGAGGATAACGAGCAACTAAGCTACAGATGAGGTGGGCCAGAGCACGGGTCTGTTGTAAATCCTTATGGCATTGTGCGAATTACGACGTTTTAATTAAGCAGCATTCCGACTAAAGCCTTTGTTAAGAGTTCTAGCTAAATATATTAAGAGATATACTAAGTACATGTTTGTAATTCTTTGGAAGACCTTTCGATTTTGCTAATGAGTAAAGCAATTTGTATAACTTAAAAAGATTATTTTTGAAAGAATATTGTGGGATGACTAACACAAATATGACTAAAATATTGATGATAGCCCAGCGAATCTTTAAGAATTACATCATATTAATTAATAAGGGTTTCAGGTTTTTTGATCCAATGTATCTTAAATAAATTTATTGGTATAATGTGATTTGATTTCTTATACCCTTGCAGAGGGTTTATTAATTTTGGCCAGAAGTTTGCAACACAGCTTAGGTAGACATTTTCAACCATATACAGTATATACATTCTTAATCGGCATGAATAGGGAAGTCGAACTAGCCATGTCCGTCTGCCTGTCCGTCTATCTAGTCTAGTCCCTCAGTTTTAGAGCTATCTTGATGAAACTTGGTATACATGCTTCTTATTGCTACACGCTATAAATAAGTCGGAACGAGCCAGATCGGAACGATATATCGTTTAGCTGCCATAGAAACTAACAGTAAATTTTTGTTATTTTTCAAGCTATCACTCTGAAACTTTCTCTATATATGGTTAAGCCTTGCTTTCTTGTTTATCTTATTTAAATAATTACTCTTCTTATCATCTTCAGATTATAATAAATTTATCAAAAATAATTATAAAATACCATTATGATTCGTTTTCCATCTTGTTATATGTTATATGCATTGCTCTTCATTTTCACATTTTTCTTTGTTATCCCCTCTTCAATTCCCTAGTTGGCTTACATTTTTGGTAGCTATTTTGCAGTATTTTTTTGCAGTATTTTTTTTTTTTTTTTTTGCTGCTGCAACTTCGTCTCTGTTTTTCAGAAAGTAAACACAGCGTCCCCGTTCCCAAGGCTTTTGGGCTGTATAAATTTTGGTCAAGGACTCTTGCGCCTGCTGCATGCTAATCCTTTTAAGCAGCTTTTGCCTGCACCTAACATAGCGCTACAGTAGTACAAGTGCTACTATATAGTAGGTCTTTTGACTATACTTGTTTTCTCGACTGCCGACTCTCATGGGCATAAATTAAAACTGAAACAGCAACAACAACTGAGGAAGAACTTTCTCGCGCACAGCTCAAAAAGTTTTGTTTTGAAAATTGTTTTTTATTTCCTTTGGCACGTCTGACTGTCTCCCTCTCTCTCGCTCTCTTTCTCTCACTCTCTGTCTCTTGCTGTCTCGCTTTGGGGACTGCAGTTTTCTTAACGATTTTCGTCGCCCAGGAAACAAAAGGCGACACACTCGTAACTTACACATGCACATTTATTTTCATTTCCGCATTGTGCACAGTTTTTCGAGCGTCTTTCACTTTCCGCTTTTCACTTACCTCTCTCTCTCTCTCTCTCTCTCTCTCCCTTTCTCGCACTCTCCCTCTCTCTTTCTACAGCTTGCTGACTGTCTCGGCATGTCGTCTCTGGCGCGTTTTTAATTTGCACTCATATTGTCTATCCTGCGGCTTGACGCACACAGACACACACACAACACTGTACCATATGCCAAGAAGGCGCACCAAAAATGAAAAATAATAATGAAAAAAAAAATTCCCGAAAAAAAAGAGAGAAGCCAAAAGTTTCCTTAGCCACGCCCAATTGTCTATGCTGTCTTCCGTCTTGTCCTGTCTTCCCGCACACATGTCGCAGTCGAGGCGAGGACATTTTCTGTGAGCTTTGTTGAAGTTTTAATGAGTTCCAAAAAGTAGCCGACGCATCAGTAAAAAGATAAACCGTCGCTATGCGAACTACTATGCGAGATGTGGGCACACAAAACAGTTTGCGGTACTTTACTGCACATCAAGAAACCCGCATTATAAGTTGGCAAGGGGCAGATGGATCTAGCATATTCAGCTTACAAGTTAAGTCGTGCAAGTCAAGCCGCTTATTTAACAGCAAAATGAACTGCGGCTTGGTGTTATCTACATACGTATGCTAAGATTTCTTTTGAATATATTTTAAAGATGGTTCCTACTCTATGATCTATTGCGTTTGTTTGGATATGCGTTGCAGGTATGCAGGCGATATCTTTAACAACATAAACAGATTAGTTCTTGGGCCAATTGATAAAGCCATGTCTGTATGAACGCCTATATCTCTGAAACTAAAAGAGCTAGAGCCATTAAATTTTGTGACAACACTCGTACTACATAGCATAAAAATTTGACCACGCCCACTATTGCTATCGAAAATCGATTGAAATTGCATTACACATGTCGCAGCGTGTATGAACGTCTAAATCTCAGAAACTAAATGAGCCAGAGCCATACAAATATTTGACAGCACTTTTATGCATTACATTGTGTTAAAGTTTGTTTTAAAATTTGACCACGCCCACTATCGCAATCGAAAATCGATTGTATGCGTGTATAAATGCCTATATTGCAAACTAAATGAGCTAGAGCCATCAAATAACAATACTAAATCAAAAATAATCATATCAATACTCCGATGTCTTTCTGGAATTTGACCACGCCCCTTCAAAATCAATAAAAATTAAATTGCAAGCAGAATTTGGTATTTGGTATGTACCATAGTTCTTACAACCTAAATGATTTCTAGTTGCGATTAGTGGAACATATTGCCAAAACTTGACTGCATCTACTCCTAGATGTTTTAATAATAGAATTTATTTTTTTCGCTTTTCATATACTTTCGGTATTAACGCTCTTATATCATACAGTAAGCTTTATTAAACCTTCATTAATTTTAATTTTAATGAAGCGCATTAAATATGATAATAAATCAAAATTATTTCAATGCAACGCTCAAATATCTTAGCAAATTCCGCAATCCAATCCACTGCGTTTTTAATCGAGTATAAACTCCAAATTGGGCTAATATAATATACTGCTTGGTGTTTGCGATAATTTACAATTTAACTGTATATTATGCTGCTTGCCACAAGTTCGTTGCATTTGCCGTTTAGGTCTTAAGAAATTGCAGTGCGTTGCGATTTCGGCATCAATAAAAGCCGCAATTGAGTGCAAAACCACATGCAGAACTCTCTGTCTATCTATCGATTTCAATGGCCACAAAATACACAAGTTACGATTGATATCTGAGTATATCATGGTGTATGTGTGTGCTGTGCGTGTGTATACACGTATGTGCAAAGCTTTTAAGTAATCAAGAAAGTGAAAAACGCGCCTGCAGCTGAAAATTATAATGTATTTTGCACTAATTCATTTAAAAGGATGCCTCAGCCTCAGCCACAGCCTCAAACTTGGCCAAGGCAATCATGTGAAAGTGTATGACAGAGAGGGCACTTGTGCCGCGTCAGAGTGAGAGAACAAGTGCTGCTTGGCCTTGTGCGCCACACTCAGTCACTCAGTCAGCCAGTCAGTCAGTCAGTCTGTCTGGCACAGCGTCGATGTCAAGTTTGAGTGGAAACTGCTGCTGCTCATCTCTGACGAGGCGAGGCGAGGCAAAACAGCGAGCCTGCTGCATCGATGGCAGTTTGGATGCCTGCCAAAATTTTGCTAGTAGCTTGTAGAGTGCAAAAGGCAAAAGGGCTAAGCACGTACTCTGCCCCTCCCCCCGCCCCTTCCCTTTCCCTTTCTGGGCAAGTCAATGCAGCAAATTGTATAGCTAACGATTTATAATTAAATTTCCAACCACTTGAGGCGCACTCAGTGGACTTTTACCCCGTTTCTATAGTTCTTGAGTTCAGCTTAAGCATTGGCGCAACTTGAGAGGAATTAACAATAGGGAAAACTGCAACTGCAGTCGACTTGAAGATACCCTGCTTTAAGTCACCAGATATATAATATGTACAAAACACCGATAAAAGCAAAGTACGCTATCGATTTCTCCGTATTGTGGGCGTGGCTACCAAGTATCAAAATAAAGATATGTTTCTCATGCCCTACAGTAGACGTTAGACCAAATTTGGTACACTTAACTCTTATAATAGCTGAGTTCAGCGCGTTCATACAGACAAACAGGGTTAACTTTATTTAATAATAGCAAAAACTACAGTCGACATTGAGATACCCTACTCACAATATATGCAGAAAATCGCTTAAACGAAATTCTAGTATCGATTTACGGTTCTTGTGGGCGTGGCCCCTAATAATTTTACTTAAAGTTTTTGGGCCTTTGCCGTATAGAAATCTTCACCTTAAATTTGGTGCACCAGCTTTTAAAATAGCCAAGTTCTGCGCGTTCATACAGACAGACAAAGTTAAAATCGCTGGCAGCGATGTTTAACAAGAATATATACATATGAGCCACGCCTTCTTTAGTCTGTTAAATAAATTTCTAAATAATTACTACACCCTTTTTTTGATCTCTTTCAACTGCAGAGCAACAACAACAACAACTGTCTAGTCTGGGCCTGCAAGTGCCTGCAGACTGCCCGTTTGCATAACAATTAGCTATAGCTATAGCTAAAGCTTCTTCATATACTATATCCCGTCGGCAGGCGACACTCTTTAACCGATGATTTGTGCAAATGTTTTTGATGTCGCGTCGCGCTGCGCTGCGCTTTGTCTTGCTTTGCCTTTTGGCATTCTTGTCCCGTCGTTCTCGGCAGACGTTGTTCATTTGCATATTAATTACAACAAAGCACGCAATGTTTGCGCCTCTTCTACTCTACAGCTGCTACTGCTACTGCTACTGCTACTGCTACTACTACTACTACAACAACTACAAGTACATTGTTGTTAACTCGAGTGCCGGCAAGATTAATTGTGTTCCGCGAATCCTAAAAGTAGACTATGCTTTTTGCGCCACCATCATTGAGAACGGCTTCAGCCTCGCCTGCTTCGCCTGCTACGCCTGCCTCGGGCTGCGGGCTCTGACATTGTTGTAATCAGACGCGTCGTGTGCCGTAATCAATGACAGCTTGTGGCTAATCAATGTGCCAATAAGTGGCATCAAATTAACACAGATTGATAGATACAAACGCTAGCTAACTGGCCTGATAGAAAGATGCATAGATAGATAGATAGATAGATAGATAGATAGATAGATAGATAGATAGATAGATAGATTGTTAGTTAGATGGACAGATAGCTGGTTAGTTAGTGAGATGCAAAGATTGCGAACAAGACAAATGAGTTAATCGATGTGGACGAGCAAGCATCGTAGTATAAAATCTGATCAATTAACTAACGTACAGGGTTTTAATGCTTGTTAAGACATTCTTCTCTTAAAGATGTCGTAAATTTAATGCAATCTTTATAGCTGATCTATGCTAACAGAGGCTGCACAGCAAGGCAAGAAGCTGTACCTTCCTAATAGATGAGCTGTCAGATGCTGAATTTATGCTTTAATCATGTTAAGATCATAATGAAAATTTGCAGTTTTATTTAGAAATGATTAAAGATATATTTAATTAAGTAAAATTAAATTAATTAAATTTTAAGAACAACATAATTTATTAACTGTAAAAGGGAATCTTACACATTAAAAAATATTTACTTATACAATATTATATATTATACTACATCACAAGCCTAGTTTACTGTGGTATAAAAACATCTACTTTTTTTAACTTTATTAAGGCATACGGGGTAGCTGAGAATCCCTTTGTGACCTTGGTCAATACAACCTCTAGACCCCAAAGAAAATATATAAATTTTAAACAGTTCTAAAAAAACCTCATAAATTACCAGACAAATTGTTTTTTCTACTAAGAATAACTGATAACACGATACTAAAAAATTCCCATATATGTATAAAATATTGCTTACCTTATCCGAAATGTTTTCTGTCTGGGTTTGCTGCTGCTTTTGCTGCCCTCTGTCTGCGAACGATAAGAAAGATAAAGAAATGAAATAAAATTTCAATTTCAATTAGCAATAAAAAAAACCCATGCAAATTGTTATTGCCAATAGCAAATTGAATTAAATAAGGTGTGAAAACAGAAAAATGTTTACAATTAACTCGTCACGGTTAATTGCATTGAACATTGCTTGTGGGGTGTAAAAAGAATCGAATATGATTTAAGTGAGCACATTGCGAATATTTTTCGAACCAGCATTTGGGGGCACACTTTGTGCTATGCTATGATAATATTATAGAGCTTTAACAACTTCAACTGTCTTTAATGAGAGAAACTAGACATATACGAAAACTCTGCTTAATTTCTTACTCTAACTCCCGCTTAGTTTTCAATTTCGTTGGTGAAAAAACTATTATAATTAACATAATAGTCCAACTTGTAGAACCAAAACTAAAACATCAGCCTACTAAAATTAGCAAACTTTTCGCCAAGAAGAGAAAAAACGTAGACGGAAAACTCTCGCACATTCCGGTACCATTACCGTAATGACTTTTCAACAAACTACGCTACGTGACACAGAAAACTCACAGAACTTTATCGACAAATTCACCATATACATAATTAGCCAAAAGGTCTCTCTTCCCCTCTCTCTCTCTCTCTCTCTCTAGCGTTCTCTTTCTCTTATCAAGCGTTACAGAGCAAGTGCAAGCTGGACGATGAAAACGATCCCCAAGTCAAGACAAGACAACGGAAGTCAATTTGTAACGGTTCGTTGAGCTTTGCCTGAATATTTCAATTAGAATGAGAAGAGTTTGAAGGATTCTCCGTGGTCAGCAAACAAGACTGGAAAACTCCAAAGAGAAAAGGGATAGAAAAGAAAACCGAACGAAAAGTGAAAAAAGCATGGCATAACAATGCAAACACCTGACTCATCTGCGGGTTAAACAAACGGAAATGTATACCGAATATTTAATTGAAATTTAATCCAAAGAGAAAGAAAAGTGCTGATACACGATTTGCAAAGTGTTTAGTTTTATAATAATGAATAGAAATTGTTTGGCAGCTTTGAAGGAATCTGCATAACAAATTTGATATCTGTAGATCTTATAATAGTCAAGTTCTTTGCGTTCATACAGACAGAAAGAGCTAAAACGATGAGGCTAGTGATAAAATCTGCATAATTTCTAGCAGTGCATATAAAAATATGTTTAATTGAATAGCTTAATTAAAGTTTCCTTTTCGACAAGAATAGAGGTTCCTTTTTCTATAAAATAAAAAGCCAATTTTCTACCTTTTCCTCAGAAATTGTTTAGCTAGCTGGAAAACTTGTTTAAATTTTGCACTTTTAAATTAGAAAATCCAGGCAATAAAATGTCCTACATATTTATCAAATTTAACTGCATATCATTAAGTCAATTTCAAAATGTTTGCAATTGTGTTTTTGGAAAACAGACAATGCAATTGTATCGGAACACAAGAGCATCAGCGAGTGAAATTAACTTTACAATTTAGCAATTTAAATGCAGAGCGCGGTGAAAGAAACCAGATTGGGACGTTCTAATAAGCAATGAAAACAGATTTATTTTGGTTTATATTCCCTACGTTATGACATACACGTATACCCAGTGAGGGTGACTCATTATAATGGGGACTCTACGTTTTGATTTACGCATTTGTGCTACAACTGGGACTTTCGCTATAGGGTATCTCGCAGTCGTTACACATAGATATTCTTAACGGGCTGCTACTTTTTTTTACAGTAGTTGCCGCCGCCGCTGCTGCTGCTGGAGCAATAATAATAAAAAATAATATTCTGATTCCCCGGAGGGTAGATAAAAATCGTTAAGCTGTGCGCGGAGAATGAAATTGGCTTTGAAACACATCTGGAAATTAGTCAGCTTGGGGAATATTTAACATGATTTCATTAATTGACGCGACGCTTGGGTTATTGAACCACACAGACAGAGACACACACACAGCAGACAGAGACTCATTCACGCAGCTTAAAAAATGAACGCTTAATAAAACATGGCATTTTTTTTTTTTTTCTTTTTTGATTGTCGATCAAGCATCGCGTGTCCGAAAAATGCAAATTTTGAAAGATATGTTAAAGATATGACTTAGAGGAACTTAGACGAGATAATACGTTATTTATAGAAAGCTATGGGTGAGCTGACAGCAGCAGCAGCAGGGGCAACACGTGGTCTCAACCTATGGCAGAAATCTGAGAAAAAGCATTCAAAGTAAAAGCTTGATTACAGCATATCTTGATTATGGTATGGGAAAGGGAGAACATGTAAGAAGCAGACAAAATGGAACTGCTGAAACTCAATCGAAAACGTGTTAAATAATAATAGAAGAAATAGTATAAACATTGGGAGAACTCGAGCATTTTATGATCATCGTAAAAGTCTGGAACTAGAGACAAACCCAAGCATTTCCTATTCAAATCTGGGCAATAAGATCTTTGTTTCTTGAGACTTTAACGATATTTTTAAACAGTTTTATCTCATTCTCTTTTTTGAACCAATTTTTATTAAATTTTTGAAATCTCTAATCATACATTCTACTTTCTATTTGCTCAATATATACAAAATTAAATACCTCTAACATTTCAATTAAAATGATCAACTCAAGATTTTTCGAATTTTCTTTCTCTCCAACTTTGCTGCATAAATTTCAATTTTAGGTCGCCTAAAGACGAAAGTTTATTCCTCCCAGCCCCCAAAAGTTAAACACGAATTTAATGGAAAATACTATGTAAGGTTTCGGAAAACATCCCCTAGGGGTGGAGAGCTCTGTGCACCCTAAGTCGAGCTCTAGTTGCACATATTTTCCTCATTTCAATTCAATCAACCATAAACAGCAGCGCCTGCCTAGAGGCGCGCTTGTCATGCGGACAACATGTACTTGCCACGCCCCCGCCCTCATTCTAACTGCTCATAAGGTGTCAGCACATCGCACACACACATATGTATGTAGAGCACCCCACCTGGGCTGCCGCAACGCCCACGGACGGTTGCGTGCCTAATTGTTAGACAAGTAAGGAAAACATTTTGCCAGCCTTGCGGTTGCCATGACAGTTGCCGGCAAACGGAAGCACGAAGACAATGGCGAACCATGCCAAAAGGCATCCAAGTTTATTGGGGACTTTAAGGCTCCTGTGGGCCTAATGAAAATTGTTGTGCAAATTAAATATGAATTTTTAAGGCGGCGGCTCGCGCCTCAAATGACACATTAAGGGAGTTCAGTTTAAAATTACAACTTTTTTTCTACATTAATTATTTTTTTTTTTTTTTCAAATACTAAAGAATTATAAAAAACAAATAAAAATACTATAATATTATTTTCATTAACAAAAAATATATATAGAGCACTTTAAAAAAAAATGTTATATTTAAACTATTATTATAATATATTTATATATATTATATAAAAATAATAATATTTTATTATTTCTTATTTTTTTTAGAAAACTTTTAGAAAACTCTGCAAATTTATATGAAATATAATATTGTATTTCCATTAATTTCAAAATTTATTCAAAATATTTACAGATATCAAATATTTATATCATATATATATATATATTAAAGTTCCTAGATATAGATTAATTTAACTAACAATTTTTACTTTAAACAATTCATTTAAAGTTTCTATTTAATGTTTTCGCAGTTCAAAATGAAAAACCAAGAACTAGCCACATTTCTACACAAAATTAAGAAAATTTCAGCATTGGCAATTTTTGCGCATTGAAAACGTAAGCAAAAAACGGAAAATCATTGAAATGGCTTAAGAATGCAGAGAAGTGTGAAAAAATATATGAAAATAAAAAAATGTAGAAAACGCAAAAAGGCCAACATAAATTCCATTGATGACCGACCAAGCAGGACCATTCAGGCAACTAAGCAGTCAAGCCAAGCACGGTCCCCAATCCCCGATCCCCATTTTCAACCCCAGCCCCCAACCCCCAACCACAAACCCAATCAAAACCGGAACCCCAAAAAAAAAAAACACCACCCGCTGCTGTTCAAGTTAAACTTTTACAAATGGCTGAGTTTGAGTTAGGAAAGTGTGTAGAAGAAAAGCAAACGAACCGAGTGAGCAAGCGAAGGGAAAAGAAAACAAAATGCACAAAATGCTTATTTGCGGTTAACCACAAAACTGTAAACTAATACCGACCCGAAGAAGGGGAGTAAGTAAGAGTGCCTTAACCCCCTGCTGACAGCTGACTTGAAATGTCACCTCGAAGTCGATGCGATGCGATGCGATGCGACTCGCTTTACATACGCTGATTAATTCTAAGTGTAAATTTGCAGGAAAGCATATTTAAAATGAGAAAAAAAATTGTATGTTAATTAATTGTGCCAAGGTTAAAAGTTCCCTTCCCTTTTTGGGGGTGGTACGTTTCGGTTTTGGTTTACGGGTTTTTGGCTGGCGACTTAACCGCACTTTGATCGATGAACGTGCTCGGGTACGTTAATTATCGTTACGAGGGTTTGGCTGCCAGCATAAACTATTGCAAACTCAAGTTCATTATCAATCTGAAAATTGAGTAGTTTCCAAAAAAGTTAAGCATAATAAATGAGAACTTTGATGGATATGCTGTAAATTCTGTAAATTCCAGAAAGTTGAGAATGTGTTCTCTACTTTAAAGCTAAAACGTTTGGGACAAACCTTTTTTCACTTACAAATTCCCAAGATTGCCAAAAGGCGCTCATTAAAAAGGGAAAAATAATAAGAAAATAACATCAGACAGTGCAAAAAGTTAAACAGAAATTGAAATTAATGCGCCAGCTACATTTTTCAGACAGAATACAACAAAAAACAAGTAAGGAAAGCTATAGTCGAGCGCACCCGGCAGTAAGATACCATTCGCCCAGTTTTCAAAGAAATTATCACACTTTTATTTCCTCCACATAAGTTCATATGGCACCTATTGTTTAGATTAGATCTAACTTTGAATAGCGCCATCTACATATGAAAACGTCGTAGCAGTCAGCTTTACGCTACGGCTGAAACGAAGCATCGGAACGATGACGTCAAAGCAAAAAGCAGTAACTTTGTTCTAATATTTGCAAATTATCGATTTGCTTGGGCGGTGGGCGTGGCACTCGAAATTTGAATTAAACTTGATCTGCGGATGACATACAGAAACCTTCATGTGAAATTTGGTGTCTCTAGCTTTAATAATAGCTGAGATCTAGACATTCAAACGGACAGACGGACAAACTGACGGACATGGCTCAATCGACTCGTCTGGTCTGCCACGCCTCCTTCTGCCTGTTACATACATTTGCACAAACTTAGTATACCATTTTTGAACATTTTCAATGGTCGAACGGTATAAAAACAAGCGCAAGAGGGAGCAAAGTTTGACCTGCTGAACTCTGACATGGCACGCGCCCCCTTTTTGATTTTTGTTGCTGTTGTTGTTGTTGTTGTTGTTGTTGTTGCCATGACGCCTCTTGACAAACAAATTATGTACAAATGCACACACATATTTATAGATATATATGTATGTGTTTATATACAAATGTCTGTCTTTGTGTCAGTCTGTGAAAAGTAACCAGGCAACTTGGCTGGCTCATTGGGTCAGGGGGAAGAATTGTTATTCTGGTTGCGAATTCTCCGACTGTTTTATTAATTGCACCGCCAACGGACTGTCATTTGCAGTTGAACAATTAATAAAACACACAGACCAAACTATGCAAATAAGCGAGAGAATTTTTAATAAGGAAATGTGCAGGTTTTTTGCAAGAAGCGACGAGCTGCGAAACTCACATGTGTGTAGATGATTGATAGATATAAAAGAGAAAACTACTACTACTTGATAAGATAAGATGGCACAAAAAGATGGAAGAACTAGTCTTTAAATACCATTTTTGGTATTATTGATGTATATATTTTCAGAACCAGTTTAAAAACTAGTATTTTAATAAGTACAAAAATGTTGAGGTATTTTAAAATTTAAAAAATATTCTACTACAACACAATAAATTATTTCACTCTTTAATTCAGATTAAAATACTTATGTGGTATTTATTTTTTTATTTTTGGTTTACTTATTAATTAATTTACGTATATATTTATTAACTTGCTTGTTAATTTATTTATTATTTTATTTATTTATTAATTTATTGGTGTATTTATTTATTTGTCTTTTTAAATATTTTTTATTATTTATTAAATTATTTATTTATTTAATTACGAATTTATTTTCATAGTTTTTTTTTTGTTTAATAATTAAATTATTTATTTGGGTTACACAGCTAAATCAACTAAAAGCTAATAAAATAATAAAAACTATATAAATCCGAAAATAAAATGAATTAATTTAAAATTTAAAATTTAAACAGATATTTAAAAATTTAAATTTGAAGTTTACAGATTATCGTTTGATGTTTAATCTGGGATAAAGACAAATTTACTTGTTGCAAAGAATTGGGAAAAATCAAAAAAAAACCCAAGCAAACCAGAAATAAAAATAAATAATATAAATAATAAAAGCTACATTATTATTTATTTAAATTAGATTTCAATGCGCTTCCCCAATTTAGAAGGAAAACAATACAATCTCTACCCTATATACATATATGCATACATACATATGTATATACTCTTATATTCCCCTGGGATAACTTATGCCGCCGCCCTCAACTTGACGTGACTTCCGTTTGCTTAGTTTATTATCAAACAAGCTGTGGAATTATGTCAAGCTTATCGGTTCAACTAAGCAAACCACTGCAGTGCGTCCTGCTCGCTTGCTTTGTCTGTATCCCTCCCTCTCCCACAATACTATACTATACGCTGTCCACTTTGTCGTCAGTCAGCAGAGACTGCGGCAGCAGCAGCTTATCAGCTCAGCCTCGTCTTGCAGGGGAGCTTCTTAGTTGCGTTTTTATTGACATTCACGTGCATGCGCAAATATTTTGACAATGGGACAACCAAGTCAGTTGATAAAACACTAAAAAAACGATTATTTATCTCTACCTGCATATAGTGTAAATAATACAAGAATACTATCAATGTTTATAGTGCAATAAAATTGCAGTGCAAATTGCGGTCAAGTGGAAAAATATAAAAAAAAATAAGAAAAGAATTTTTATACAGAAAAAAAATCTATGAAAAGTTTTGGTAAATTTGTGAAACATGTTAACAATTTGTTGAAACAGAATCATATCACACACAAATTAAGCAATCAATTCCATTCAAACACTTAATTGATTGTTTTTTTTTTTTATATTTTGCCCGAAAATTATTTCATTTAAATTCATTGACAACTAAATGCTTATTTCCACCACATTCTTTTCACATAGTATGTTTTTTATGTGTTCAGATTTTTGTGGTTTTTTGTTTGGTTCACGCGTCAGTTGCTATTTTTAAATGCCCTCGCATAAATTAAATGTTTTCGAAATGTTTGTGTTTGTGTTGTTGTTGTTATTTATTTTTGTTTTTTTTTTTTGACAATTTTAAGCATTTTGACACACGAATTTGATGTCGTTTTTACGGGATATTAATCAACTTATTAAAAGGTAATAAATCTGTTAACAAATTTGAGTTAATTTTTGGGGAAATTTGTTAACAAGCTTGGCGGAAATAAATGAATATTTAAAATAAATAAATAATGAAAATTGTTGTTATGATAAATGATAGCAATAAAACAAGCAAAATAAATTTATTAAAAATTTAAAAAAAAAAATAATAACAAATTATTTAAAAATCGAACCGAAAGAAAATGGCATAGAATTGGAAAAGTTGGTAAGGGAGTATTACCTATATTTCGAATACAAATATACCGATTAATTACTTTATAGCAAAAGCGTCCTTTTCCATATTTCTTTGTTAAACAATATCCACAAACATTTCTCGGAATATATGTAAGTAAAAAGCACAAAGCAGCACACTTAGCGCCTGATAAATGTTCATGCAATCACAACAACCCAATCTATATGCATATAGAGTATGTTCGTGAGTATGTAAATAACAATAATAATAATTGTTATTATAATTATCCAGCGAGTGTAAAATTTTGCAAACGTTGCGCTTTATTTTCAATCAACGAAACGAGGCGGCGGCGTTTGCATTGCGCAAAAAAAAAAAGCGAAACCGAATGAAAAGGGAGGCAGGAGAAAAAGCGCGAAGCGCGTAAAAAGAAGAACTTGTAAAAACAATAGAGAAAACTGCCGAAATGTTGTTTATATTACGAGAATTCACAGAATGTGCTCTGTTTATAGATAAAGTAAACAAATGAAAGATAACCACAACTACGTAAGTTTTGATTAAAAGCGAAGAAAAGGTAGAGAGAAACAAAACAAGTTAGATAAAATAAAAAAGTTTACTTAAAGCTTGCATTGTGAAATTGAAATTAAGTATGATAACGCGAAGGGAAATGTTTAATAACTATTACAGCAAAAATTTTAATTAAATTTTATGTTTTTCTTATCAGAATTTAAACTGAAAATAGCGAATAATTTTCATGAATTATCTTAAATATTTTACAACTTTTAAATTTTTATTCTCTCCCTTCTTTGAAGAATAGTTTATTTAATTATTTATAAGGGAATAAATAAACTAATATAATATGAAGTAAATATTGTTCACAATTTTAACTCAAATATTTCATAAATAATTTTTTTACATACTCACAGAATTCTATTTATTTTTATGGATTTTTTTTTAGTTTTAATTAAAATTCCCAATATAACAACAAACTTCCGGATTAGCCCGATTTTAATTGTTTTCAGCAATTGTTGTTGTTGTGGTGCGGCTTAAATTCATGAACAACGATAAAAGGCCGGTCGAAATAAGTTTTGGCCGAAAAAAAGCCAAATTAACAACAACAATGGCGGCTTCATAATACCCCCAAAAAAAAAGGAGGGTTTAAAATACTTGATAAAATAAACACACGTGTAGTGTTTTTTGTACTTTACAGGCCAAACTTACATCACACACATTCACAATACACCAACAATAATAACAACAACAGCAACAACAACAGCAGCAACAACAACATTTTAGCATCAACACGAGCAAATGCAATTTGGCTGCGGCGGCTGCTGCGCTGCGACTGAACGGTTTTCGGTGTTTGCTGTAGTTGTTTTGTTTTTGTTGTTGTTGCCGTTATCGTTTTCGTCGCTTTTGTTGTTGTTGTTGTTGCTTAGCTTAGGTTGCTGCTGCTGCTGTTATTGTCACTTCTCTGCCGCTGCCGCTGCGGCTGCCGCGTTACAAGTTTGAAATTTGATTTCTTTTGATTTTGCTTCCTTCTTTTTTTTTTTTTTGGTTTGATTTTTTAGGTGAAAATAAAAGAAATTTTTTTGGTGTAGAAAACGCGCGGCCCAAATTGAGCAGACGATCGTGGTTGCTGTTGTCGTTGTTGCGGCTGCTACTGTTATTGTTGTTGTTGTTGCTGCTGCTGTTAGAGTTGCTGCTGCTGCTGCGGGTCTCATGAATGAATTGCGCGATTAAAAACACAAAAGGCGTGACGCGTCTAACAACAACAACAACAACAACAGCAGCAGCAGCAGCTTCAACACCAGCAACAACAACAACAACAACCGACCACAACGAAGACAAGAGCAGCAACAACAACAACAACAACAACGAAACGAGTTTTGTGGCTTTGGCTTTGAAAAGGAAAAAGATAAGCACAGAATGTAGGCGAAAGAAAGAAAAAGCAGCAAGAAATCAACTAAGGCTTTACACAATTTTAACACCGAAATGTTAAAATGAACTCGGCGACGAAACAAGAAGACAACGAACGACTATCAACAACAACAACAACAACAAACAGCAACAACAAACAGCAACAATAATAAATGCTACACTTAGGCCTACACAAACACACGCACACAAACGCTCACACACACACACGCATGAACAGCAATGCACGCACGCCAAGACACACACACACACACGCACGCAGAGACAGCTGATTTTTGGCAGCAGCTACAATAAAAAAAAAAATGCTTTCTGCTCAGAATTGGTTTATTTAGGTGACGCGCACGCACACAACCAAAGGCAAACAAACACAAACCTACCAAACATGCACACAGGCCGCACGCCTCGAGCAATGTATGCGAGTGTGTGTGTGTGTGTGTGTGTGTGTGTGTGTCTGTGTGTTACACTTGTTTTTATTACTCTGATTGGCGATTTGCCCTATGCATTTGAATTTTGCGTAGGCAGCAACTAAAAAAAAAAAAAAATAAATATGGTACACACCTTGCACTGACACTGCTTGGCACGCTTTGCTTTTGTTTATTATGCTTTTATGTGTTATTTTTGCGAAATTCTCATTGTTAGTTTACAATTTCTTGGACTTTCTAATTGGCAAGCGCGTAGCCACCCGCACGGCTTGAAATTTCTATACAGACTGTTAGCAGAATGCTGTCAGCGGGCGCATCTTGTACTAACAGCTGTTGACACCATGTGGTATTTAATTGTTTTGGTATTTTTTAGTGTCATGTTAAGTTAACAGCAGTTCAGAAAGCGCGCAACATGCTGAATTAAAAGAATTGTAAGTGAATTACTGATTTTGTGCGTATTTCGCGTGCAAGTTCGCTTCTTTTTAGTTTTTCATTCTCATTATTTATGTATGTAGTTATGCATTTATAGTAACAGTCAAATACTGTTAAGTTAACATTTCGAAGCCGGCTTAGTAAACTTAATAGCAGCGTTGCCACACTTTGAGTGCTTTAATGCCATTCGCACAAAGTTGTAATTGAAATTTAAATTGTTTTCCCTTAATGAAGCGGGAGGAAATTCAATTAGAAATAAAGCAAGAACAGAAGGAAGAAAATGTATGCAATGCATAAACAAACACACACCATAAACATAGGTAATTAACTATACTTATTTTCACCGTAGTTTAGCAACTAGCTTGGGCTACCTCTCTCTCTCTCTCTCTCTCGCTTTGCATAAAAACCCATAAAGAAGAAGCCAACAATTACGACATCAATCAAATGGTCTTAAATTCCTCAGTGTCTAATTGAGCATAATAACGACGAGTTGCCAGTCTCCTCGAGCCACGAGTCGCCTGCAAGTGTATGTTGATGTATCATTAGTCCACATTTTCCTCGCCTGCTGCCCACTGCCCCTGTTGCACATCGCACACCCTGCCTTCTCTCTTTACCTCACCCGCAGCCAATCGATCAATCAATCAATCAATCGCTCAGCAAACTTTTTGCAACTTAACATTTCAATCGCATGCAAATTTCCATCTCGAGAGCCTCTGTGCGCCTGGTGACGATTATGCTGACGGGTATCACGCTCTCTCACTCTTTCCTTTCTCTCTCTCTCTCTCTCTCTCTCTCTCTCTCTCTCTCTATGTTGGCCAGTGCCAGAGCAGAACATTAAACGAAATGGGTATGGCTTTTTAATGGGACCAGCTGGACAGGTGCTGAGAGACTCCAGGCTCCAATAGGAGAGTTTCGAGTTCTTTGTCCACTTACGTTTTTAACGGCCTACAAAATTAACAAACTTAATGCATGCAAGTTGCCAGTATTGCGACTGCATGCACTCGACGCTAGAATACCCTACGGCAGTGGAGACGTAAAAGGCTGCAAAGATGTGATTCTTATTGGATTATCTAATTTGAAGCAGAGAACAAAAAGGTATAACATATTTAAATGATATGTATTCAAATAGAAAGTTAATTGTAAATTAGGTTGTGCAATTAGGTTGTACTTACAGTGGTGCTCATAGACTTAAACCACTGACACTACCATAAATTGTATTCTTAACTTTTAACTTTTTATACCATTCGACCATTGAAAATGTTCAAGATGGTATACTCAGTTTGTGCAAATGTATGTAACAGGCAGAAGGAGGCGTGGCAGACTCCACAAAGTTGAGTCGAGTCGATTGAGCCATGTCCATCTGTCCTTCTGTCCGTCCCGCGTCTGTGTGAACACTCAGATCTCAGCTATTATAAAAGCTAAAGATACCAAATTTGATATGAAGGGGTATAAACATCACAAGCTCCTGGAGTTTATTTAAAATTCAAGGTGCCACGCCCATTTAAATACATTTTTGAGTTAGCTTTGTGACGAAAGTATTAAAGTTTCAACAGGTTGTCAATTAAACATTTTCCGTAGTTCCACTGCTTGCGCCTTTGCAGCATATCGTGACATCATCGTTGCGATATTTTGATTCAGCCGTAGCGTGTGTAAAGCTGAGTGCTACAACGTTTTCATATGTTAACAATAGGTGGCATATGAACTTGTGCAGAGGAAAAAAAGTGGGATAATTTCTTTCGAAACTGGGCGGAGGGTATCTTATTGTCGGGTGCACTCGACTGTAGCTTTCCTTTCTTGTTTCAACATATTTATTTCGGCCTGAAATTCTTACATTTTGCAACACTGTTATTTAAGCAGCTGATCACAGTAAAAAACTACAAGTAGGAATTCGGGAGTTTCCAAAAAGTTGACTAAATGTCAAACAGAAGTATTGCGCTCTGCTCATACTCAAACTTGTGTTTTTTCCTTGGAAAGTTGTGCTGGTTATTTTCAAAACTAAAACATTGAATACTAAATACGTAAATCGCAAAACAATTTGACCGCTATGGCTAAAAATAAAAATACAAATCCGGCCGAAAGAAAGCTAATATGGGAATATTACGAAAAAAACACAAGTATTCTACAAATTTGAAGGACTTTACATTTTTCGCGTGGCAAAGTCAGAAATGCCATTGCATTTTATAAGAAACATGGAACCTGAGAAAATACTCCAAGAGAAAAGCGCAGAAAAACCGCTTTAAACGACGATAGGCGGATTGCCTAAATCCGTAAAGCCAATTCGTTCTTGACTTCGATGCAAATCAGAGCTCAAATGGTAGCAGATTATGGCGTAAATGTCTCAGCTCAGACCATAAGAAGACGGGTAAACGAATTCGGGTTATATGGACGCATTGTCCAAAAAAAAAAAAAACATTGATGTCCATTAAAAATGTTAAAAAGCGCCTTCACTTCGCCATAGAACATATTCAACAAGTAAGAACGTCAAGTGTTGACTGTATAAGACCATGGATTTTTTAAGATTATGAAAAAATTAGATTGAGAAAACTGTTATTAAACGTGTTTTTCAAAGGAAAATAATAAACAACACATATAATTTTCAGTTAGACGCCAAGCAGTCCAAGCAGTTGGAAAAAAACACTGCTTGCAGTGGGCGTAATGAAAATCTATATATGAAACGTTAAATAACTTTTATGTTCATTATACGATCAGAACCAAATTTTCAGCGAACGTTAAGGTGGTAATAGTTATCATGCACACCAAAACTAAATACTGTGCCTTTATTATTGCGATTGCCATACGGTTTATCGATTTGCGAGAAGGCGTGGCCCAAATTTTAATACAAATTTTTCAGCGTATGATTCACATAAGTGTTGTCACCATAGATATAGGCGTTCATACAGACGGACAGACAGTCATGGCTGAATCGACTCGGCTAGTGATCCTGAGCAAGAATATATATACTTTATGGGGTTGCCTCCTGCCATTTCGCACATTTCGACAAACACACTAGACCATGTATTTTTTTAAAATCCATGGTCTAAAAAGCTGCCAATTTTTGGAACATGATTGTGTGAAGCGACGAATCCAAGTTTAAAGTCTATGGGAATGATGGTAACCCATATATACGACGTCCAGCCAACAAACAATTGGACCCCAAATACACGATTATGGTCTGGGGCTGTTGCACCGCATCGGGAGTAGGTCCTCTAGTGAAGATAGAAGGCATTATGAAATGTACGGCAAAATGTACAGGGACATCCTTATGAACAATTTATCTGGATACTATGCCGATAATTTGCCACTTGCCTGGATATTTCAACAGGAAAACAAGCCGACGAAACACACCAGCGCGATAGTCAAGTCGTGGCTTAACCAAGAGGCACTCAATGTTTTGCAATGGCCACCGCTGAGTCCCGACTTGAACCCTATAGGCAACTTGTGGCGAATTCTTGGCCAAAAAAAACAGCTAGTAAAAACGATTTGTGGCGAATTTTGCAAGAAGAATGAAAGGAAATCACGCCTCAACATTGCGCACAGCTTGTGGAGATGGTCTTAGATTTTTCGTTTAAGTTTTTCATTGAATAAATATTTGTATAACTTTATTATTCTTCTATTTAAACACTGATATATAGAACTAATGTGACATAAAAAAAATCGAGCTGTGAAATAAAAACTTTTCTTAATTTTTGTTTAAATTCTTGCTTGAAGTCTTGTGGCTTAAGTCTATAGACACGACTTTGTGAGTGTGTCTTGTATTACGTGAGACCTGAGGGACAATATAGAATGTTTCTAATGCTGCTCCAAGGCCATTTTAAAAGGAAATAACATACGGGGCACACACACACACTGACAGCAGCCACAGACACCCACAAGCGGCAAAATGTCAAAACGGAAATTAAATTTCTTTTTCTACTTTTTTTTTTTTTGTTGAAATTCAAGCAGAGCATCAAGATTGTCTGTGGCCCGTGCAGAAGATTTGGCTTTTCCGCAGCAGCAGGAAAATACGTGCCGCACAGTTTAAATTATGTATTCCATTAGCTGGCATTTCCTATTCCAATTTATTATAATATTCAATTAGCTGTGTGAGCTCAAAATTTAATTTTTACAGCATTTTTAATGTCTACAAATTTTTAGAAAAATTTTAAAGCATTAAAAACAAAGAAAAATCACCGAAAAAATATTAGGTTTATTATTATTAAACGAAAATGTTACATATGTAAGAGGAAGAAGGAGACATCCCGACCCCATAAAGTATATACATATATTTTGACTCTGGATCAACAGCCGAGTCAAAATAGCCACGTCCGTCTGTCCGCCTGTCTGTCTATCTGTCCGTATGAACAACTAGATTTTAGTGCTAGGACTTCCAAATTTGGTGACAATATATGTTATTATTGCACGCTGATCAAGTTTATTTTGGATTTTGGCCACGCCCCCTTCCGCCCCCCGTAAGTAGAAAGAAATGATAACAGGCGCATTATGGGTGCCATATTATTCATTTTTGGTTTATATGATGCTAGCTAGCTAACCAGATGATCTCTTTGGTAACAATCGGATATCAAATATAGAAGTTATTAAACTCAACGTTTTCCATAGCTGTAAGCAGCGCTGCCAGCAGCATTGTGCCGAATAGTGCGGTGGTCAAATGGGTTAAGTGAAGGACTGCAAAACGAACAGTACTATTATGCATTTACGGGATTGAATCCCGCCCGCGTTACAAATTAAATGTGTGCATACATTTTTTTTTATTTTCTATTTATATTATTTATTTATATTGTATAATATGCTCTAGTTCAATAAATTATTATTTAATTTTCACAATTATTAAATATTCCAAAAATGCTGCTTAAAGTTGAAATATAAAAAAAAACTCTTCAGAAATATTAATAAATATGCATTGTGTAAATAAGTATAAAAAGGTACACTTTAAAGAAAAATTTAAAAAAAATTTATTAATACACGTGTTTATGTATATTATGTATACATTTCTAAAACATAAAATAAATAAATATAATTCTAGAATTTTAAACTTTTTGACAATTTCAAACCGATTTCCGGAAACCAAGCAAACAAATATGTCATTTATGAAAAAATATTTTATACAGCATGAAAAAATTCTCGTAAATTTCGAACACCTTTACGTATCTACTTCGACCACGCCCTCCAAAATTTCAGGTATATTCACTAACGCGCATTTGTTATGGGTAAACTTGATACCAAAGGCTACGGCTAGTGTGTTTTATTATCCATTGGAATGGGGTCGTCTAGTACTACTTACATTGAAATCGATTCAATGACATCGGAGCAGCGTGAAGAGAATACTAATATATTAAACAAGATCGAGAGTTACGATGAGATCTATAGAACATATAATCCAGCACGGCAATTGCAAGTTGAGGCCAAATCTTCGGGAACATTAACTCTAAAAAGTTCTGAAGCTGATGATGCTCAGGAAAAAGAGGAGAACAATATTGACGACAAAAACAACAACCAACAAGATGAGAAGATAACAAAAGAACATATTTTCAAATCGAAATCATTGGCATTGAATGAAATCGAATGCGAAAAAGATAAAGATAAACAAATATCCGTAGCTATGGCATCGAAACCTTCGCCATATATCGAGATGGAGCAAATGAGAAGACAACAACTGGCGAAAGCTATGCACTGTGAAAAGTAAGTGAGATCTCTGCGTTCTATATAGATGCAACTCGAAGAAAACTAATTGAGCTCTATAAAAATCTATATGATTGCTTAACTTCTTTTCCAGCTCTAATCGCATAGCTTCTGGACAAATGACACAGAAGCCTGAAATGGGCTCAGAACCATCTTGTTCTGGTCAATCTAATCAATTGCTGTGTGAGTATTAATATACCTTATATATAGGGATGATAGATGTACATGAATAGTATACATACATAAGGGGACTTTTATTTCTGGTAATGTAAGTTCTATTATTGGAACGCATCTTGGGAAACATCATCAACATAAATGTTCTTTATTAGCCCCATTGGGGAACTAGTCGTTTGTCCGTCTGTCCATCTGTCCGTCTGTCTATTGCAACACAAACTAGTGGCTCAGTTTTAAAGCTATCTTAATGAAACTTGATGTACGTGCTTCTTATCGTATAGCTGTCATATAACCTATCGGCCGATTTGTGTTGTTTTTTAAGGTATCGTTATGAAACTTTTTATATCATTTGACCATTGAAAATGGTATACTAAGCTTGTGCAAATGTATCTAACAAGCAGAAGGAGGCGTGGCAGACCCCACAAAGTATATATATTCTTGCTCAAGATCCCTAGCCGAGTCGATTAAGCCATGTCCGTCTGTCGTTTGAACGTCTAGATCTCAGCTATTATAAGAGCTAGAGACATTAAAGTTGACATGAAGGTTCCTGTATACCATAGGCAGATCGAGTTTATTTTCAATTTTTGATGCCACGCCCACCGCCCACGCAAATCGATTATTTAGAAATTTAGAGAAAGTATTGAAGTTACAGCTTTTTGCTTTGGTACGAACATAGATAAGTGCAATATAAATTTTCAATCCGCTCGAACAATAAACACAGAAGTTATCGGTGTTAACGTTTTCCACTGCTTGCGACTTTGCAGCATATCGTGACGTCATCGGGTCGATGCCTCGATTCAGAAGCAGCGTGTGTTAAGCTGATTGTTATGGCGCTATTTAAAGATAGATCTAATTTAAACAATAGGTGCCATTTGAACTTGTGCAAAGGAAATAAAAGTGTGATAATTTCTTTCGAAACTGGGCGAATGGTATTTTACAGTCGGGTGTGCTCGACTGTAGCTTTCCTTGTTCTAACTTATAAGTTTGTCCTTGCAAGGCTGTAAAAGGCTGTGATATATCTTACAGCTGTGAAAGAACCTATCGGTCGAACTTTGCTCTTTTTTTTTGAGTTAAGAGAGAAATAGCATTATTTTATTAATTTATCTCTGTGTAGATTGCGAGTCAAACAGTTCGAAGCAGACAAAAAACAGCGTGCGATTTTCAGAGGAGAATTTCGCAAAGGGCGCAGCGCAGCCGGTAATGAGCGCCAGCGAATACTATGCACAGAAGATGGGAATGTCTAACGGTGGCTACAACTACAACTATGGCTATACGCAGTCGCAGACGGGGCCGGAAAGCGGCGAGTATCAGTTCCAAATGGAGCAGGCGATGATGTACAATCGCAGTCAGTATGGGAACATGTCGCCGCAGTCCGACCCCGCCAGTGGCTACGGCCAATTTCAGTTACCGGAGCCATCGCAGAGTCAATACGAGAGACGAGCAAGTGGGGCATCTGTTGTGGCATCCTGCGAACGATTGGCGCATCATCAGGAAGCGGCCGAGGAATGCGATGGTTACATAACCAAAAACTCACCAGACATAGCGAAAACAGGTCAGGATTGCTGTAATGATAACGCCCCGCCGGAAGGTTGCTCCGAAATGAGCGACAAGCATGCGTGCCAGTCGAAATTCTCCTTTGTCAAACTAAATCAAATGCACAACATGTGCTGCTCGCCAGAGCAATCCATGGATTATACCTACTGTGATCAACAACAATGCGGATGCAGCATAGATACGCCAAGTTACACCTACACTCCGGATTGTAACTGCATGGCTCCCCTAGCAATTCCTCATTGCCCGATTTCATCGCCGATGTGCTACAACCCGCAAAGCATGGCCAATCCCTGTTGCTCGGCTCCATGTGCTCCCAACTATTGTGCGCAACCAGGCTGCTGTCCGACCTACTGCCAACCACCAAGCTGCTGCCCAGCTCCAAATTGCTGTCCAGCTCCAAATTGCTGCCCAGCTCCTGCCTGCTGTCCAGCTCCAAATTGCTGTCCAGCTCCTGCCTGCTGTCCACCTACAACTCTTTGTTCAGCTCCATCTTGTCCAGTTCCAGCCCTTTGTCCAGTTCAAACCTGCTGTCCGGAGTACTGCTATGCTACCGCTGAGAAATGCCCCAGCTATCCACCTCAAGATGCGATGCAAAGTCGTACGATCTATGCCACCGATTACCGTGGCGTTTGTGGCAACCAGTTCAATCACTTTCCCAACAGAGGCACCTGTGGCACCTGCAGCAATTGCTCCGCCTGCACTGGCATACCGGACTACCCATGTGGCCATGAGGATAGCTGCTGCACCCAGGCCTCAGTGTGCTGGTAAGTAAGATTTGCTGCATGCTTTTGTTGCATCCGATTTCATCTATTCTCCACTTGCAGCAATCTGCCTGCGCCTCCACCCTGCTGCTTTTGCAAAGAGTCCAGTGTACACTGTCCCGTTTCGCCACCTGAAAGCTGTTACCACGTGTCGCAGATGGCGCCACCCAGCTCGTATCGCTTGACACAGCCCATGCCGCAGCCCATGCCGCAAGTCGCCTCGTGCCACGCATCGAAATATCCCAGTCCCTCTGCACATTCCTATGCCTCCTCCAATCGTAATATTGCAGGCGGTGCGTCCAGTGGATACTCCTTGCACTATGCTTCATCCCTGCCCATGCAGGCGCCCTATGAAATGCCGGAGGATGGCGGCTACATGGGACAGCTACCTAACGGTGCTTCCGTCTCGAAGGCAACAAGCCCCAATATTAGCCAGTGTGCGTGTAAGTACAGTGAAGCCTCGCATATAACGAACTACCATTAATAATTTCCCTTGCAGCTTTTATGTAACAGCAACGTCTGAAAAACAAGGAGAACAAAAGATTAAGCGTCTTTGTGCGGGTCAAATCAAAATATACAGAAAAAAAACATCAAATAAATAAAGTATATATTCGAAAAATCTTAAAGTAACTCGAAATAATAATATCGCAATACATACATATAATAATTTAATTAATTCTATTTTAAATTTCTGAAAATGGTCTTTATATGCAAATACATATAGTAGAAAATTATTTCCAATACAATTTTATATGTGATATTATAAAATATTTATACAAAAATATTTTACCAACTAGAAATAATAATATAGCATATAAATAATAATTTATTCTACTTAAAGTATAAATTAAATTTTATTTAAATTTATTAAAAAATAGATTTAAAAAACAAACATGCCGCGCGAATGCGCGTACTCGATCAGCGCCAGATGGCAGAACACATATATATATATGTATATATATAATTTTGCTAAGGATTACTAGCCAAGGCGATGGAGCCTTGTCCGTCTGTCTGTCTCTTTGTTTGAACGTCTGAATCTCAGCTATTCCAAAGGCTAAAGACAGCAAATTTCACATGAATGTAGCTGCATATCTTATGCAGATTGAGTATGTTTTTAATTTTCGATGCCACGCCCACCGCCTCCACAAATCTAATAATAAACGAAACTGTAGAAGTTACAACTTGGATCTACGACATAACATTTTAACTAATAAAAGCTGCAATAACAAGGCAAAGCAGCTGGATAAGATTTAGGCCAACATAATGCCCCCTTATTTATGCCTTTCCATCAAAAATGCACATCCTTCGTCGAGCTGAACACAGTCATAAATCAGCGAGCTCATCGAATAAAATCAAGAGTGTGTTCCTTTTACATGTGTTAATGTATGTGCGGGTGGATGGGTGTGAATCCTCGTCCCTTGTCATTTGCATTTCGTACATTTCCTACGTTTCGCAGTTGTCAACACGATGGGGAAAAACAAGAAAATGAGAAAAACTTACGGCAAATTCAGCATAAATTTTCATACATTTATTGAATTGTTTGGCGCTTTGGTTTCCTCAGGTTTCGCTTCTATGTTCTTTCGTTTTTTATGGAGACCATAAATCCTGTATGTGTTGCATGAAAAATCGTTTGTGCGGCCTCAGCTGACACTTTGTTCGATTGAATAGAAAAAAAGGTAATCCAGAAAAGTGCTAAAAGTTTAGTTTAAGAACCTTTGAAAATAAATAGTGAATTTAAACTAATAAAAATAAATAAGTTAAAGTAATAGAAATGAACAATTCAAACTAATAAAATAAATAAAATATAACATTCAATCATTTTTTAAGATCAATTAGAAATAAAATAAAATTAAGGAATGAAAGAACTAAAAATCGTTCGCAAAAATTAAATATAATAAAATAACAACAAATTAAAACGAACTTTTTTTTAAATTGAAAAAAGAAAATGAAGCAATTAAAGATATTTTTCAAATTTAATACAAACCGATAAAACAAATTAAAATACTTTGTTTAATATTTGTTAGAAATAACTGAAATAAATTTCAAACCAGCAAAAAAGGTTTAAATCTATTTTTTTAAAACTCCCACAAAAACCTCACAATTTGTGATTAAAAATCTCCCGTGTAGATTTTTTGAAAAAAATGTTTATTACAAAATATTGCATTGACAATTAATCATTTAATTGTTGTTCCATTTGAATTTCAGTTATTACAATCATAAAGAAAAAAAAAAAAATTTTTAATATTTACTATGGATGAGTAGGCGAAAAAGGCGGCACAACGGCGAAACACAAGCACAAAGTAAATATTGTGAATACAAAATGAGATACAAAAATTTCCAAGATGAAACAATTTAATTTCGTAGCGCAACTTTACCTATTTAAGCTAAATACTTAAGTAGAAAAATATTCGCAGTTTACAAATATAATTTCCAATAGGGTTTTGAGGAGTTTACGTCTTCCGTGCTTGTTCTTTGCGTTTGGCCACGTTTTTCTTGTTTGTTTTGATGTGTGTTCTGGATGGATTGGATGGTAAAGATAGTTTGGGTAAGGGGGGGGGAAGGAAACTATAAAATAATTTTGATTTGATTTTCCATTTTACAATTAAATTTAACTATGGTAAATTGTTTATTGATATTTAGTTAGACCATTTAACTATTTGTATTTACGTTAGGGATACGATCTATGGCCAGAAACGTGCGAAATGAGAATTACCAAAATAGTTTCAAGCATTTTTGGATATTCTTTGAAACTAAATAATCTCGAAGTTTGAAATTTCTGGCCAATCGATTGTGCAACTATTTGATGATTATTTCTTTTATTGTTGTTGTTGTTCTTGTGTGTATCATTGTTTAATTTACTGGAATTACATAGATGTATCTCTCTCTCTCTCTCTCTCTCTCTCTGGCTGGTGGGGTTGGAAGTTTTACAGTTAACATACACACACACACACACACACAGACACACATACATACAAATACATATATGCAGGCTATATATCTATATAGTTCTAAGTTCTGACAAAAAATATATATGTGTTTATTTTTATAGATTTATATATAAATGTATGTAATTCATAAATGTTTTAAATCCTGTTACAGGATTTGCTTCAGCTATTAAGTAAAATTACAATAAAACAAAAAAATATATATTCATACATATATACGCAGTTCTCATACATATGCCTAACCATATGGTATTTTAAAACATTAATTAAAGAATACAAAATACAAATTCAAATACGGATACAGATACGGATACGGAATCGAATCGATATTCATGTTTTGGGGCTGACGGTAATAAAAGAATAAATTTGATTTATGTAGTTTGTATTTGTTTATGTTTTTATATGCAACAAATAGCATCACTGGAATAGTCATCTGACTCGTGGCCAGTTAATCGAGTGGTCTTTTTTTTACATTTTCTTGTATAGGTTTTTCCGTTCTCATACATATATACACACAATATTTATGCATGTATATGTATATGTATATATATATCGATATATAAGTAGACATATGTGAAATTGCACTAAAACTAAATGCTACAACATTTAAAAATGGATTTCTCATTTGTATATTATATATATAGTATGTATATATCAAGTAGAAAATTCTAGCAGCTCCCCATTTAAACCGAATTTCGGTTTTGGCATTTTCATTTAAAAAATATTCTTAAATTTTCGCATACGTATAAAAAACATAGGCTGCTAAATTTCCTCTTTCTTGTTGCTGTTGCTGTTAGTTGTATTTGATGTTTTGTTTGATTACTTGAACTAAAACTAAAGAATTTGATTTGAAATTATTTGTTGTTTTAGTTTGCTTACAATTTAAAATTAAATAAATTTCTTAGTCTTTTCATTTTCCATGTGTGCTTTAGTTTACTATACATAATTCGATATATGTATATTTTAGAAAAAACTTTATATAATTTTAATAAACCTCGAGCCGCAAAACACAAGCAGCAGATAGAGGATGCAACAACAAACAAATGCCACAACATATTGTATAAATTTGGCAAACTTTCCGTTTTTGCTGTTTTTTTTTTTTTTTTTTTTTTTTTTTGTTTTACTTTTCTTTTAGTTTTACATCTTGAGTTGCATGTTGCGCGTTGCACGTTGCTGTTGCTGCTGCCGCTGCTGTTGCTGATGCCGCGGCTGTGGTTCATTTTTAGGCACATGTTTCCAGAGCTTACACATCGAGCACTTAAATCTAAGCATAGATATTACTAATACTAATCATTATAAAACTTGTGCGTTCCATGGCCCACAACAATTGTCAATGCTCTCCGCGTAGCAGCTCCATTAGCAAATTGAAGTCGGCACCGTCGCGCGTCTTGATCGTCAGCATTTCCTTGCCCAACTGGAGGAGAGAGAACAACAAGAATACGTTCTCTAAGTTTTTCAATATATATGTATTTAGGGATCCACTCACCTGACACGTGCGCTGCAGATCGGGTATGCGCAACAGCAGCTCACCAAACTTGGACGGCGTGTCGGGATAATGTGCCAGCGTGTAAGCCTGCAGTCCCTGCAGCGCCTTCTCCTGGCACTCGCGCACCTTGACCGCCTCGTGCAGCTCCGTGGTGTCTGTGGATGTAAAGAAGAGTGTATTAGATGTGAGAGATCGTGTATGAAGAAGTTAGTGTTACAAATGCTTCGATTGTTGCAATTGCAGCAATTCTTGTAGTAGTAGCAACTACTTACCCGACTGAAGCAGCACGATAACCTTCATGGCAACATATTCATAGCGATCTACGCGTAAACGTCGCAAATGATCGGTCAAATTTAACATGCGCTCAATGCAGGCCTGCAGAAGAATGTAAAAGATTTGATTATAAGAGTCAATAGATTATAATTAGAAAGAACAATATATTATTCTTAATGCTACTATGGTATATATAAATTAGATTAAGTCTGCTAAAGTTCCCAAACTTAACCAATTACAAGGTTATATTAAAAATCTCTGTAGTGAACTACATACATATACATCATTTAGGTCATGCCTAGAAACATTTCTCTTGGTTTACAGTTTAGGTTAAGTTCCAGTTAAAGTAATAAGTACAACAGTCGAATATAAATTTAAATTAATCTGTTTATGATCTCCAAGCTTGTCTCTTTTCATTTCATAGATTAATAAATTAGATTATGAGTATAACTATAAATATTCTATAAATTTTTAAAAAATACTTATTATTAAAAAAACAATAATCAAATAATTAGAAAAATAAATTAAATTATAATAAACAAGTAAGGAAAGCTACAGTCGAGCGCACCCGACAGTCAGATACCATTTGCCCAGTTTCCAAAGAAATTATCACACTTTTATTTCCTCCGCACAAGTTCAAATGGCACCTATTGTTTAAATCAGATCTATGTGTCTTTGAATAGCGCCATCTACATATGAAAACGTCGTAGCAGTCAGCTTTACACACGCTACGGCTGAAACGAAGCATCGCGACGATGACGTCATGATATGCTGCAAAGGCGCAAGCAGTGGAACTACGGAAAACGTTAACATGGATAACTTCTGTGCTTATTGTCCGATCGGATTGTAATTTGGAGAATAGAAAGCAAAAACCTGTAACTTCAATACTTTTTCTAAATTTCTAAATAATCGATTTGCGTGGGCGGTGGGTGTGGCATCAAAAAATTGAAAATAAACTCGATCTACCTATGGTATACAGCAACCTTCATGTGAAATTTGGTGTCCCTAGCTTTTATAATAGCTGAGATCTAGACGTTCAAACGACAGACGGACATGGCTCGACTGAATCAGAATGCATATACTTTGTAGGGCCTGCCACGCCTCCTTCTGCCTGTTACATACATTTGTACAAGCTTAGTATACCATTTTTGACCATTTTCAATGGTCGAATTGTATAATAATAATCAAATAATTAGAAAAATAAATAAAATTATAATAAAACCTAATTTGGACTCTAGATCTTTAACATATTCATTAAAAAATAGCTTAATCAAAGAATTTCATATCAAACTGTTTGAAAATGATGCACTGATTTTTACATTTGAGTAACAAAGTTGAGTAACTTATTTAGTTAGTATTTCGTAGCATTAATCCTACGCTTACTATGGATTATACAAGTTAGCTCCCTGAGTTAACATAATAAGCAACTCGCTCATAAAGAAACTTAAATCATAAATACTATGTAATTCTAAAGTAGCATAAATTTAGTATTCCTCTGAAGGAGCCTCCCTAATTCTTCCTACGTCCAACAAGTCGCACCTGCAGTCCATTTGTTTTGGCCTGTGCCAGCGTAATCTTTCGTCCCTGCGACATTTTAATCTCGCCGGGCGTGTCAATGGAACGAAAACAGCAGGAGAAGAGTAGCAGTTCGCACCAGGAGTTAATGAGCAGGCAGATCTGATCGTCGATCTACAGCAGGAAAGAAAGAGAAAACACATTAGTAAATTATAGAATTTATAATAAATTCCATCATACAAACCGAAATGTTCTTAAAGAGCGGCAAACTCTTGCACCATTTGACAATCTTGTACAGTCGATGATCAGCCACATTGCAGAGATGTGCAATCAGATCGGGATTAGCGTTCTCGCCATTGGATGAGAGACCTGCACTGGCCAGCAGTGGATTGGTCATCTGTTGGGCACTGGCACTGCCTGCACTGGCTGCAGCACCCCCAGAGCCCGCTGTGGAACCGGACGAGGAGGAGGGCAATGGTTGATTGATGCGCGCCAATTCTGCATCGGTATATTGCCAGAGATGTTCAACATCCATGATTTCCTGCAGAATTAGGTCGAGATTTATTACAGATTTATTATCTATCAGGCAACTTGTTTCGAACTCACCTGCAGCAGCGCTGGAATGCTTGAGGCACGCGATGCGTGATGATTGAGCGGTTCCGTTTGCTCCGTCTTGATCGATGCAGATCCCAGACTGGGACTTGCGGGCAGCGAATGGGAACCACCGCCGCCGCCGCCGCCGCCGTAGCCATTGAGTGGACCGTGCTGCTGCTGCTGCTGCTGATGATGATGATGGTGCAATCGCTGCTGCTGGTGATGTTGCTGCTGATGTTGCTGCTGCTGCTGCTGCTGCTGTTGTTGCTGATTAACCACTGCCGCCACAGTTGCTGCCGCTGCCGCAGCCTGATCCGGGCTAAGCAGCGGACTGAGCATCGAATTGGGCAGAGTGTAGGAGCATTGATAGGTCGAACGACCGCCACGGGTGCGATCCTCTCGTATGGCCTCCAGTTTCATGCCCTTTTGCAGGCACTTCTCGAAGCGGCAGGCGGGGCATTTCTTGCGCGTGGAGATGCTCACCTGGCAGGGACCGCCACGTACGCATACATAATTCTTGCGATTCTGTACGGTGCGCTTGAAGAAGCCCTTGCACGATTCGCAGGAGAAGATGCCATAGTGGAAACCACTGATCTTATCACCACAAATGGGGCAGGGTGAATTGATGAGCTGCTGCCGTGAGATGCCCGCCGGTGAGGCAGGCAATGCAGCTGTGGCATCCAATGTGGAACCACCACCGATGCCACCACCTGCACTGGCATCCATGCTGAGATTTTGTGCCTCCTGCGCCGCTGCAGCTGCTTCCACATTGAGCGGTCGATAGAGCACACTGTGCACTCCTCCATTGGCTGCGCTGCCGGGAAACAACGCTGAGCCAGCTGGTGGAGCATGACGTGCCTGTATGGGTGAATGAGTGGGACTAAACTCCGAGCTGTAGCTGTAGCAACTGCTGTGCGATGCATCGCTGTTGTTGCGACTCAGCGAGGGTGTGTAGGGCGCATGGCGCGATGTCAGCGGCGACTGTGAGGGGCTGCTGTGCGTGTAGACGGAATGTATGGCAGAATCGGGACTGGGATTGGCGGGCAGCAGTGGCAAGTGGCCACCGCTGGAGGATTTGCTGCGATCGCAGAGTGTGGAGCCAACGATGCCACCGGCAGTGGGTTCATATTTCAAATTAATGGGATCACTTTGCGTGGGCGCCAGCTTCAGTTTGCCGCTCGAGTAGTTCTTCACGGGCTGCAGCTGCTGCAGATGTGGCTGCAATTGCAGCTGTTGTTGTTGTTGTTGTTGTTGCTGTTGCTGCTGCAGGTGCAAGTGTTGTTGCTGCTGGTGCTGGTGCTGCTGCTGCTGCTGTTGCTGCAACTGCAACTCTCCTGCTATATGCTCCAGTTCCGTTTTAATGGGCAACATGGTCTGGCTGCTGCTCACTTCGCTTTTGATCACCGTCTCCGTCTCCATCAGCTCCTCGGCCTCGTCTGGCGGCCCCGTTTCTGGTTCACTCAGTTCACCCTCCCAGGACATGGGACGCGGTCCATTCTTATCTGTGCCGCGTCTACGCACCTTTTGATTCTCAATATTGGCCAGCTCTGCCTCCGAATCGGATTCCTCATCCTGCTGCCCGCCCAGCGGTATGCGCAGGCTGCTGCCACCGTGATTGTTGTGATTGATGTGATTGCTGTGATTGCTGTGATTGTTGTGGCTCGTCGTCGTCGTTGTCGTGGACGCATAGCTGGCTATCACCGGCACCAGATGATTCCCATTTGGCGTTTGCGGCAATTGATCCTCCAGCTCGCACTTGATGTTCGTTACGGACACATTGTGACGTGTGGTTGAGCTGCTCGATGATGACGTCATCGTTGTGGACATGTTCACCGGCAACTGATAACTGCTGCCGCCACTGCCGCTGCCGCTGCCACTGGGGGAGACGCCCTGCTCCGTCTTGATGCTGGACATGTTAGGCATCTTTCTCTCTCTCACACACACACACACTCTCTCTCTCTCTCTCTCTATCTCGTGCGAATTTTATTGCTGCGCTCTTTTCTTTGCAATCTTGTATTGCAATTTGTATATTCGTTTAATTTAACATTAATTAATTTTAATTAATTTATTTGTGCAATTTGTAGAAATTGGAGAGATGTCGTTGATGCAGTTCCATTGTGTTGTAAATCTACAAAGAAGGAAAAGACAAAAGAAAGGAAGTAAGGTCAGTAATGTGTGGCATATAATTAAACTATATATTGTAAAATGTATTATAATAATAATAAAAATAAAAGTAAATTAGAAACAAATGTAATAAAATTAATTTACCATTAGATAATTTATTTTAAACAATTTAATTTTATTAAAGATCTTTAGGTATTTTTTTAAATTTATTTTTTTTAGAATTATATTAGCTTAAAATTTTATTAATAAAGATTTGAAACTAATTAAACTTTAATTTTTATTAATTTATGTAAATTTATGAATATTATATTCTATTCGGATTAGTTTGGAATAGATCTTTGAAATTCAAAAAATGTTTGTGAATTCGAATTATAAAATGAAATCGAAGTAAGTTTATTATTATATTTTCTTTACATTGTATTTATATTTAGGAAATGTACGTTTACTTGTTTTTACATTTACATTTTATAAATTTATATATTATTTTTACCATTAAAACTATGTTTTAGTTGTAAAGAAATTGGAATCAGTTTGGAAATTGAGGTTCAACATTTATAAAAAAAAAAACATTGAACATTTCAAAATCTCTTTAAGTTGTTTTTATGCCATTTGACAATTGAAAATGGTATACTAAGTTTGTGCAAATGTATGTAACAGGCAGAAGGAGGCGTGGCAGACCCCACAAAGTATATATATTCTGACTCAGTCGAGCCATGTCCGTCTGTCCGTTTGCACGTGTAGACCTCAGCTATTACAAAAGCTAGAGACATAAAATTTCACATTAAGGCTCCTGTATACCATAGGTAGATCGAGTTTATTTTTAATTTTTGATGCCACGCCCACCGCCCACGCAAATCGATAATTTACGATTATTAGGAAAAGTATTTAAGTTACAGCTTTTTGATTTGGTATGAACATAGATAATTGCAAAATTAATCTAGTCCCCAACCCCAAATTTGCAGCATATCGTGACGTCATTGTCGCGATTCTTCGATTCAGCCGTAGCGTGTGTAAAGCTGACTGCTACGACGTTTTCATATGTAGATGGCGCTTTTCAAAGTTAGATCTAATCTAAACAGTAGGTGGCATATGAACTTGTGCAGAGGAAATAAAAATGTGATAATTTCTTTCGAAGCTGGGCGAATGGTATCTTACTGTCGGGTGCGCTCGACTGTAGCTTTCCTTACTTGTTTTTTACTATATTGCTCTGGTTCTATTATTGTTCTCTAAGGGACCAATCCTTCAACAAATTAAAAAATATTTCAGCTACACATGGTTCTCTTTCAATATCATATATATGTAATTAATCTTTTATATTATCAATTTGATATTTTTCCTCATTTGTAACCTTTTCCCATTTACTGCTGCCAAGATCACGAGATCTAAATTTGTTAATTAATTTTACATACACTTACAAAGTGTATTTTTACTTTCTATACATATCATTTATGTAATTGAGTTTTGTATTTCAATTAAAAGATGATCTGCCATTTATAGCACTTTTTTCCCTGTATTATTGATGACTCCTCAAGAAGTCTCCACATGTTTATGAATCACACCATCTATGCCATTGCTCAGATTGTTATTTTTTTTTTTTTTTTTTTGCTGCTTTTTGTCTTTATTTTCGCCGATTCTCAATGAATGAGCGCATAGAGTAAGCAAAAAGTGTGGCTGCTCACCCCAACGTTTCTTCCTAAGCTCATTACGAAATTTCATAACTATGCGAATTGCCAGAATAACAAAAACAACAAAAACAACAAGAGAAGTGAATAGATTCACCCTAGCAACAGTTCTTATAGGCATACTCTGCCCCGCCCGCCTTTGTTTTCACCGTCCTCCTCCTCCTCGTCCTCCTCCTCCTCTTAAATCGAATTCGCCAAGCCAACGACCTTGGCCTCTGTCCCTGTGCGAGTGACTCTACGCAAGTTATGCTAATTGAATGCTAACATGTGTCCCACACACACACACACACACACATACACTAACAATGAGAGACTCTCTCTCTGAAGAACAGTTCTGTTGTGTGCGTGTGCGTGTGTGTGTGTGTGTTATCAGTGGGAACGCACACGAACAATAGCTGAGCAACAATAACAATACAACAATAGCGCGAACAACGAACGAAACAACATGTCAACGACCCGAAAGAGACGACGAAGAAGCGGCGAATGTGGAATATTATAATAAAATTTAAGGTACAATAACCCAAAGCGGGCAGCCGAAAAACAGAAAACAAAAATGCTTTTAAATAATGGCGTAAGGGCGCGGCAAATGTAAAGGGCACCTTACGAAGAGAGGGAAGGAGAGGGGAAAAAGGCGTGCGTGTGCGTGTGTGTGCAGCGGGGGTGTTTGTTGCTTCAGTTTACTTTGGGTAAATTGCAAAAGGCTTTTCACTTTTTGACAAGCTGCCAAATATGTATGTAAATTGTAGAACGCTAACACCCTTTACCCTTCCCCTCCCCATCCATAACTCGCCTGCCGCCTTCAACTAATGCACATCGTTTGTTTTTAGCCGGTACAACAACCCAACTCAAGACGCCAACCGGCAACTAAAATCAAACAAGAGAGCACACAGACATCAGAACGACAAAGAGAGCGAACGCGCAAGCGGGACAGCAACATACAGCAGCAGCAGCAGCAGCAGCAGCAGCAGCAAGAGAGAGCGCAAACGAAGGCAGCAGAATGGGCAAAGGACGACCTTCAAATAATGTTGGAATTTGTACGCAAACGACCTTGCATACAACAACAACACGCGCGACGACGGCGACGACGACGACGAAGCAACCACGAAGAAGACGCAGCGACAACGACGACGACGACGACGACGACGACAGCAGCGAAAACGAACAAACACACACACACACAAAGAGAGAAAAGACGCAACACATGCGCGAGCAGCAAGCAGCGACGCGACGCGACGCGACGTCGACGCGTCGTGCGCCGCAGACCGACGAAAGCAAGAACAACAAAAATTTATAGGCAGCGGCAGCAGACGGGGGTGTGTTAAACGCGGAGTGAGTAACTGAGTGTGTGTGTGTGCAGGCACAAAAGAAAATAAACAAAAATTTTGATATCAAGAGAGTTGCCCGGCAATCGAGAATAATTCTCATTGTATAAACTTGTGTGGGTGACGACGAGAGGTCACACGCGGCGCGCGGCATGGAAATGTGAGAGAGAGGAAATAGTGAGAGAGAGAGAGACAAAGCGAACGTGCGCTCGCGCTCGCGCTCGCGAGAGCAAGAACTTGACGACACAATCAGAATTGCTGACCAAGCTGCACTGTGGTCAGAGCGTTGACGCGGTGGACTTTTAATGTATTTTTTAGGGAAATTTTTTTGTTTTAAGGCATGGAAATACCAAATGAAGTTAGATTTGGGGTTATGGCTATGCATACATACATATGTATGTACATAAGTGTGTGTGTGTGTGAGAGAGAGAGAATGCATATGAATATAAAGGTGCATATAGTTTTACAAATAACTGTACGCTTCGATCAGACGGAAGTTTAGACTTTATATATCTAAATGTGTGAGTCGGCAACGACTTAAGATCCAGATATAACTGATTTTCAGAAAACAAAAAAGAAAGGCTAACTTCGACACGCCGAAGGTTTTATACCCTTGCAGTAACTCCAAATATTGAACCGTGCTAAAGGTTCTATGGCAGCTTAACGATATATCTGTCCGATTTTTTTAAAATATTTACAGCATTTAATGGACATACTTAGACATATAGAAAAGTTTCACAGTGATATCTTGAAACATGATGAAGTCGGCCGATAGGTTCTATGGCAGCTATTCGATATATTTTTCGAATTTCGATAAAAACACACACAGCCTTTAAAGGACATACTTAGACATATATCAGAAAAATTTCATGGCAATATTTTGAAAAATGACAAAAATCGGCCGATAAGTTCTTTGGCAGCTATACGATATATCGGTCCGATCCGGCTTTTTCCGACGTATTTACAGCGTGCAGCAATAAGGAGCATGTATACCAAGTTTCATTAAGATAGTTGTAAAACTGATAGACTAGTTTGCGTTGCAACAGACGGACAGACAGACGGACATTGCTAGTTGGACTCCTCTATTGATGCTGTTTAAGAATATATACACTTTATAGGGTCGGAGATGTCTCCTAAGGTGCGTTGCAAAAATCTGGCCAAAATTAATATACCATCTGCAGTGATATAAAAATACAATGGTATATTACAAGCACAGTGGGCCAGCATATATGGAATATTTAATATAATCATAAAAATGTATAAATATAATCTTATAAATATATATACGGAATGTAAACCAAGGGCAGCAGTTAGAATATACTCGTATAATGCATGAGCTCAAGTTTTCAATTTCAAAATTTTTCAACTCAGTCTAGGGCTTTATAGATTCTTAATCAACATAAAGAACCTAAATAAGGTCTCTAGTTTATAGCCCATTTTTATGACAGTCATTCGAGAGATATTACCTAAATTTTATGCGCTCTCTGTTTGCAGTACATTTTCCCCTAGGAATCTGCGTCTTATTTTCCTATGACACAGTACACCCTCTCACTCCCCCCCCCCCCATCGCTTGGAAAAAAAAGCTAACGACATTATCAACTTTCTGCCTCAAATTACCCATTAGCTTGGGCTGGGCAGTGAAAATGCCTCCAGCTCTGCCTTCCATCATTGTTTCTTCGCCCACAACAACCCCCAAGTGGAATTGTGCAAGAAAGGGTAGCTCTATCCCCAATTAGAGCACCCCCCAAAAACACAGTGAACTCCCCCATATAAAGTACTATAGTTCAGCTTTCATGTTACGCATAATTGAAAGCAACTTCCTATTCAGTGGGCACACACACTGAAGATATACAACACGGCGAAACAACCACCAACACCCCCCAGAAGAGCAGGAAGAAGCATGTAGCACGTAGCACGTATGTAGCACCACATCGGCTCCAACCCCTAGACCTGGGGTCTTTTTGGCCCACAAAGCATGTCAATGTCATGAATATTATTGACATGGATTTACCGCAGCAAACATACGAGGAGGACGCCATTTTTGTTAGGCCACGTCATTTCCGCGACGGCGGAAGGGGGAGCCACATCCAAAGAACTTCAGCAGCAGCAGCTGCAACACTGAAAATGTGAAGGTCAACCCCTTTTTTATATCTGGCAGCAGTTGCAAGTTTACGTTTTATACTCCCCCTCTCTCTCTCTGTCACTCTCTGTCGCTCTCTTCAGACTGTCAAAGTCAAAAGCATTTTGAGCTGATAAAAATCGATAAGCGCGCAGACAAAAGGCAACTCCGGCAACTCTGGCAACCGCAGCTCTCAGGGGCAACCATACAGTAGACACAACCCAGCCCAGCCCAGCCCAGCCAACGATTCTCGGTCAGCGGCAGCAACTTTGACTCCACTTCACTTCGGTGCGTTTCGGTTCGGTTCGGCCCGGTTCAGCTCAGTTCACTTCAGTTCCTTCTGTTTCTGTGCGCCCTCCCCCCTCCCCACTCGCTTCTTACTTTGGTATGCACATTTTCCATTTTCCATTTTGGCATATGCTTCGTTTTTCAGGGGCTTGTCAAATTGTAAAAAATCTTATGGAATGCAGCCGACGCTGACGGGGCTCGTAATACTTATGTCATGGCTAAGAAACAACTACCAAACGTGCGGGAGCTACACTGAAAAAAAAACTTAAGGAATTCAAAAAAAAAAAAAAATTCTAAAAAGTTTAACTATATTTTCTATGATTTTTTTTTGGAATAATAAACTTTATAATATTCTATAAAAAAAATAAAAGACAAACAATTAAATAATATCGTTCTTAGCCTTAAAAATTAAAATTAGATTCGATCAAAAATTTGTACAATACTGGATTAGAATCTATATTATAGTACTTTGGAATATATGTATACTAAAGAGTTTAACAACGTTCTATATAAATGTTTTTAAAAAATAACCTAAATTTTCTTTTCAATTTAAAAGCTTAATACGAATCCCATTTAATCTATAAATATTAAAAAAAAAACAAATAAAATGAAATGTTTATAATCTCAAAACTACTATAATTATCTTTCTTGCTTTGAAATTCTTTAAACTCAGTAAAGAACTTGTTTCTGGTAAGTAGTTCTAGAAATTCGATTAGGCCTTTCAGCTCATAGATATTTCTGATATATGACATCTTTAACATCAGTTTTTCTCGCCATGTACACGCTAGATAAAAGAATCTATTGTAATTGCCATGCATTGTCAGAGAGGTGAATTTATCATAATACCTATATATTTAAGTACTTAATAAGCGTAATTAGATCATGTCTGAAAATATGCGACCGGCTTTGACAGTCGCAGCAATCGTTTTGAATCGCACAAGGCAAGTGGGTAGGTAGCCTGGCTAGCTTGGGGGCGTTTTTTTTTTCTTACCAGCAAAAGGTGTGGAGCATATCTACATACTATCTGTCTGCCTGTCTGTCTGTGGGTTTGCATAATTGAATAGTTGCGATACTAGAAGGTGAAGTAATAACTTAGAAAACCAGTTCAATTGAGTGCCAGAAGGTTAAGCGGGCAAGAAACCGTATTTAAAAGATAATTACAAAATTCGGAAAGGTATAGAAAAGCTAATGACTAATTTTTATTTCAATTTTAGTATATAGAATTTCACCCTTAGATACAAAAGCGAGCTTAACTGAAAAAATGCATAAGAAATAAATATTTTGCAAATTTTTAAAAAATGGGTTATATAAATAATATAGTATGGTTGAAATTGTAAAGAATACTTTTTAAAAAATGCATCTTGGCATACTTAATTTATATTTATTCCAGCATTAAAATAAAATATGATTAATATATACCATTGCAGATGATATATTTATTTTGGCCAGAAGTTTGCAATGCACCTGAGGAGACATCTCCGACAATGTAAAGTGTATATATTCCTAATCAATAGGGAAATCGAACTACCCATGTCCGTCTGTCTTTCCGTCCGTCTATCTGTTGCAACGCAAACTAGTCTCTCATTTGTAGATGTATCGCATAGCTGCCATAGTACCTATTGGCCGATTTAATATTTGGAGTAACTGCAAGGTTGTGAAACCTTGGGCGTGCCGAAGGTAGCCTTTCTTACTTGTGTTTCTTTAATATTGAATTCAATACACATTATCTTTTTTTTTCTAAAAAGAGTATTTAATTAAAATAATAAAAATTAATTAATATATAATTTGTTTCCCTTTTAATTGCAAAATTTTAATTTTCAAATTATTTTGTTTTTACTATTCAACTTTGATAACTTTAAATTGACGTTAAATAAATTGATATATATTGACAGAAGAAATTCCTTAGAGAAAAATACTTAAATAAAATTCTAAGACAATATAAAGTATAAAGTCGAATATAGAATTTGTCGAAATTATATAGAATAATTTGATAGAAATTAACTTAAGATAGTTTACACAAAATATGCCCAGATTTGTTACAAATTTCTTTTTGAATAGTGTAAAATTCTTGTATTGATATGTATACTATTAATTTCGGTGCATTCGCTTTATTTCTCCACAAAGTAAAGTTCGGTAATCCCCTTACAAAGAACGTGTAAATCACCGACAATGCAATTCAATCAAAAGTTGCAGCGCAAAGGCTTGCACAATTTCACTGACAGTTGCAGTTGCAGTTGCCGTTTCCGGGTACGGCTACAGAATCCATGCCGTAGTCCTTTTAAACCCGTTTCATTGACATATCAATTAACGGGCTCAAAAGTGAAACAGTAACATCAAAGGATTTCGCACACGCACACACACACACACACACACGCTGTTACAGTGACGAACGACAGTTTGTGCCACAACATCATCGTAATGATCATCATGGTCATAATCCCTGGCAGAAGGCTTACATAACTTGGCCAAAAGAGTGCAGCATTGCGAGTGCGAATGCGGCGTGTCTGTCTAATATTTTAACACGCTTCAGACTCCATGGACAACACATACACACTCACACACACACACACACCACTAACACCTTTCGCCAGTTGCAAACAAAAGCTGCACAGACTGAGGCAACAGACTGAGGCACGGGGCTTAGGCTGGCTACGTACCATGTCGGTTTAGACCAACAACGGCAACAATTGCAAATTGCAATTACATTGCCTGGCAACGGGCCACATTTTGTTGTGTGTGTGTGTGTGTGTGTGTGTCTGTTGTGCTTTTGATTAATCATCGGAGCATGCAGCTGCAGCAGCAGCAGGCAGCGTCGTGTGTTTTTTTTTTTTTTGGCATCACTATAGCCTGGCACGTCATTAGCATAATGTGCAACAGAAGTTGCAGTTGCCTGTGGAAAATGGCAAACAAATTGCAAAAAGGCTAAAGCACACACACACACACACTCGCACACGCATACACGCATACAAACTATTCGTTATACGCCAACAGGTTAGACAAGCCATAATACCTCCCCCTCCCCCTGCCCCTCCCCCCATGGCTGTCCGTATTGAATACTGCGTGGTCGTTCATAGAATTTCCTATTGCCATTTGCAGTCAGTTTATGCTGCGAGTATGTGTGTGAGCTAGGCACACACACACACACACACACACACAAAACAAATCTATGCGAATCGACGCGACGTCTGCAGAACTTGATTTTCAACAGGTGCGTCGCCGTAGCCGTCGTCGTCGTCTTTGTCGTCTGGTCGACACTATCGACATGCTGCTATGCCAAAGTATGGGCCACGATTTGCAATAGCTCAAGAAAAAAAGAAACCGGTACCATTGCAAGAACTGAGCTGCAATATAATGCACTGAGAGAAAACATTTAACAACGTGCTAAAAAAAAAAAAATAATAATAATAATAAAAATTTAATAAAAAAAACATTAATAAATAGTAAAATATTATAAATGAACACATTCTCTTTATTTATTATTCCCAAGTTCCTTAGTGAAGCTAAAAATTAAGAAATATCAATAATATAATAAATGAATAAACGTTCATTTTTTTTTTTTTTTTATACATTTTTTTTGTATTACTTTAATATTGACTGGGTTAAACCAGGCTGAATGGCAAAAAAAAACATAAAGAATGCGGCATTTAATAACTTTATATAAAAATATAATTAACATTTTTAAATGTTTTGTTCAGGAAACCATATAGTAACAACTCTGAAAGTACGAATTGGATTCTTTAAGAAATATGGAATATACTTGTAACAATTTGAATTCGCTTGAGCTGAATTTTCTCTATTTATTTGTCTTTTCTAAATAGTTTTGAAGCTTTTAAATTATCTAACTTTATTCCTAATAAAGAATAGAATAATAAGAATAAAGTTAGATAATTTAAAAGCTTCAAAACTATTTAGAAAGGACAAATAAATAGAGAAAATGCAGAATCGGTTTCAATAGACATATGTGAAAGAATGGATAATGTTCTTTAAGGGATGAGCACAATGCCATAAGAAACCACAGCTATATTTCCCTAATTTATATGTCCCTTTTCAATGGATGATTAAAATAGTAATAATGTTTTAATAGTTTTCAAAAAATATAAGTTTTAGTAGAATGTTCCGTTTTAAATTTGGGAAAAAATCTAAGTTTATATTCTTATTATCTAAGTTTAATTATTTAATCATTAAATTTATATTCTTTAGATCTCTTTGTTGGCTGCTCAAAGATAACTTTAAAAAAAAAATAATAATAATAAATAAAGTAGTTGTTAACTTTACTATATCAGAAATATAAATTGAATAAACATTTTTACTATTCATTTTATTTTAAAGTTTTCCAAATCTCTGCACTATTAATTTTACATATTTTAAACTTCATTTATAGAAGGATCGCATAAATTGATCCCAACATATATTTCTAAGTTTTATTTTCAAATAAATTCTATTCAGCCGAATACGATAGTGCACTCAATAGTTCCCCAACGCAAGTCCCGGATATTCCCCTATTTGCATATTTCCCCATTTGCAAATTGCCTTCTCAATTTCTCCAAGTTTACTACAAACAAATCGCGAACAACTTTGGCCACAAAGTGCGCAAAAGACTTGAAGACTTTGTCAACGTTGCACACGGCGTATGCATAGTGCAAATTAAAGGCCAACTGAAAGAAGGGAGGGGCCAGATAGGGGGGCAGGAGGGTGTCTAATAGGGGGCGGCACTACGAGAACCCGCATTTTTTCGGGGCGTAGCACTGCGAAGAAAATTGCAACTCGCAATTCGCTGCATAACAATTACAATTTACCGTAAGACGACGCAAGAAACAGGAAATGTTACGCTTGCGCCGTTCTTGCATTCTTTATGACGAAGGCGATGGCGATGGCGATGGCAATGGCGAAGAAAGGTGCGGCACACCCCAAACATGCAACAAAAAAAAAAAAAAAAACCTATGCATAGTCCGTATATGTTATCTATATGTAAGTCTGAACCTGCTTTAGACTTTGTATATTAATATGAAATGGTTGTGTTTTTATTTTCTTTCGCTTTATCAAGTCGCCTTGGTCACGCTTTGCACGCAGCCCACGCTATCAATATCAACAGAAGATAACCAGACTGACGGAGTAGCCCTCTACATCAGTATCAGTGGCAACACTTTCCATACCCTTCTCTTATACACTTCTCCTATACCCTTGAATTACTGAAATTGGCCAAAAAGGGTTTACTAACCCCATTGTTGATCCGCATCACTAGCCGAGTCGATTGAGCCATGTCCGTCTGTCTGTCCGTCTGCCTGTGTGAGTACACAGATCTCAGCTATTATTGAGGCTAGAGGCAACAAATTTGGCATGAAAATTTCTATATTTTGTCTGCTTCACAAGTTTATTTAAAATTTTACATGCCACGCCCATCGCCCATCAAAAATATAATTTTAAATTCGCAATTAAATATATGTGATTTTAGTTCAAATTTTAAACCGATCGAATAGTAAGGACAGTAAAGAATGAGGTTGCAATAGAATTAGAAGGCTTTGCTGGTTAAAAGTTGAACGAAGCGTATCTTCCTCTCGGGAATGCTCGACTATAGCTTTCGTTACTTGTTCTTTTATTTTTTGCTCGCGCGACTTTGTTGTTGTTGACACTCGACTTGGGCTCAAGGTCGTACGAAAGTTCTTTATTAAGAAATATATACGAAATGGGGTACCCCTATCGAAGCATGTGTGCTTCGTGTGCTCATAACGCACATTTGATTCTTTGAAATTGTGTCGTGATTGTGTCTTGCCTGGAAACTTGTTTAAATTTGTTTCGAAAACTTTCAAACGTTTTAATTAAATTAATTATATCATTTAGAGGCAAACACGCACACACGCGCATACAGTAAATTCATAATTTATTGCACTCGAGTGTTGTTTAGAAATCGAAGACGTTCTTGGTTTTCCTACACAATTCACGTTTATTTAAATAAGCTTTCAAGTTATATGAATTTGCCGAATTCTTTTTATATTCCTTTTCTTTTCGGTTAAGCTCGCTTAATTTGTGTTAACTGCAATAAAGCTGAAGGGGAGAAATTATGCCAAACGCATAAATATTCAAGATAAAAGAATCGAAAGAACTTCTAAAGTCCCCCCCATACTTAATACATCAATCAATCGAGTTTATGTCTAATTTTAGCATTTCTTTTTCATCGACGAAACTATATGTAATTAAAAGGAAAAGAATAGAAATCTTTAATTGTCCGGCAATTTAGTTTTATGGCTAGACTCATCGGCGATTAAAACAAACATGTTTTGGCTATGGCCGGAGATGGCACTATCGATAAGGCGATAGTTTCAACATAGTATCGTAGACTATAATGAGATTGTATATTGACGGATATGGAATATGCCATTTTTTGAAAAGATCTATCGTTAAGCTATGCTTAAAGCAGTTATCGATTATATTAATAAAACATAAGATATTAAATTGAGTATATAATGTGCTTCAAAGATAGTTAGAGCTTTCAATCGAAATAATCGATAATAATGGAATACGTATACGAAGTTTTTAATGTTGGCCTAAAAACAATGATATCTGCCTATATAGTTTTTATAGGGGATTTATCGACTTATTTAAAGAGAAATTCAAGAAAACGTTATGGTATGATCTAATCCCTATATGGGTACAATGTTTCAATTTATTCTACGGCAGCTTACAATCATCACTATCGATAGTAAAATCTAGGGATGTATAGTCGTTAGATTCATGCAATATTTCGATATTCCTATTTAGTTATTTCGAAGCACCTGCGCCCAATTCTTGCGAATATCAATTGCAATTCAACAATTTCGGCAACAAATATTTGTGATGTTATTTTTTGTAAGGTTTTTGGATTTATTTTTTCTGTTTGTTTTTTGTTTTGTGCTTTACCTCAATGACACAACGTTCCAGTTTATCGATTACACAATAATTTGCAACCTGCCAAACGATTTCACTGGCGTTGCAGTTGCATCCACTCTGTATGCAGGTAAGTGGTACGAGGGGTATCAAGAATGCCAGCACGCACACAGACGCTGCATTGAAAGTTGCACTTAAGCCAAATGCAACACGGGCAACAACAGCAACAACAACAACAACAACAACAAGAAAAACACAGCTGCCTGAAAGAGCAGAACGCGATACGCCAACAACCTTGTCCCAAAACAACTTGCGAGTAATTCGTTTTTCCTTTTTATATCTTGTGTACATAAATAAATAAGTATTGCGAGTGTGTGCGTACGAGTGTGTGTGTGTTGGTGTGTGTGTTGGTGTGTGTGTGAGTATACGACTTGCCAACTTGATATTAATTAAACGCACGCAAAGCCCCCAAACAGCCAGCGGGCAACTGCAACAACAACAACAACAACTGCTGCTGCTGCAACTGCAACTGCAACAGTTGCCCACCCAACGTCGAGGAAACGAGTTCCATAGCGAGAACGAGCAGAGCAAAGCAAAGCCAAAGCTTAGAAAAGAAGTCAACGGCTCGAGCGACCGTCGCACCGTGTGCGTCGACGATGGTGGGCGGCCTCAACTGTTGTTGTTGTTGCCTCTGTTGCTGCGTGCACTTAAGAAACTCGCAACTCGCAACCTGCCTGTCTGCCTCAGGCAACTGAAACACTGAAATTAATTTGCTTAATAAACACACTAATCAAAACATTTGCAAAAAAATTACCAAGATTATGTTTGAAATGCTGTGCGAGAGAATTGCAGATTGCAGTCGGTTCAGTTATGGAGGTTTTCCAAAAAATATATTTTTGTAGCAGTGGAAAATATTTTATAGCTAAAAAAAAAGATAAATTTAGCTTAGTTTTGTAACTACTGCAGCCTTGAGAAATATAAATAGTTTTACTTGACTTGAATGTATTTAATATACAAATAAGAAATATTTAGGATAATATTCGAACTTAAACAACTATCACCAGAATGAGTTGGACTTTGATTTACAAAAACAAATAATTACCAGAAATCACAAGTAATTTATGATAAAAAAAATTTAAATGTGGAATTAGTGTGATAGATCACTTATTGTTTATATTTTAAGAACCATAGACTAATTTATTAATTTACCTATTTATTTGTGTCTTATTTTATGCTATAAAACGATTTTTACAGCATTTAAGCTTATGGCATATTATTTATTATTCTACTGACTTATATTACAATATGATATTCAGATAATAGAAAAGAAGAAACTTTGATTTTATATTTCTTATATTTATATTTTTTGCTTTATATATTTATTAGTTATTATTTATAAATTTTACAATATGAAAAATTACAAATCTTTTATAAGACTGATTTCGTTTAAATAAATCAGCCTATTGAAAAGTCCTTTTCTATTACCACAGACAATAAGTTTTTTCAACACCCATCAACCCACTGTGCACGGCCGCTTTGCATGCACTGCTGAGCAGAGGCAATTGCATTTGTATGCGTATTAGTTAATGACTCTTTTTGAGAGGTGAATGCAACGCGTTTTCGCTCTGTCGCTTTGCCCATCAGTCAGTCAGTCAGTCACTCAATCATTCAGCCAGTCCATCGGTCAATTTGTTTGTCCCCATTTGCAATTTGCTCAACAAGTAAAAAGAGCCAATGACAATGCTAGGTTCCATATTTGTTGGATTTTTACATTAGGCTGGACTTTATATTAAAAATATAATAGTTAAGGTACTTTTAGCTAAGATTCTATTTGGAAATTTATTTATTTTTATTTTAATTTATTTAGTATGCCTAGAAGAGAAAAGATTGAAAAGTATTTTTTGTAGCTTATTTAATAGCGGTTAAAATCTTTCAAAATAGTTCAGGAACTTATATCTTCGGTTTTTTAGCATTACCAAGAATAAAAACGATATTATTTTAATTTTGAATAGGACTTTGATTGTACAGCTGTTTATGAAATATCTTTCTCCGTTTTCAGTTCTGGATATTTACCATGTTTTCAATCATTAAACGAATCCAGTCATTCTCATTTATTTTATCTAACAGATTAGAGGTTTTAGAGTTCTTTGAGTAATCGTAAATAAAACCCAAAATTAAACTAAAACTTAAAGCAACAAAAAAAAAAATTATATAAATAATGTTTCAAAATATTTAACAACTTACAAATAATAAAAAATTATAATACTATTTTTTACAATAATAATATTGATAATTTGTCTACAAACTCATTAGAAATGGAATTATTGAATTACAGTTTCTTCAACTCCTTAGCCCTTGACGCGTGTCATTGCAACCTCTGCACCACTGTACAAAGACACACACATATACATACAGACGCGAGCGCGCCTGATTACACACGCACACGCACACACACATGCATTGCACATGTACATCTGCTCGCCGACAACATGTAAAATAGCCCCCCATCAATGTCATTGCTCCATTTGCCTTGGCCCTGTGCCCAGCGTCGTCCACACGCTCGCCCCTTCACTCTCTTTTGCGCTCTCTCCACTCTCCACTCACCACTCTCTCGCTCTCTGTTCGTCTGTCCGTCTGTCTGCGCTCGTCCTTTGTTCCGTTGTAAGTTTCTGCAATGCAAAGGGCAACTGCAGTGTCACCAGCTGCACGCGCGCACCTCCAAAACGTAGCTCTCTCTCCCGCTCCCGTTTAGTCTCTCTCGCGCGCGCTTACTCTCTCGCGCTCTCACTTCACTTTGCTGCTAGCTGTCGCTGTCGCTGTCTCTGTCGCTGTCTCTGTCTTTGTCGTTGTTAGTGCATTTTCAACTCAACTTTCAGCTGCGTTTTGTTCTTTTGCTGCTGCTCCTCTTTTTCTTTTCTACTACTTCTTGAATTTTGTTGCCGTCTTTGTTGTTACTGTTGCTTTGCCACGCCATTTTTCGGGGCAAGGTCATCAACGAGACAAAGTCAATGGCCGCCAATGACCTCTTCTTCTGGCCAGTCTTCTGCTGCTGCTGCTGCTGCCGCTGCTGCTGCTGCTTCTACTACCTACTACGACGGCTGCTTCTTTCTTCGCCGCCTCATTTACAACTTGTTCTTGGCACTGCGTGTGTGTGTGTGTGTGTGTGTGTGTGTGTGCAGCAACTGTGGCGAGAGCGCGGCGAATGTGCGGCGACTGCTCTGCGCCTGCGGTGGAGCGCAAGGGGGCGGGGGTGGAGGGGGAGCGCGCAGGCAGCGCGTCATGATGACGTGTTACTTTTATTCTTCTTGTGTTTCTGCTCCTCCTCCTTTACCATTTCTTTTTTCTTTCTTTTTTTTTTTTTTGTTTCATAGTTTGGCTTGCGTTTCCTCTTCGTCGTCGTCGTCGTCGTCGTAGTCTGTCGCTTTGTTTGGCTTTTTATGTCTTGGCAACAAGTCGTCGCTGTCGCCGTTCTCTGTCAACGCCAGCTTCGCAGTCGACTTCGCTGCTTGCGACTTATGCTGACAATGTTTGAACGTATTTGGCCTTTCTTTTGTCTTGGCCTCTGTGTGTTCTGTTTTATGTTTAGCTCTCTTCTTGTTCTTCGACTTCTTTCTGTACGCTGTTAGTTACACGTGTGTGTGTGTGTGTGTGTGTTGCTTCTTGCAAATGTGTCCAATGATCTTTTTTTGTGTTGCCCGTCTTTGCGCGCGCTGCTTTTATTACCTTTTGTTATTGTCAGTTATTCTTCAGCCTCTCCGGGCGGGCGTTTACTGCCTGCAGCCACTGTCGATTTGTGTCTTTATAAATTGTTGTTGTTGCCTGTCAGGCGTTGTTGTTGTACATAGTTGTTGCTGTTGCTGTTGCTGTTGTTGCTGTTGCTGGTGTCGCTGCCAGTGGCTGGCGGCAGAGTTTGACAACTCTCTTAAGCTTACAGATACGTTATGGATGGTTCTCGGACCGATAGCTATCGATAACAATTTAAAATTGACTGGCAATTTGAGTTGAAGTTAAAGTTATGTCTTCATTCTACGTTTACTTTATATTTTCATTTGATAAATAAAAATACATAATAATAAATGAATATTAAAAACAAATGAATATAAAAAATAATTAAATATAAATGATAAATAGATTTAAATAATAAATACATATTAATAATAAATAAAAAAAATAAATAAAAATAAATAATAATTAAATAAAAATAATAAATAAATATAAATAATAAATAAATATAAATAATAAATAATAAATAAATATAAATAATAATTAAATATAATAAATAAATATAAATAATAAACACAATTAAAATGTATTCATATTTAAACTAAATAAACATACATTGACTTTGCCAATACGATAATTAATCGATTAAAGCGTACAAATATTTTTTAAAAATATCAACAGATAATAAAGGATAAACAACATAACTAAAATACATTATAATTAAACACAAAAAGCGCTAAAATCAATATATATTTCTTGACTCTTAAATATTTCGTATTAATATTTTGAATATCAATATTTTTCAGCTCTTTCCCATAACTCAAACCGATTAAATTTAACATTCCATATCGCTCGCACCTGATCTCATTAAAGAGCTTTATTAAAGCTCTAAATTTAGCATCGCAAACTTACAAGGAGTCTCGAAAAGAGCATCAAAATTTTAAGACGACTTGTCTCATTCGTTGGGCTTGCGCACTCCTTGAACAAAAAAAAACAAAAAAAAAACACGCTGAATAAGACATAAATCCTTGAAATTATGTTCGACCGACTCGTTGCTGCTGCTCAAGTTCCGCGTCTCAGTCGCGCTTTGCGTCGGCGACGGCGTCGGCGGCGAAACTTCGCGCTTTGCCACACTTTTGTATAAATATTTTTCGTAGCCCCTTTTATAGCATCGTTTCGTTCTGCACCTTCTTCTGCTTCTACACAAACGAAGGCTTCTTCTACCCCTCCTCCTCCTCCTTCATCAACGAGCATCGTTTGCAAACTTGATTTGTTTTGATTAAAGCAGCCCAAAAATTTATTTTTACTGCCCTTTTTTTTTTTTGTAGGTTCGGTTCGTGCCCCCGTTTTGAAGGACATTCGTTTAATTTAGGACCTGAGAAAACATATATTTTCAGGCGTCGCTTATTATGGCGCTCAGTCGACGTCGACGACGACATCGACGACGACGGCGGCGCATTTATTAAGTGATCGGTCTGATCACTGGGGCAAGATCAGAAGGCAGAAGGTAGCCCAAAGGCTGCAGAATCGATTTCGTTTCATATCGATCGTATATACTTAAGGTATTGCAAGTCTGCCGAACCGAAAAGGTTCTCCATAAATTAAAAATTGCCACAAGTAGACGAAATATCGTTAAAAGTAATGAGATGTGATAAATAATGCGTTAATAAATTTTATAAAAATTTAATTATACTGTGAAACTACCTAGATTACAGCCGCAAATTAACGCGAACGCGAGGGTCTTCCGTAATTTAGGAACTTAAGGAAATAACAAAGAAAAATTATTTGTAAAATATTCTGCTTTAAAAGGTCTACAAACAACTCTGTAGAAATATAAGAAAATATAGGTTATTTTTCTTATCATCTTTAAACTATTCATCAAAGTGTCAAGTTTTACAATTTACTACAAAATTTCCCATTTAAAATGAGTCACATTGCTAAACGAAAATTCCCCGTAAAAGATTATCAAAGTCTATTAATAATAAAATTAAATTGTGTTACTCAAAAACCTTCGGTGACCTTCACTTGCCCAACCCACAGACAAAATAGAAAGAAAGAACTATAGTTACCATAGATAACAGTTACATATGAGAACCTACGAGCCAGACAATTGACCTACTTCAAATGCTTTCAGGCCAAATACGATAAAAGTTGCAGAACTCATTGGCAATACGTCAAATCGTCAATTCAAATCAAGCGACAGGTTGACAATGCCGGTCTCTGTATCTCTCTCTCTCTCTCTCTCTCTGCTGTCTCTATCAATATGTGTGTACATACTTAAGTCTATATGGTGTATACTATATAGCTTCCCGAAAAAAAAATGTATGTACATAAAATAAATTAGCACATTTCAAACAGGAAATACACACACGAAATAATCAAGCACCAAAGAACGTTCTGTGTGAGTGTGCCTGTGTGTGTGTGTGTGTGCGTGTCTATAGAAAGCCAAGCAACGACCTTGAGGCGATATTCGAGTATACACACGCAATAACACATACATATAGAAAGACTATAGTAGAACTTGTCTACGAAGTACTCGAAAGGCATTAACAGATCATTTGTTAAAGATATGAATATATAAAATATATAGACAGATCATAGATATCTACGGGCGAACGTATCTATAATGAACTACAGAGATGTAAGAAAGATATAATATCTATATAAGGATCTGTATAAAATATAATAGCACAATATAATTTAATTTTGTACGATTTTTTTTTTGTTTCTTAGTAAAGTTAAGTTTGAAATATTTTTAAAAATTCGAACAATTATTTAAAAAATTCTAAAATATTCAAATTATTATTATTATTTAATTTTTTTTTAAATAATACTTTAATAAATATAATAATATAATATACAAATGGCAATAAAAAAATTCAAAAATTATCTAATTATTTCTTAAAGCATTAGAATAAAGTTAGAAGCTCAAAAATATTTTTAAAAATCAAAAAAAAAATAATTGAAAAATTCTTTATTATTCCTAAAATAAAATCGAAATCAATTTTTGAAATGTAAATAAGAAATATATTTAATCATCGTTTATTATAGCGCAATCGAACTGTAGAACACACACATAACTTATACAGTACAAGCTGATGAAAAATTTCGCCACGTTTTAGCCAAATGAGTTTGGCAAATGAATCATGACAGTATTTCTATAGAGCTTTCCACATAATATCAAATGAATGTACAGGCATATATATATATATATATATATATATATATATATATACTATATACATATCTTCTCTCGTCGATTTATGTTTATGTATTGGGCCACAAGAGTCGCGTGATGGCAGTTCTAGCAGACACATTCGCACACACAACATTGGTAGCCGCTAATTGGCTGTGAAAAAAGGCTGCCAACGAAAAATGCCACAAAACAAAATTAATCGGCCAAATATTTGGCAGATAAGTCAACACAGAGAGCAGGAGTTGATAAACACCTGTTGTTCAGTTGTAGTTTACTTTAGCTAACATATAAAACATATATATATATATAAGCCTTAAAGGAAAAGTCATTGCTGTCACTGTGACTATTGTCAATATACACACAACTATCGCTAGAGATGCCGCCTTTTGAGTTTCCTATCAAATCTGTCTCTATGCTAAGTCGTTTCCACTTAAGAACCTCCTTCTTATCTAGCACACTTTCAGTACTCAGAATAGACGTACCCAGTGTGTTTGCATTTCGTTAAAGATTATTGTACAATCTTCCAGAATGTATCTACAATCTAATTTGTCAGACAGTGACAAGTGAAATAATCGTATGATGAAAGTTATATTTTCGAAAGGGGAAAAAGTTTCTTTTACAATTGGTAGAAATTACAAAAAGTAAGAATACAGTCAAAACTTATAAGTTCAGTTAAGAAGAACGAAATTTTACTTGGACACAGCTATCGATACAATCGAATCGAAAACACTTGATTGTTTCTGTATAATAAAATTAGGATTTGTTTTTTATATTCTGGTTTTTCTGATATAAAAATATAATATATTTTTGGTTGTTGTTTGGCGACTTTAATATAGTTAATAAATGTAATAAATTTTTTATTATCTGGCATAAGAATTTTATTGTTTTTTTAGAGAAAATAAGCAAGATATTAAAAATATATTTTATTATTGCCAAATGTATTGAGTTGACTTTTTGTAAATTTGTAAATCAACTAAGATATTTTGTTTATTCTTTTTAATTGTTAATGAATAGTAAAAATATATTTATTTTTATTATTATCAGCTTACTTGTGCACATCCTTAATAATTGAAATATTTAACATATTCTACTTTATTTTCCTATTATTTTAATTTATTACTTAGGCTCTTGGCTACTGTCAGTGGCGGGCTGCACCTCAAGTGTTGCCCTAAACAAACAGCAGCGCAATCGGGTCTCAGTGTTACCCTAAGTATATTTGTATTTTTGCTGGTCATGTGTCTAGCTACAACTCTCTTCTATGCTGCAGCCAAGTTGGAGTTGGAGTTCGAGCTGGAACTGGAGCTGGAGCTGGAGCGATAGTTAAACCTAAGCGCCAAACATGATGGAGCCCATGCGTCATGTGAAGCGTCACTCAAACTGAGACCCCGAAAGAAACCTGAAACAGGAAGAAACACGTTTCTTGCGCTCTCTATAAGTGTGAGTGTCTCTGTGTGTGTGTGTGTGTGTATGTTTGGGGAGGGAGTGGAACCAATCAAGCAAAGCACAACAGCCAAAGGAGCACCAAAAGCAAAGGCGCAAACCAAAGCAAAAATCCAAATCAAAAAAAAAAAAGCCAAACACACAAACTGGAGCTCGAGCCGCAACTTGCTCCGCTGCTGGGGCTGGCGGCAATTTTCAAGTGATTAGTCATCAGACGAACCAGCAGAGAGAGAGAGAGAGAGAGAGAGAGAGAGAGAGAGAGAAAGGGACAGGTAAGGTAAGGGACAGAGCAGACACTCGCTGTCTAAGCCTCGAACTTCGAACTGAAAGTTCGATTCTGGAACCCTTGTGGTTTTTCAAAAATTTGAACTTTTTATGGTTCAACTTTCAACTTGTTTCTATTTTGGTTTTGGTTTATTTCACCCCTTTGCCCCTTTTCCCCACGCCCCCCCCTGGAATTTTGTCTTTTGTCTGCATTTGGCGGCCCCGTGTGGACCAATCAATTTTTATCGTTTTGCCTTAATTTGATGAGATTTTTATCGGATTCGCGTTCTTCTTCCTCTTCTTCTTCTTCTTCGCATTTTCTTGCATAAATTAAGCGGCTAATGGCCATAAATTTTCTGCTCATTCTTGTTGTTTTTGTTGTCGTTCTTCTTCTTGAATCTTGCTGCGATTTATTAGCTGACCTTCATCTTTGAAAATAAATAAACTTACAAGAAAGGAAGCAAACCAAATATAGACAGAGAAAATACGATATAGTTTTGATACAATATATATTGATTAAGTTATATCAATAACTTGCTTAGAGTTTTACAGTCTGTTTTTTTTTTTTTTTTTTTTTTTTTTAATAAATTAAAACTCTTTATAAAAAATTTAAAAATATTTCTTTTATTAAAATAGACCAAAAGCAGAGACTTAAAAGTCGATGGCCTAAAAGTAAACCAATTGTTCTGTAGTTTATATAGAAATTGTTTTAGCTTGGTCTCTGAATAATAATATATTGAGAGCTTCGAGGTTCTTATAGATGAATAATTGCTCATGGACTTTATTTGTATGGTAAATCGTTTATAAGATTCTTCTACTCCAAAATCTTAGGTATTTCAATTAATTTAAAAAAAAAGTTTTAACTGAATCAACAAGAAATTCTATAATTTTATAGTAAAATAATTTTACAATTTTTATTCAAAAGATTCATCATGACTTTAATAATTTAAAGCACAATAAGAAAAGTTTATACATTTAAACAAGCGTTACTAATGTAAACTCAGTAATTTAAAAATATTAATAAAAAAGAATCATCATAATTTTAATAATATAAAAAAATTATTAATATAAATTTAAGGTGTTTTTTATTAACGCGCTTTATTGGCAGATTTCTTCATTATAAAAGAAAATCAGCAAAAAATAATCAGAAAATAATAATTATATTTATTATTTTATTGACTCTTTTGGCTCTTTTGCTTCCTAGAAACGAAAGTAGCCTGCGTCAAGCGGGCCTAAGTTCAGCTACTAACCAAATGGTTGCAATTGTTGCACAACCCACCACCAACAACAACAACAACAACAACAGCAGCAACAACATGTGCTGGGCAACGGCAGCTGCTCACGTTGCCAGCTTCCAACGGGCAACTGCATCAGCAAAAGCAACAGCAACAACAACTGCAACTGCAACTGTTACTGCAGAAGGAACGGCAGCAGTTGTTGTAGCACAAAAATTGGCCAAAACGATCATGTTTATATAGACACATAGGCCATAGACACAGCAACAGCAACAGCAACGGCAGCAGCAACGGCAACGGCAACAACAGCAACAGGAACGACTGAGGCAACGGCAACGGCAACAGTTATGGCAATTGCCAAAGTTGCAGTTGCAAAAATCAAACAAAAAGCCACAAAAAGGCAGCAGGCACAGCTAACGATAAAAAGGCATTCAATGTTGGCCAAAAAGTCAACAGCAGCAGCAGCAGCGGCAGCAACAACTGTTGCAGGCAGTCAAATGGCAACGGCAGCAGCAGCGGCAGCAACAGCTCAGCAACAATGTTGCCAGCAAGTTTCTTCGTCTACGTCTTCGTCTTTGTCTGCTTTAGGCTGCTCCTCCTACTCCTCCGTTGCTGCGCTGCTTCTTCATCGTCATCGCGGTGAGGTTACAACAAGGTAAACCTGCTGCCATGTTATTGTATCTGTGCTTTGATCTCTCGCCTCTCAGACAATAGAACAAAGCGAAAAGTTGTTGCTGTTGCTCGTAAGACAACAACACCAACAACAGCAGCAGCAACAACAACTGCGGCAACTACAGCCTAAGAATTATGGGAGGAGGTCAATGTTGCAATTGTTAACTGCTAATTAGCAGTCACAGAGCGCAGCCCAGAGAGCATGTAACAATCGACAATCGATATATGCCCGGCGGACATACACGTATGTACATCGAAAACCGGTTGGAAGGCACTCAATGCGAAACAAAACAACACAAACAACTGGCCAAAACAAAGATGTTGCTGCTCTTGGGGGAAAATTAGACATTTGACATGCCAAAATTGATTTAATATCTGTTTCGGTGCTTTCGAATGTATCGATTACAATCAGTTGTTATAAATAAAGTATTTATTATTGTGTTTTTGCTATCATTTAATTTAATTAGCATTTAGTTTGTTTTTTGCTTAAACTAAGTATTACCATCCACTAGTTTGTTGCCAAATACTTAAAATCTTGAAAACCTAAATACAAATAATACCAAACAATTAGCATGTTAGTAGTTTTCTATCGATTCTCAGTTAACATAATTATCGCCTCAAGCTCAACCAACTGCATGCAGTACTGCATTCGATTGCTTTGCTGCTGCTGAGTGCCTCCTTTCTACCTTCCCTCTCTCTCCCTCTCTCTCTCGCGCCATATATACTCCTTTAAGCTGACTGCTGCTTAAGTTATGACAAGAAAAGCTGTAAATTAACATTTGGGGCCGCATTTAGCCACACACTTAAAAAGAGTTCAAGAACATAAACAAAGCGATGGACGTGTCCAATGGGGCAAACCAATAACAACAACAACCACAGCAAGAGCAGCAGCAGCAGCCATAACAATAACAACAACAACAACAACAAAAGCTCAACCGCCAGAGCCAATCAACTTACAAAACTCGACGCCGACGCCGACGCCGACGCCGACAACCTTCGCTGCGAAGAGAATTTAGTTGGGTGAGAGAGGAGGGGTAAGGAGAAGAGAGGAAGCTGCTGACTGATAAAAGCAAAGACCGCACATAAACCCAGTTACAAACAAGTAGGAAAGATCGAATTTTCGGTATAACCAACCTGCAGATACCCTACGTGATTTATACAATTAATCTCAATATTACCAGATAATATTTAAAGTGTTTATCTTGATCTTAAAAACATATTGGAAATCTTTCCAGGCTTTTACCTTTTACAATCTGTCATTATTAGGCTTCGCTTTAGAGTTCAAGATCGCAATCTCTTGCCCTATAGCACCCGTTTTATGTCCGTTTTACAGGGTATAAACAGCAAAGAGTAGAGAAGAAACGATGTAAACTGCAACAGGCAGCCAATAAACACAAAAACCGCAAGTCGACGTAGTCAAAATAATAATGAGGCAACATTTAAAATGGTTTATGAGATGGAAGCCTCATGATCATCAACATTTAATGATCATCATTCGGGACGGGGGGAACTTCATTATGGCACAGCATATATATACTACATACACCTACGGCCCAGAGACGACTGAGAGTCTTCGATTTTTCTGGGTCAAGCAACACGCGAAAGACTCGAAAAAAAAAAAACACGACGCGAAAGCCGCAAAAGAATTGTGTGGTAGAGTTCAAAACGTGCCCGGACCGCATCGTTAAAAGCTTCTCTTAACTGCGCTGCCCCCCTCCCCCTTCTCCGCTCCCATTCCCCTGCCCTCCTGCCAGTACTTTGGCTCTTCAAGGTTGGAATTGTTTTTGCTGGAAACAATTTCCGGTGATGGCAGCCCCAGGGCCCCCAGAAACAACCGCTGCACAATTGCAGTTACACACACAGTCCCAGCCCTGGTTCCACTCGCAATCCCAAATCCCTAGCATGAGTCAGCTCTGGAGTTGGAGTTGGACTTGGAATCGTCGGCCGAAAGTAGTTCAAGTGACCAATGGCGCCGTTACATTTCACTGCTTCAACTCAAGTGACTGGCCCCACAATGTGGTCTGGCACTGGGTCTGGGTTTTGGTCTCGGTTTCGCTCTGGGTCTGGGTCTCTTGCCAGCAATCTTCCCTCGCAATTGGGCGTTAATTAAATTGTTTTGATTCGCCTGCCTTGGAGAGGCTTTTTGTGGCCTAAAACTCAAGTGGGTGTAGCCCGGCCCGAGGAGAGCGGGGGCCGCTATTGCCAAGTGCGATAAGTGGGCGGAAACTTGGTTAAGGGCCTGCAATCTAAAGTTCAAGATCTTGGCGAAGAGAGGAGATATTGTTGCAAGTTTTCCTACCTAATCAAAATATGCAAATCTTTGCATGATTTTTCATAAAAATTAAAGCAGAAAATCTGAGAAACATAAAAACTTTCTAAAGGAATCTACAAGCTTAAGTTTCGTTTTCAATGAACATTTAAAAATAAATTTAGATTTAGTTTATCACTTTATAATATATTGTAAAATTATATTGTAGTGTATTTCCACATATTTATTTACTGTCAATTTTTTATGCATTTTTTATTTGAGTTGATTTGATTTTTTCATTAATCTCTTTTCCATTTCCATTTATATATTTTATTTATTTATTTATTTTCATTAGATTTAAGATTTTGATATACAATATATTTTATTTTATTAATTTAAATTCTTTAATTTATTTTTTTTACAATTTATTATTCTTTTTTTCATTTGTTCTTTTTAGTTTTTCATTTCTTTCTTTTTTTTTAATTTAAAATTTTAATTTAATTTTCTTAAATTTTATTTGATTCGATTTTATTTTAATATTATATTTACTATTTATTCTATTGTTTTTTTTATTTTTTTATATATATATTATTCTTATTATTTATTTTGTTAATTCTTTTATCGTCACAAAGGGGTCAGCTATCCTGTATACCTTAAAAGGGTTAAAACACAAAAATAAAAAAAAAATTCTTTATTTTATTTTTTTTTAAATATTTTCTTGCTTTTTTTTTAAATTTTGTAGTATTCGCTAATTTTTATTGAATTTATTCTTTCTATTTACCCTTTTTTATTTTGTATTATTTATTTAATTGTTTTATTATATTTTAGACTTAAATATATAATATATATTATATTTTATTAATTTAAGCTCTTTAATTTAAGTTTTTAACAATTTATTATTCGTGTTTTTTCATTTGTTCTATTTAGTTTTTCATTTGTTTCTTTTCTTAAATTTAAAATTTTAATTTAATTTTTTTTAAATTTTATTTGATTCGATTTTATTTTAATATTATATTTATTATTTATTCTTTTGTTTTTTTATATTTTTTCATATTTTTTATGCATTTTATTTATTTTGTTAATTATTTTTTCGTCACAAAGTGGTCAGCTATCCTGTATACCTTAAAAGGGTTAAACACAAAAATAAAAAAAAAATTTTTTTATTTTATTTTTTTTTAAATATTTTCTTGCTTTTTTTTTAAATTTTTGTTAGTTTATTTTCGCTTAATTTTTATTGAATTTATTCTTTCTATTTACCCTTTTTTATTTTGTATTATTTATTTAATTTTTTTATTATATTTTAGACTTAAATATATAATATATATTATATTTTATTAATTTAAGCTCTTTAATTTAAGTTTTTAACAATTTATTATTCGTGTTTTTTCATTTGTTCTATTTAGTTTTTCATTTGTTTCTTTTCTTAAATTTAAAATTTTAATTTAATTTTTTTTAAATTTTATTTGATTCGATTTTATTTTAATATTATATTTATTATTTATTCTTTTGTTTTTTTTTATATTTTTTCATATTTTTTATGCATTTTATTTATTTTGTTAATTATTTTTTCGTCACAAAGTGGTCAGCTATCCTGTATACCTTAATAAGGTTAAAAGACAAAAATAAAAAAAAAATTCTTTTTTATTTTATTTTTTTTTAAATATTTTCTTTTATTTCTTAAATTTTTGTTAGTTTATTTTCGCTTAATTTTTATTGAATTTATTCTTTCTATTTACCCTTTATTTATTTTTTACTTTTATTTTATTTTATTTAAATTTAATTTGAATATGTGATATGTGAATATGAATCCCTTTAAAAATTTAAGATTTTCAACTCACCATTCAAAATCTTAAATTTAATATTCCAATTGTCCTTGTTGTTCAGTCTGATAAGATTTGTAATGGATGTTCCCTAAAAGATTTCCACGTTGAATTGAGTTCTTCAATTGGTTTGTTTTTTTTTTTTTGTTTTTATTTTTAGTTAATTTAGTTACAGTATTGTTTAGATATTTATTTGCATTTACTTGATTGTTTTCTTTTTATTATAAAATTGCATTTCATTTCATTACGTATGTAAATTGATCAGATTTCTTGTTGTTGTTATAAAATGGTTTTATAAAAAATATTTGCACAATAACGATAACGATAATATTATTGCACAATGGATGCCGCAACTTTGATTTTTTTTTTGTGTTGTTTTGTTTTGTTTCACCTGCAAAATTATTAACGGTAAATTAATCATTCAGTGTCACTGTGTGTGTGTGCGCATGTGTGTGGGTTAACGAGCGACGAAGCAGCAAATTGACAAAAAGTAAATAAACAAAATGCTGCTGCAAAACGGCAACTGTTGAACTGTTGTTGTTGTTGTTGTTGTTGCAACGCGGCGCAGCAGCAGCCAAACGCGGAAGCTGCAAGAAGCAAAAACCAGAAACATTTTTTATTTCTTCTGTTTGCTGCCAGTCAGAGAGCCCCCGTCCAATAAGAATCACATGTATGTGCGCTTTCTTTATGTTTGCCTGTGTGTGTATGTGTGTGTGTGAGAGAGTGCGAGTGAGTATGTGTGTGTGGGTCGTTCTTTTTGCACTTGCTTGTTGGCTGCTTTCTTTGCCGCCGCGCTGCTCTGGGTTTCGTTTTACACGGCAGCAGAGCGCGCTGCCTCTGTCTCTGCTGCTGCTGCTGCTACGGCCACGGCCTCTGCTGCCGCTGCTGCTGCTGGCAAGCTACTCTTGCGTTGCGTTTTTCCTCACCTTTGCAGAGTTTATTGACATTTTCAGCATTTGCTTTTGTGCGGTGCTTTCTTTGAGTGAGCGTGCGCTCTCCCTATTTCTACCTCTCTCTCTCTTCCCTTCGCTCTTTCGTTCACACACACAGAAACACTTGTTTTTTTTTGTTGTGTTTTGTAGAGAATAACCTTCAATTTTATCTTATTGCGCTCTTGTCGTCGTCGTTGTTACACACACACACACACACGCACGTACACACAAACGGCCCCACATTCGCTGTTTGCGTTGCGACTCTTTATTTCTTTTTAAATGAATTAACATTCGCCTTTAGTTCTGTTACTTATGCAGCTCAAATTTAATTTATGCATTATGCTTATTTGAATGCGATTTCCTTCTTTTGAATTCCAGCTACTCTTGCACTTACACTCTCACACACACACACACACACATGCACGCACACTAGCTTATACATATGTGCGACGGCAAATTCATACGCGGATAATATTCTGTGCCGTCTGTTTTGTTGTAAAATAAAAAAAATAATTTTAAAACAATGCAATATTTGTGAAAAAAAAAAATAATTTTGTAAATTACTCTTTAGTAGGTTTGTGCTAATTCAACTTGTTTTGCGCAATTAATCGAAATTTTACAAATATTGTTTTTCCCACAACGCTCGCGGCGCAACACAGACACGCGCGCAACTTCTCCGATCGGCATTTGTTTTGGTACTAACTGCAGTGTGACCGGACATGGCAAGCTGATAAAGCCATGAGTTCTTTTGGGAAAGGGAAACACAAAAGAAAATTGGAAAAAACTGTGTGGCCAGGTGTAGTTAACTGAAAATTGCGTCTGCTAAAAATAAAGGAATTTATCAACACTTGCTTGACGCTGTAAAATAAAAAGTTAAATAAATTAAATATTTTTTTTTCTTTTTAAATTACATTTTATTTACAGCTTACTGTTACTATATTTAATAACTTATACTATAGTGTTATTCTTATTTCTAAATAATATGTACATATTTACATAAATAAACCTAGATAAGGTGCAAAGAAATTAAATGAGTTTCAAATTTAAACGAACACACAACGCGTTTTATTTATAGGTATAACATGAGTAATCGGGAAAGTGGACATTATTAATATTAATAAAAAATAATAATCAATAATAGGTTTTTTGTAAATCGTATCTTATCAAATATTAAAAAAAAGGGGAAAAGATAAACAATTTCACAATTTGCCGGTATTTCCAAATATGCTTAGGGTGACCATGCGCCGCTTTTGCTCAGAGACAATGCTGTCGCACTTAAAAGCAGCAACAGCTGATTAACAATCTTCAGTTTAATTCAGTACGCCATTTCATGCGCGACGTGTTGCTGTTGCTCTATATTTACATCTAATTCCCGACGAGCTGTTTAATGATACATTTTTTTTGTTGATCCAATGTGCATTAACTGATTGCCAAACAAATGCGAATGTGTTAGTGCAGTATACAAGAGTAAAGTTCATAGAGTTTACACAATTCAGTACAAAATACTATCAGCACAATGACAACACCAGATGTGCGAAAGAGAAAGGTAGGCAAAGGTTAAAAAGGGTATAAAAATGGCAACAACAAAACCAAATTTCGCTAATTTCGGCGCGCACACACATACACACACTCAAACATAATTGAAACGCAACAATGGTCTGAGTAATTGTTCTTACCTATGTATGCGGAAATTAGAAGCAAGAATTTAGGAAATTAATTGTGCCAAGTTTATTTAAAAGTTCAATTATATGTACTTGTATACCTGATGGATTGCTTCTTTCTCAACGATTGTACGTAACTCTTCTATAATGTAAAGCGCGGCCGGCTTAGTAATGAATCTCTTAGAGATGGACTAAATAATTATCGAAGTTCAGTTCCAGAAGGCACTGTGGTGAAATCATGCAACATTTTTGCCATATTATACCAATTTGAAATGATTTTAAAGTTTTGAAAGTTTTATTGTTGAAATGAGTTATAAAAACACAGTTAAAACACGGAGAAATTATAAATTATCCATTTAAGCGTTATATTAGCTTCATTCCTGCTTAAAAGCCAAATCTGGGGAAGAAGTTGCCTTATTTATATTCTAAAAATTCAACTGGCCAGGCAAGTTAATTAAATTTAAATTTATCTCTATGTATGTGTGTGTGTATTTACGCATACCTACAACACATGCCACACACATTTGACCGGCCGGTTAAATTTCGAATATGTCCGGCATAGTTTGGGAACTCGCCTGCACTTCCTCCCCCTGTTTTCATCTTGTTTTCGCCACCCGACACAAGGTCATTAAATTAAATTGTTGGCATGATAGACGAGAGCGAGAGAGAGAGAGACGTTTTATCGAATCTTTCTTTCGGCTAGACAATTGCTTTCTAGCTGTGGGATTTTAGATAGCTAACGATAGCAAACGATAAAATACATTTCATGGGCGCCGGCTGTGCATTGCGTTGTGGGCAGAACAGGTTGCTGCAAGTGAGTTGGAGCTGGTTTCTTAACCCTTGTGTGCCGGTGCAGGTTGCGTATTGACGGAGTGCAGATGGATTCGAGTTTAGGAAAACAATCGAATTAGCATAGATTTAAATCGATTCTATAAGCAATCCCAAACAAAAAAATTCAAGTTTAAAATACAAATGCTTTCGTACAAATTCACGTTATATTTCATAAATACAACATTTATGAAATATGCTTATATATTATATAAATCGATTTAAAATGCCCTCCTTGCAATTACAGCATATAATTTTATATACAAAGTTTTTTACATGTTATATTATTCATTTCATAATATTCATTTATTTTAAACAGCTAAAAAAAACCTTTAAATTTGGTCGAGATAAATAAAAACCGATCGAAAAGAGTATTCTAAACGACAGGGATAATAGTAGCATACAATACTTAAATTTAGATCGGTTATTTAACCCTTGTGTAAGCAAAAGATCTTATCTAAGGAATTCAAAGAGCTACAAATACGTAAACTGAACTAAAGGCTAAACTCTAAACTTTAACCAAAAGCCATCTAAAAAAATGTATAAATTCATAATAAAACTGGTTTTCATCTACTGAGCTCACTACTTAACCCCTGTGCGTGCCATTTGCATATCGATAAGGAAAGCTAATACAGAATTCCGGCAGTTCTGATGAAATTGTACTCAAACAGAGACTATTTTTATATATTCCGACTGATAAGCGCGCTACGCGACAAACTTGAGCGTATATATAATATATGTACTATATGGAAAAACCAACCCCTATTGTGGGTTACTCAGCATGAGCATTACAAAAAGCTTAGGCTAATCAAAAATTTGTCTCGACCGTTGCGCCACGTATCAATTATCAATAATCAATTGATTTTCTTTACCGATCAATAAAAAGGCAACCGCTGTCCATATTCCCATGGGAACAAGCCCAGATATACCTAATTCCCATTATTGCCGTTTAAACTATAATGAACTTGGATATGCTAATTAGAGTAGAACGAATATAATTACGCTTGCCAAGTGTATGTACGTACTGCGAGCTAGGGACAGTCCGCAGTTAATTTATGTGCCTAGTGCAAAGAGAAAACATTGTGTCTAAATAGTTAATGGAAGTTTCAGCGACCAATATTTAATCAAGCTAAAAGACTTGTTCACATTTGCACGGCATAAACAAAAGCATACCGCCCATACCGGGCCTTACGAAGTCCCCCATATCTTATCAAAGACCTCAAACGTAAGGGTCTTTACGTCTTTACGATAACCTTCGGAAAGTGTTTGGCTGGCTACGTAATGTCATAGGAAATCGTCATGTCTAGCATGACTCGTTATTTCGTAGAGCTCGGACTGTGTTTAAATTATTTGCTTATTGCATAATTAACCTGTTTCGTATGTGTGAGTGTGTGTGTGTGTGTGTGTATATACAAAAATCTATATAAATACGTTACTAAGGTGCGATTTGTTTATTTTTTGTAAGGCAAATGCCAACTCATTGTTACAGACAATAAATTTTGTATGATGAATCTTGCACATGTTACAGTTTTTCATTAGGCGAAATTTAAATTGATAGAGTTTATTCATACGGTTTATTTTATTTTGTGTTATCAAATATAGTATAAATAAATTGTTTGCCTGTTGGAAACCTGCGTATATGCGTATAAACCGGTTTTCAAAACAAGCTTTTGACGATTAAATTGACTAAACACTGCAAAAATTTTAATTTTTTTTTGAAATTTTTCAATAAAAAAGATTAACATACATTTGCTTTAATATTGTTAATCAAAAAAACGTCTCTAAAGTTTTCAGTTTTCAGTACATTTTCGCGCGTCTTTTAGTACACAAGTAACAGCTAAGTTGTTTACTGCAGCCCTGGCGCAAATAATCGATAGCTTTGCTATCAGTGCAGCAGCGTGACCGTATACCGTCTTTTATATACTTGCTAGTATTTTCGGAAATAAAATGAGGTAAAAAATACATTTTAGTAAAATAAAAAAATAAGGGCGCCAGTGGTAAAAGTTTAAGTGATAAAAACCATTCTTTTATGTAATGCAATAAATGTATATTTTTAAACCAAAAAAATATAGATTAGTATTTTTTAGACACAACAACACAGTGTATTAATTGTTCGCCGCGCTCACGCAGCTGTGCAGCCCTAGCCGCCTGCTGATTACGGCGAGAGACAAGAACAACAACAAAAACGTTGTGCCTGCCAAGTCCGATAAGAAGAAAGAACTCAACTCACAACTCACATCAATTTTTAACAAATTGCGTACGTTTCTATTTGAGAAAGAACGCTGAAAAAGAGGGGCAAACAAACCAAACAGTCGTCGCAAGTGCCAACATGTGTTTTAAAGAATATGACGCTTATTTATAGAGAGCAAACGCAGTGCAATGAGATACGAATACAAACTGGTAGAGTGTCGCAGAAAGGAAAAAAAAAAAAACCAATCATATTTAACAATTTTAATTTGACAACAACAACTACTAAACTCACATTTCTTTGCATTTGATTCTCCCATGCAGTTGGCCAGCGATGACAAAGCGCCCAATCAGGCGCATCGACGCAAAAGCAGCGGCTCCAGCAGCGGCAATGGAGGACGTGGCGGACTGCCAAGTGGCCTGAAATTATCGTTTCTATGTCTAATCATATCCGTTGTGCTGCTTCTCTTTGTCTTTGGTGTGTATCGTTTGTATTATTACAAAACTCCTTCAATTCACACTGTGACTAAATTAACTAAAACGCCTGAATTTCCCACTGTTACTGTACCCTTTCATGAATCCCCACACATGGACATGGAACATCGTTTGCATCAACCACGTACGACCACCATAAAACCCCCGACAACTCAACGAACCACAACCAACCGTCTTCGTGACGCTGCAGGCTTTGTGTCAGACAATGCGAGTCCGTATCTGGCACGTCTGGCCTCCAAGCTGGGCTACAGCAAGGTGCAATATGCCGCAATCATTGATGCCGGCTCCACGGGCAGTCGCGTGCTGGCGTACAAGTTCAATCGCAGCTTCATAGACAACAAGCTGGTGCTGTACGAGGAACTGTTCAAGGAACGCAAGCCTGGACTCAGCTCGTTTGCCGACAATCCGTCCGAGGGTGCGCATTCCATTAAGCTGCTGCTGGACGAGGCACGCGCCTTTATACCCAAAGAGCATTGGTCATCGACGCCGTTGGTGCTGAAGGCAACCGCCGGTTTGCGTCTGCTGCCACAGAGCAAAGCGGAGAATTTGCTAAATGCTGTGCGTGATCTCTTCGCAAAGTCGGAGTTCAGTGTCGATATTGACGCTGTGGAAATTATGGATGGCACCGATGAGGGCATCTTCAGTTGGTTCACTGTCAACTTTTTACTGGGACGTTTGTCCAAGACGAATCAGGCAGCTGCCCTGGACTTGGGCGGTGGCAGCACACAGGTCACCTTCTCGCCCACAGATCCCGAACAGGTGCCTGTCTATGACAAGTACATGCACGAAGTGGTCACCTCCAACAAGAAGATCAATGTGTTCACACACAGCTATCTGGGTCTGGGCTTGATGGCTGCCCGTCATGCTGTTTTTACCAAGGGCTACAGTGCTGAGGATACCATTGTGGAGAGCGTGTGCGTTAATCCCATCATAGCGAATCGCACCTGGACCTATGGTAATGTCAAGTATTCGGTCAGCGGCAAGGAGAATAGCAAATCCACTGCCGAGCAGCCTGTTGTCGATTTCGAAGAGTGCCTGGAGCTGGTCAAGAGCAAGGTGATGCCGCTGGTCAAGCCGAAACCTTTTACGCTTAAGCAACACGCTGTCGCCGCATTTAGCTACTACTTTGAGCGTGCCATCGAGTCGGGCCTGGTGGATCCCACAGCGGGTGGAGAGACCACTGTGGAGGCTTATCGCAAGAAGGCCCAGGAAATCTGTGCCATACCCAATGATGAGCAACCCTTCATGTGCTTCGACTTGACCTTTATTTCGGTGCTGCTGCGTGAAGGATTTGGCTTGAACGATGGCAAGAAAATTAAGGTGAGATGGGGGAATACCGAATACTGTAGCTTTATTATCTATCGATTTGCGGGGGCGGAAGTGGGCGTGGCCCAAATTGTAATAAATATTTTACAGCATATGATCCACATGAGTAGTGTCACCAAATTTGGTGGCTCTAGCTTATAAGTTTCTGAGATATAGGCGTTGAGACAGACAGACAGACATGGGTCAATCGACTCGGCTAGCGATCCTGAACAAGAATATATATATATACTTTATGGGGTCGCAGATGCCTCCTCTTGCCTGTTACGCACATTACGACAAACGACAAAAAGATAAATCGACCGATAGGCTCTATAGGCAGCTATACGATATATATCGGTCCGATTCGACTCGTTCCGACTTAATTACATACAAGCAGCTCCAAAACTGAGAGCCTAGCTTGCGTTGCAACTAACAGACGGACAGACGGACATTGCATAGTTTGATTCTCCAATTGAGAGTAAATCGAAGATAAAATGAAAATGATTGAATCGAATAGCTCTAACAATTGTATATGAACTCTTATTGAAAAGGTTACTCAACTGATTTGACACTTCTGCATCTTCTTCTTCGTTCTATTTGCAGCTTTACAAAAAGATCGATGGTCATGAAATCTCTTGGGCCCTCGGCTGTGCCTACAACGTGCTGACCAGCGATAGAGAGAAATTCACTAATTCCTAGTGCTTCGTTTATTAGTCTGTAGACGAATACTTAGCTGAAATTGTTTCTAGAGTGCCTTAGACGTGCATCGAAGTATACTACAACACACACACACACACACACACACACGCGCGCACGCACACACACACGGACGCCTTCTGGCCGGCTAATAGATTTTTGCGCTATAAATTCATTTCAATTGTCTTTAATTGAAGCGAATTCATTTGTTTTCTTTTTTTCGATGGCGGCCACAATACACTGTGAGAAAACAGACACACATTCGCACCTACGAGTAATGTCTCTAGTTAGTAATTCCATTTTTGTGTGATTCGTAACAAATTCTTCACGACATTATCTATGTATGTATATCCTTAGTCGCTACACTCCATACTTTCCTGTTGTATATATCAAATACAATATGTATCGTAAGTTTTCAATTGTTTAAACAAAGATGAATTACTATGCACTCATAACTATTATTAGTTTAATTGTATTTTGCAATAAAAATCAAATGTTAATTTCCAAATTGTTTTCGTTTCGTTCGTTTTCATGTTTCAGACAGAAACACAACCAACAAAAATCACAAATATCAATAATTAATTTTCTATAAATAGTTTTTATTACAACTAAATAATGCATGGAATTTAATACAAAAATATTTTAGACAGATTTCCAAATCAAATTCATTTATTAATCCCACAACTTAAAGAAATATTCAAAAAATATTTGTAGTTTTCTCTCTCTCTCTTTCGAAATCGCGTGCAATAATAAAAATAGTGTCTTTATTTACGTTGCTTCTCTCTCTCTCTCTGTCTATCTTTCGTGTTCTCTCTGTCTAATACAAGAATTGTATACGCTTCTCTTATTAAACGTTATTTATCATATATGTGTTATGTGTGTTTGTTCGTGTGTATTTAAAAGTAATTAAAAAATATATATTTAAATGCATAACAAACAAGCAAGAAGAAGATAAAGAGAATGACAAAGAGAATCTGAATTGGAAATAGGGGGAATCGGTTCTGCTAAAGGGGGAAGGGAGGAGGAGTTCTGTAGTTGACCCGCTTTATAAATTATTCATATTTAACATTGGCTATAGCTGTTGTCTTAGATACGGTTGTATACGGATTCACTGCTGCTCTATGCATCCGTCAGCCGCTGGGGATGCAGACCCAATTTGTCGATGATATATTGTGGCATACAGAGCGTGGGATTGATGGGCTTGAGTCCGTCATAGCCCAGTAGGGATAGACCGCCAATGCCGAAGAGTGTATGGAATATGTCCGGCATGTTGCCTGTGCGATCGGAGAAGCCACCTGTTTCCGTATCCTGGCAAGATAGTATAAACTGCTGCAGCTTTTCGGAACTAATCCAATGCAGGCGACCCATTATGGTCAGCGAGGAGAGCACCCACCAGGAGTAGCAAACGTCGGGTAGCTTTTCGGGACGTCCGTTGAGACCGCCCGATGGCAATTGGCGCTCGCAGAGCCACCAGCCCAACTTGTCAACGTCCAACAAATGCAGACTTTGTGTGAGCGACAAGAAACCCACACAGCAGTAGATGAGTCCTGCAAAGCGGCAGAAAGATTAGTTAGAGAATCGCCTTAGTATGCTCATTCTTATGACTCACCCGCATGTGACTCAGCGCCTGGTTTGGAGCCGAAACCACCATCTGTCTGATTGCAGCATGACATGACAAACTTAATCGCCTTCTCCACGTCTATACTCTGCTCCATGCGATTGAGCAATGTCAGCGTAGCCACTGCACAGAAACTGAATCTCGTATCGACTTCACCCCATTTGTCGCCGAAGAAGCTGCCATCCGGCTGCTGTAGACCGACAATATAACGCACCACAGCATCACAATCGATCTGCTCGAGTGCGTCGTACGTGCAGAGAATTTGCACGGCCGACAGGGTGTACAGCATGTGCGGATCATGACCCTCGCATGGTGCAAAGCCGCCGCTCGTGGAGCATTGGCAACGCTTAACGAACTCAATGATCGATTTGCGGTCCAGACGATCCAGCTGGCCCATTATGTCCAGCGCCGTGACGCCCCAATAGATGCCCGACATGCGCAGGAATTCCGTCATGCAATACTCGTAGTCATCCTCCTGTTTGCCATGGTTCTCAATGTATTCGACATGCTTCCAAAATTCCAATTTATTCGTATCGCCACTCTCCAAGTTGCCGCCGTTTGAGGCCTTAACGAAGCTCGTGAAGTCCATTACCGAGTGTGTGCTCAATTGAGTGTTGATTTTCAGCAATTAATTGACTTATTGTTGTGTTGGCATTTTATTAATTCCTTTTCAACAATATTCAGTTGTCGCTCTGTTTGCGGCAGCGTAAAATACACTAAAATATGCGTCGCATAAAAATACTATCCAATCAGCTGATTGATACCAATTAAAAAATCGATTTTAAATTGTCCTACAATGCTGCAGCAAAATATACTAGATCAGCAGTTGCGTGTTATCGAGAAATAAATTTTGCTATGTTAACATCCATAATTCTGTAAAGCACAAGCATCAACTACAGAACTGTTAAATTTCACAAGCAGCGCATACAAACGTAACCGAGCATGTGCATACATAACACACACACATACATTAAAACGATCACAGCGCCAGAAATACGCTTGTCCCGCTGTCATTGTGCGACTGAATCAATGTTGCTTTACGCTGCTTCGGGTTCTGTACAGGCAGAGGGCCGAGCGCAAAGCAGCGCTGCGCCTGTGCGCTCTGGGGTTTTGTAAATTAGCTGGGACTGGATGTGCTGTAGACGCTATTGGCTTATCTATAACAGTTCTGTAGTTGATGGTACAAGATGAAAACCAACCCTGCTTTGCAGAATATCGCCGGCTGTCCCAGTGTATCGAACCTTAGAAAAGCTTGTTTGCCAAAATAAAATGCATAGAAAAATGAGGAGACTTCATGAATAAAAGTAACTAACCCCACGCCATGGCCATGCATGGTATTACTTAACTGTCATCACAGTTGACATCATAATTTGTCAAAGAAACTCGACTTATCGAACTGTTATCAGCGGCGCAATACTTTGGTATTTTTTAGCGCCCATTGATGGTCACACAGTGTTTACAGATGATATGGTAGAAAGAATTCCAATTATTCTAAAAGTTACAATAAAAACATTACAAAAGAAAACCAATAATGGCCCTAAACGGGTTCTTTGACTTCTTTCAGAAGGGAAAGGTATGTGTACGTAATATCGTCTATGCATGCTAGTGTTTGAAACAATTCACAATCATGCGTTTTACGAATGCCATAAATATTTATTGTGTTCATGATTTTTATAGACTTTTAAGCCCAAAAAGGGGTTTACGGCCGGCACAATACGATATTCATTGCACAAGCAGGCCCAGGCTAGCCTGCAATCTGGCATCAATTTGCGACAAGTGGTGCGACTACCGGAAGGCGAGAATATGAATGATTGGCTGGCGGTGCATGGTGCGTACCAAATTGAAAACATAATATATATACGTATACGTAGTAGTGTGATTATTATATATTCACATTATTCATTGTAGTCGTGGATTTTTTCAACCGCATCAATCTTATTTATGGCACTGTATCCGAGTACTGCACCGAAGCGACGTGCCCTACCATGTCGGGGGGCTCGCGTTATGAATATTTGTGGGCGGACGGAGATATGTGAGTACCCGATTGTTATTTGTTTATTTATGCAATTGTCACTAATATTGTTGCTATTTTAGGTATAAGAAACCCACTGCACTGCCAGCACAAAAGTATATTGAGCTACTCATGGATTGGATAGAGACGCAAATCAACAATGAGGCTATCTTTCCCGCTTCCACAAGTAGGCAGTTTCCATAGAGCGAATAAGTTAGGCAATATCAGGGGCAATAAGAAATTTATGCCAGTTGTGTCTGTCTATAATATATAAAGCCAGCAAGTTCACTTAGCAGACTAAACATTAAGTGTTTATATATCTAGTCAAATATTAGGCAAAATCTTAATGAAAAATTTAACAAAATGCTCGACTAATGCTTAGTCTGAAAAGTTGTACATAAGTTACATTTCCTTAGATCAACAATAACTTTTAAATCGTGTCTTCGACCATATTACTTATTATGTTTAATACTTTACTTCCAGATGTTCCATTTCCCAAAACTTTTGGTTCGCTGAGCCGCAAAATCCTTACCCGTTTGTTTCGCGTCTTTGTCCACGTATATATCCATCATTTCGACAGGATTGTAACAATTGGCGCGGTGAGTACGAATACGAATTAAACAAATATAAATATACTTTATGTCAATGTGTTTTCAGGAGGCGCACGTTAATGCTTGCTATAAGCATTTCTATTACTTTGTGCAGGAATTTGAGCTAATATCGAGCAAGGAATTGGAGCCACTGCATGAAATGACGTCCAGAATTTGTAAAGATAAAGATGGAATCAATTGAATTAAGCTTCAAGCTAGGCCATGCTCAGGCCAACTGCTTTAAGCTTCATATATGTAGCTCTGAATCTCGAAGTCATAATTATAGGTTGCTTTTAATAAAAGTCAATGCCCATATGTATGTGTGAATGTGTGTTAGCTATAAGACTGTGATGTCAAAATAACATTGTGTCCATCATTAAACGAGAATGCCAAAATATTTAAACGAAAATGTATTGCATGTTCGAAAATCAAGGGTTTTTAGTGTGAGTTGCACAGCTTAAGCTTGCAAGGAAAAAATCATATGAATGATATTGTAAAGAAACAGTAAAGTGAGTTCTGTAACTACTACTTGAATAATCCATGTTTTGGGTAAAACAAAAAACAATTCATTTTTATGTAACTGAAGATTAACTTTAACGCAGAAATAGTATAAGCTTTTTATGTTAGTATATCATCCTTAAAAAAAAAACAATCAACTTTGCTTACCTTGACTGTCTCTGTTTTCGAAGCTTACTTTCTATACTTACATAGGACTTATCTTTTTAAACCATGTAAGCAATACACTGACGCTCAACTGAATAGGTTTGACTATTTGTTCAGGTTTGAAAAGTTGTATCTTAGTTATATGCAATCCGATTTAAGCGAAATAAATTTTTTTTGTATGAATAAATCTGTCATTTGTTAAATAGTAAAGTTTCTGATCTCTTAATTTTGTTTTTATATAATTTTTTTTTTGCAAAAACATAAAAAATCTCTATTTAATAAAGTTTAAAGTTTAAATAATAAAGGGCACTGTTTTAGCATTATTTAGTAATTGGTATGGTCATTATTGCTTTTAATTATTTCAAACATACGGTTCGGTAAGGAATCATAATATTTTTATAGCATTCGACCATTGAAAATGGTCAAAAATAGTATACTAAGTTTGTGCAAATGTATGTAACCGGCAGAAGGAGGCGTGGCAGACCCAATTATTTAGATTATTAGAAAAAGTATTGAAGTTACAGCATTTTGCTTTGGTATGAACATAGATAATTGCAATATAAATCTATTCTCCAAATTATAATCCGATCGGACAATAAACACAGAAGTTATCCGTGTTAACGTTTCCCGTAGTTACACTGCTTGCGCCTTCGCAGCATATCGTGACGTCATCGTCCCGATGCTTCGTTTCAGCCGTACCGTGTGTAAAGCTGACTGCTATGATGTTTCCATATGTAGATGGCGCTATTCAAAGATAGATCTAATTTAATCAATAGGTTGCAGATGAACTTGTGCAGAGGAAATAAAAGTGTGATAATTTTTTCCAAAACTTGACGAATGGTATCTTACTGTTGGGCGTGCTCGACTGTAGCTTTCCTTTCTTGTATAATTTCATTTAGTGAAATTGTTGACCAGGCTTTTTTAATTGCTTCAACTAGGGTCCCAGTGTCACTTAATTGTATATCAGCGATTAAATAGTCTATAATATTGACTCTATATGATAATGTCGTGTGTATATCTTTTTATACCCGCTACTCATAGAGTAGAAGGGTATTTTAACTTTGTTCAAACCGAAAATGTATGTAACAGGCAAAAGGAGACATCTTCGGCGCCATAAAGTGTATATATTCTGGCTCAGGATCAACAGCCGAGTCGATATAGCCATGTTCGTCTGTCTGTCCGTCCGTCCGTCTGTCCGTCTCTCTGTCTGTCCGTGTGAAAATCTAGATCTCAGCTATTATAAGAGCTAAGACTTCCAAATTTAGTGATAACATGTGTTATTATTGCACGCTGATCAAGTTTGTTTTGGATTTTAACCACGCCCCTTCCGCCCCCGTAAATCGAAAAAAATGGATTGCAAGCGCAATTTTGATGTCATGTTGTTCATTTCGGTTTATATGATAACTATAGCTAGCCAGATGATCTCAGAAAATTTGGTAACCATCGGATAATAAACACAGAAGTTATTCACGTTTTCACGTTTTCCATAGCTGTAAGCAGCGCAGCCGGCAGCGCTGCCAGCAGCATTGTGCCGAATAGTGCGTACGTATACGGTGGTCAAATGGGTTAAGTGAAGGACTTCAAAACGAACAGTACTACAAGTATTATGCATTTACGGGTTCAAGTGCAGCCCGCGTCAAAAATTAAGTGTGTGCGAAAACTTTTTTTATTATTTTTTATTTTAGATTTTGACTTTGCATCATACGTATTGTAAGTCTATGGTCTTCTACAGTCAAAATATGATGGTAGCCATTCTTTACTGTTTCGCAAATAATTTTGATGTACGAGCAGCTGGATAGCGGGTATATAACAGTCGAGCACACTCGAGCTTTCTTAGTTATTAAAAACATATAATTCTTTATATTCAGTTTATTTAAAATTTATATACTCCGAAACAAGATACTAAAGTTGCGTAACTTATACTCCATAGTCCAATTTTATCCATTTATCTATCTAGAGGGTATCTAATAGTCGAAAGCCTAGTATCTTTATCCACTTTAAATTTTTTAAACAACTCCATAATCGATGCGTATTTTAAAAGCATTTCTCATACTTTAAGTTGCCTAAATTCAAATGAAATCCGATACTGAATGATAATAAATAATTTCGGTAATTTAAGTCAATTTTAGTCATTTAACCAGTAGCAAGTAAGAGCAACAAATAAAGCAGAAGCAGCAGCAGCCACAACAGCAACAGCAGCAGCAACAACAACAACAGCAGCACCACCAGCAACACCTATGGAAAGAGCCACAGAGCGCGAATGAAACTCCACCCACATAGGCGATAGCTGAGCAAAGTTATTAGGTGTTTTATACACGCTTAATGTGTATACAGCTTAAAGCGGCTATAACCAATAACAGTAAAGTAGGGTTGAGCCAACAACCTACAACCACTTTGCAAGAACAACACGGCCCGTAAAGACCAATGAGAATAAATTGAACTGGGCGTGGGTAGGGCGCGACGCACGACACCTTCAACGAGGCGACGACGAGGTCTGTGAGCATTCGCATTGTCGGGGGTTGTTTTCATCATGATGGTCGATTGTGAGTGTGCAAAGAGCGAGCCCCAAGGAGCGAGCACTTCATTCAATGGCTTACGGTACAGTTAAGACCCGACAAGGAGAATTGACTGAGGAATAGTTTTAAAAAAAATTTCAAAAATAAAAAAAAAAAAAATGTTAACAATTTTGAAAAGAGTAAATGGAAAAGTTTAAAATTATTGAAAAAAATAAACATAGATAAAACACCAATATTTAATTAAATGTAATTTTATAAACACATAAAACAATCATAAAATATTACAATAAAAGTACAACAATTATATTATATTGTAGAATACAAAAATATTTAAAAATAATCTTGTCTGTAAAGTATAAAAATAAATTTTAAATACAAAACATAAAAATAACATGTTATTAAATACATATAGCAACCAATTAAAATTTTTTCAAAAATATTTTATCATTTTTATTCATAATAAATTCTTCAAAAATAGAAAAAACATATGAAAAATCTATCAATTATTCTGCGCCCCAATAAGTATGCTATAGAATTCTGTAAATTGAGTAATTCAACCTGCTTTATTATTTTAAAAATAAAAGATTTATGCGCATATATTTTTACTAAGCTATTATTTTCAAAAATATTAAAAAATTTGAGAATGCCATTTTATAATTAAATCTACAATTCTAAAACCGAAAATAAAATAAGGAATGAAAAACAATTAAGAAATATATATTAATTATTTTTTGCCCAAAAAAGTATGCTATACAAAGTTGTAGATTCACTGAAATTCAACTGAAAACAAGTTTCAACTATCGAACACCCATTGTATTTCGTTGAGCACATATAATATATGTAAAATAAATGTTATTTGCGCGAAATCGAGAAAAAATAACACTTAATGCTAACTATGCAATTCGGGATAAACACAGCGAAAAATATGCACTCAATTTCGACGACTTAATGTTAATTAATGAATCTCAAGTAGGATTATCTATGCTCACAAGATTTCTCCTGTTGATTTAAGAGAGAGAGAGAGAGAGAGAGAGAGCGAGAGTGAGAGTGAGAGGAATGTGGTGAAAGAGGGAGCGAAAGCGTTGCATTTTTCTCATAACAAAAGCAATTCGATTGCAAAAAGGACGAAAGCCCGGAATGCCATGCGCAGCAGAGAGTGAGCGAGAGAGCAGCAATAGAGCAGTGCGCTTTCTCCATGAGTTTGAGGCACATTTGGAGCTGTAATACGATTGGCCTTCCTGGCGGGCGAAGTAGTCGAGCGTTTAATTTCGCAAGAGCAACTATGCCTCGGAGTAAAAGTGCTGTGAATAATTTGCGATTATAATACCGATGGGAATGTTTGTTGAGTGTTTGCTTTTGCTTTAAGTAAATCGGTCGAAATATATTTACATATATAATGGAGCAATTAGCACAGTTTGTGAACAAATCTTTCGAGTTTAATTTAACCAATAATCGGGTTAACAATCTTTTCAATTCGATGACAAGTGCCCGCATACAGAAACTAACCGAAGCGACTAATTCGATTTTGGTCAACTCTTCGAATCGTCTGGGTCGCAGTTCCGTCGATAATTGTGCCGATATTGATAATGAGGAGGAATCTATGGATATTGATATTACCGACATTTCTGTTGCCGAAGATAGCAGCTACGAGGATGAACCTGTCGCCGCCAAACCCCTGTCTCTGGTCAAGATTCGTGCGCTGGAACCTAAGGCGGGTGCCACCGTCGCCGTCGCCAGTTGTGAAAACGTTCGTAAGATTGAAGCATCCAAACCAAAAAACTGGCTTATATCCGACCTGGTCGTATCGGATGAACATTCCGAAGGTAATCTTAGATGCCTAGAAGTGTACAGTTCGTTTTTTTTTTCACTTTCTTAAAAATGTTCCCAACTTAAAAATTTCCTTCATCTAAAAACACCTACTTAAAATCAAAGTAAGTAGTAAATACCTTAAAATAAATTTGCATCGCTTTATGCAAATTCACCAATAAACAAAAAAACTGAGAAATATTCTATCAATATATGAAGCCATTTTGAAAGCTTGTCTACACTATTTTTAAATAATTTCAATAATAGAATAGAAGAATGGGAGCTACTGAAGCAAAAACTCTGAAAAAATGTTTAGAAATATTGGAAATCTTATATTTATAAATTTAATATTTAAATTGGATAGGCCAAAAAAATAATTAAGGAATTTTAATTTTTCTGCAGTGCTATTTACAAGTCATTTCAAGTTCGTTTACCCTTTAAGTATTGTATTTAATGATATTTATATTTAAGTTTTTGCTGAGATAAATTTTAACACCATTTGGCCATTGAAAATGGTTGTGTATGTAACAGGCAATAGGAGATATGGCAGACCACACAAAGTACATATATTCTTGCTCAGGATCACTAGCCGAGTTGATTGAGCTTTGTCCGTCTGTCTGTCCGTCATGCGTCTGTGTGAACAAACAGATCTCAGCTATTATAAAAGCTAGAGACACCAAATTTGGTATGTAGCTCGCAAGCTCCTGGAGTTTGTTTCAAATTTGAGGTGCCACGCCCACCGCCTCTGAAAATTAAAAATTAAGTTTTTGAGGTTGCTTTGTAACGAAAGCATTAAAGTTCCAACATTTTGCTTATAGATATATTCTATATGCATATATTGTATATTCCAAATTTTAAGTCGATCGGATCAAACAAAAATTAGTTAAAAGGATAAACACAAATGTTATTCAATTAGGTCAATAGGTGTCGCCACTTTAAAGTTATCGGCGTCCAAACAGAGATATTTCTAGTTACAATTTAAAATATGTCATTTAGTGAACTTTTTTCGCCCTTCAAAACGGGAAATATTTTATTTGGCTGCAAGAAACTATAATTTTTTTTATGGCGCAGAATTCAACTAGTTTGTACTTTATTTTTGTTTATTTAGACTGTAGAATCGATTTGTGATTTTCTCAAATTTGTCTTTTAAAGAGAGTAGTCTTTCTTACAATAAAATCTCACTTTGGGTAGAGATATAAAGTGAGTCCGACCTAGTCCGACCATGAAACCAATTTTGTGCTGTAGAGTCATCAATTCTCTTTCAGATTTTTATTATTAATGCCATTTTTAACCACTTTTTGTGATATTTCATTTAAAAGGATCGAACCTCGCATTGTAAAATGCTAAGTTTTTTTTGAAAAGTGGAACTAAGCAAAAGGAAAAGAGACTTAAAAAATTGTTATTTTGAATACGTTTAAAGATGATGATTTGGCTTGAAAAAGGGAGCGATTTTACTACCGTTTATCGCAGAAAAAGAATAGCTGCAAATTAAACAAACTGTTTTCTGAATCAAAATATTCTTCTTGGCTACAATCCGAGACTATCATTAATAATCTAAGAAAGAAGTCAAAGTTGCCGTTGATTCTCGCGTTTCTTTTAAATCAAGGTCTTACTAAAGATCAATGTTGTGGTATGCGGGAAAAATTAAATGACCCAATAAAAAATGCATGTTTCGATTACTTTTGGCCCCAAAACTGGTCACGTATAATTGTAGAAGGTCCTTTAGCAATATTGGTATGAAGGTACATAAAAATGTATATTTATAGACAAATCCTCTAAAATGCCTTAAAGAGTATGCTCTTTAGCCACGGCCTTTTTCTCTTAAATTACATTGCTTCAAAGCTATAAACGCAATGCAAAAAACGAATTTTTAAAATCTTGTTTCGTATCCGAGTTATTAATTTTGTCCAAAGAAAGGGGCATTTTTTCCTATAGTGCGCTGCTTGTGACTTTGCAGCATGTCGTGACGTCATCGTCGCGATGCTTCGATTCAGACGTAGTGTGTGCAAAGCTGACTGCTATGACGTTTTCATATGCAGATGACACTGTTGAAAGTTAGATCTAATTCAAACAATATATGAACTAGTGCAGTATTTCTTGTTGGAATCAACTGTGTAATAATTTGTTTCAAAACTGGGCGTTCATATTCTTATCTTATTCTCTTGTATTTTTTATCGACTTTTGTTATTTCAGATGATGAGTGTAAAAATCTAACTTCAGTCTCAGCTGATCCTAAGCCAAATACAAGTGCGGAAACAAACAGTGATTCGTGTTCTAATTGCCCCGAGACGAATTGTAAAATAACAACAAAATGCTCGAAGGAAGTGCCCATTTTCGATGTCGAAACACAGAGTAATTACGATTTTAAAATAAATTTTTTCATAAGAAATGTAGAGAAAAAGAATTGATTTATTATTACATTCGACCATTTAAAATTGTCAAAAATGGTATACTAAGGAGGCGTCGCAGACCCCACAAAGTATATATATTCTGACTCAGGATCACTAGCCAAGTCGATTGAGCCATGTCCGTCTGTCCGTTTGAACGTCTAGATCTCAGCTATTATAAAAGCTAGAGACACCAAATTTCACATGAAGGTTCCTGTATACCCTTGGTAGATCGAGTTTATTTTAAATGTTTAATGCCACGCCCACCGCCTACGTAAATCGATAATTTACGATTAACAGGAGAAGTATTAAAGTTACAGCTTTCTGCTTTGGTTTGTACATAGATAATTGCAATATAAATCTATTCCCCAAATTACAATCCGATCGGAGCTGACTGCTACGAAGTTTTCATATGTAGATGGCGCTATTCAAAGATATAGATCTTTATGTATGTAGATCTATTTAAGCAATAGGTGGCAGAAGAACTTGTGCAGTGTTTTTTGGTGGAAATAAATGAATAGTGATTTGTTTCGAAACTGGGCGAATAGTATCTTATTGTCGGACGCGTACGACTGTAGCTTTCCTTACTTGTTGTGAAGACATTTTTTACTTTTCGACCATTGAAAATGGTTAAAATAGGATATACTCGCGTTTATTTCAAATTTAAGGTGAACGCCTAACGTCCTTATTTATTAGGTGATTCTTAACATAAAAGTTAAGTTACATTTTTCTACTTGGATATGAAAACAGATTTATGCTATATGCCTGTGTATGTGTGTGAGAGTGAGGGACAGAGGACATTTTTGTGGGAAATTGTTTGCGTATTTGTGAAGGTTTTTCCAAAGTTGTGCGAAGGGTATCTTACTGTCAGGTGCGCTAAATTGTAGCTTACTTTACAGGTTACAATTTGAGTTTTCGGGTAGAGAATAGAGTGTTGGTGTGTGTGTAAGTTTGTGTATAGAGGATGGTATCCTTAGATCTGGGATCTTTTAACCCTTCATACATATACTAATAATGGGAATTCACCTTTAGAATATTAAAACTATTATCAAATGTATATAATATGCTATAATCTCAATTTTTTAGAAATGAAAACATCCGCAACAATAACCATAAACCTTAACGAATGCTCGGACGACAGTAACTCCCCGGATCTGTCCACAAGCAAGACGATTGCCAACGAAAAATGTTTATCTCCGGAACCCACAGCGAATATAGGAGAGAATTTTGGACGAATGGAGAGTTCCGCACTGAGCAGCAAACAGCGTAGATCCCGTACGAACTTCACGCTGGAGCAGCTCAACGAACTGGAGCGTCTCTTCGAGGAGACCCATTACCCAGATGCCTTTATGCGAGAGGAACTGAGTCAGAGACTGGGACTCAGTGAGGCTCGAGTGCAGGTAATTAACCACGGCGAAAAGTCGTAAATTATAACCGAAATGCGACAGAAAGGAACAAAGAGGGAGAGAGAGAGAGAGAGCAAGGGGGAAAGCAGAGATTTTTTCCTGGGGGGCAGATGAAGATAAATGTCCACTCGACTTGGCCAGCAACAAATTGTAATTCAATTGATATTCATTATACTTGCAAGCCAGAATGTCACATGCCCAACTTGACTTTTCCACCACCACGGCAAATCCGTAAGATATTGCGATATGGGGTGTTAAGTGGTTTACGCCGCCCTTTGCACAGTAAAACATGACAATTATAGCGCATGTAACAACAACGGGGGGTCGATTACAACTTAAACGCTCAATCAGGGCGCTTCTTAATGGACCGCTATGTGGTATTACATATATAGATAGTTTCATTTGGATCTTTCTGGCAAGTACCATAAATTACATTCTCCGCCTACTACTTATATGTAGTAAAAGCATTTCGACTAATGGAAGAGAAGAAATAGACAATCGTCTATTAATTTGACCAGTTAAGTGTTGAGATATATTGATATTTTCATATAATCGATTATAATCCTTAATTCAACATCGTTGTAGGTCATTTTCTTAAAAAGTTATGGCATTAAAATCGAAAATGGTATGCAAACTTCAGGGGTTATATTGATTTGAGTAAAGAGCTTCAAAGATGTAAAGGACTTTTTCTTAAAATTTAAAAATATTTCTAGATTTATTTAGGCAAAGTTGAGTAGAGTTACAGCTTCCTTAGTAGAAGACAATATAAATCTATGCACCAAATTTCAACGGACTACAAGCCGCAAAGTTTATGTTCGCATGTCTATTTCAGATGATTGCGTTATTAGAATTTCTTAGTATGTTTGTAACGGTTTTACGAAATTGGGCGAAGGGTATCTGACTGTAGATACTTTACTTGTTTTGATTCTAATTTCCTATTTCATATTTTTTCGCAGGTTTGGTTTCAGAACCGCAGAGCCAAGTGTCGAAAGCACGAGAATCAAATGCACAAGGGTAAGAAAATGATGTTCTCAAAAATATTTCTTAAAAACTCTCATTAAATTTAAAGCGTGTCTTGCAAAGTTTTTAATTGTTCATGAAGTATATGCCTGTATTAATTATAACTCGCCTATGACTGGCAATTAACGAAATTTCACATGGGAAGGCCTTATTAAATCCCCAATAAATTTTCAAAATTTCTTCCCCTTACAGACAGATAATAAATTTGTTTACAGTAAACTTTAAAAATATTTTGGGAAAATAAAATGAGAATAGTAATTTATAACTTTTTTCATTATGAATTTACTTAATATTCTGTAACATCAACTGATTTTAGGGGGTTAAAGGCAAATTAGCTTTCCAGAATGTCTAGCTATCTTTACATGATTATCCTCTGTAATATTTTCTTTGTTTTCTTTCTTAAAAAAAATGTTTTATCCTAAACTAAATTTGTTGAAGTCTTAAAACTTCCGTCTTTAAAACGAATCTTTCCAGCTTCTTGCTGTAAATCGAAATTTTCAGGGTGGCAATAAAAACAAATAAAATTTAAATATTAAGCGTTATGTCCCTGGAAAGTCAGCCAAGTCATTGAGGAATTTTATTTGATATAGAATTTAAAATTATTGCACAATTTAGAACGTTGCATCTGCTGTGATTTTCCCTACGCCACTCGCACTCGCACTGCACGGGAATTCCCCTTTGGCTATATACATACATACATACATACGTCCGTATACAGTGCGACACAAATCATTGCCAACTTAATCAAATTAAATATTCGAGCCGTAAAAGTGGAAAATAAAAATGTTATCGACTGAATGGTGGGCGGACAGGGTGGTGGGAGGCGTTGATGAATGAGTCGCAGAGGAACAAGCAAAACAAAAAGGGGGAGAAAAGGCAAGAAGCTAGCTAGGAAAAGTGAAAAGGGAGACAGTGCTACATGTTAATGGTGATACATTTGAATAAACTGCGAAACCATGACATATTGCGTCAACCAGTCGGGCAAATCCGACACGGATTCCACGGTGAAGCATCCGAGACAACTGCGAGATTTGGCCTAAGCCGGAAACCTTCAACATTTACTTAACTAATTGCAGCGTTCTTTTAAATTTGCATAAATTAAAATCAGACACGACGATTGCGGCTTAGCACGGCATTAGCAAGGGGTGCCTGGCCAGACAGAGTTGGTGATTAAGAGAGAAAAACACAGAGAGCGAGTGACAGAGAGAGAGAGAAAGCAGTAAAGTTAAGTTGAAACTTCGACAGACGCTTTTCAATTTGCCAGAAAGGGTTTATCCCTATTTAAGAGTATATTAAGTTACACTTGGCAAGAGCTAAGAAATGATATACATATATATGTTCAAGGTGGATTAAGTGTGAAACGAAACAAATCGGTTACACTTTAACTAATTGAATGTCTTGAAAATTATCGCTGGGTTTTCTAAAGCTTTGTTTTTTAGTTCTTGTATTTTTGTTTGGCCTAGAAACTCTATAGATTTCATAGAATTATACCTTATGCCGCAGTCGTTTATAATCTTACAGATTTTTCAAATTGTTGGGAGAAAATTAAATTTTGATTTGAAAATTCCAATTAAATTTTAAAATATTTAAAAAATACATCAATTATTTTGAAGCAAGTTTATTTGGCTCTATCTTTATTTGTATTTATATTCTATATTTATTTTTATATTTTAAAATTAGGTATACTCGATAGCCCATGAAATCCACTCTACAGTCATGATAATTACAGGGTATTTTAATTTGCACTACTCCTTCTACTCTCTTGGCTTGCATTCAAACTCAACTCAGCTGGACATTATTTAGTGTGCACTGTATACCCTATGGGCACCACGGGGAATCCGTTGTGTGTTGCGGTTGAGCAAATCTCTACACACACTCCACCCACAACCACGTTGAACCCTTGACTAACTGACAAAATGAGGGTGTAAATTGCTTGCTAAAAGTCAGTGTAAAACCAGAGAGACATATGCACTTGGTTTTCCAGTAGGGTGTATTCGGGCTGCTACACAGTAAAGTATAGTATAACAATTGACTAGGGTGTCCAAAAATTTGAGAAAACTCTAATTTCATTCAAAAGTTTAATGTTTAAACTGTCCAAACTCCTTTATAAAACCTTAAACTTTAAATTTCGGTTTAAATATAAATATATATAATATACAAATATGAAATATAAAATAAATAAATATTAATATAATATAATGTATATATAATATATATAAATGCAATTAAGTTAATATTAGAATTATATTTTATAATTCATCAATATATATATTTTAATCGGGAATTCCTAAAAGCTGAACATACAAGTATATAATTTATATAGATAATTGGAAGATCATTAGTTTCGTAGCTTAAATAACATTATCTTTATCTTTGTTTCCAACTTAGGTTTGATCTTTTGTTTCACGCCACAGTGTTTCTTTTCAAATTGACATGATCCAATATAATATTCACCTTGCGTCCGAAGGGTATCTACCATGCCATCAGTTATGCCAAAAGTTATGTTCAATTTGTAAAGTAAATGTCATAACATATATCAAAGCTTTACTGTAATACAGTAAAGTCTGGACATAGTCAATTAAATAAAATGCAACATGAAATGTTGGCTTGTTTAGCGTGAGTCCCGAGCGTGACCTGAGACCAAACGAAAGAGACGGAGATAGCGAACAAGACTACATAAATCCGGGAAAAAGAGAAGGAAAGCAGAGAAAAAAGTAATCAAATTAAAATTCGAATAAAAAAAGCGAAGCAAGAAAGAAACCTTCTTCATGCCAAGGGGGGCAAGGTATCGTTTTATGGACTTATATCAATTCTCAGACTGTTCGTTTTTTTTTATAGCCAGCAAAGAGAAATAGCCCCAAAAGCAAGGCAAAGTGCAAAAAAAGAGACGAAGCAAAGCTGCGTCGTACTCCTGGCCTTGTGGTCCCTGGAGTGTCATTTTGATATGTGTCCGTCTGGCCTTGCTGGCAGTGGAAAGTGGGAAGTGGGAAGTGGGGGCGGGCCCACAACTCGTCGGGGGTGTTTCCCTTGGCAATAAATTACAAAATGAATTCAATTACTTGTCACGAATTTTTGTACCGATTTGCCAAATTGGGATGCTCATTTGTGCTCAAGGACGGTGCAGGAGGTACGAGGTACGGTAAGATCCAAACTGGGCGGGCCGAAGGCACCTGCCTGCCTGCCTTCTACTGTGGCCGTGTCGCTAAATTATTTACATATACAAGCACGCTCGAGCGTGAGTCCGACAATTTGTCTGTGGGCGGGGACTGGGCCCGGAACGGGGAATGGGCTTGTTAAGCAAATCAAATAAGAAAGAAACAAGAGTTATCTAAGCTGTGCTGACAGATATCCTGCAGGGGAAGAAGGAAACTATTTAATCAGAGTCAAATAATTGTTATATTATTTACTATTATTAATATTAATATTACTATTATTAAAATGAATTCAATTATTATTATTATTATTACAAAATTTTTATTATTTAAAAGTAATAATAATATTATAATTTTTAATATTATATTTTCTTTTATTATTAATATTAGTAATTTTAATAATATTATTTTCATTTTCTTATTATTATTACCTTTTAAAATTATGATTAATATTACAAGTTAAAAAATTCCATAGTTTGGACTAATAGAAGTATACCATGTCACAAAAGACCATCATCAACTTGGTAGAATTACTTCAAAATTTTAATATTTTCATTATTATTATTATTTTTATTATATATTATCTACTTTTCCGGCAAACTATTTACAAGAATAAAGCATTAAAGCTTCTCTTAACAATATTATTGTGTTTAATAAGAGTTTTACAATTTTCCACAATTTCTCATCGTTACATAAAACGCTCATACCCTACAGAACACTCACGCGCCGGGTATAATTTATATGTCAAGCCCAAAAGACACTTTGCATAGAGTTGGGCTCCGTTTTATGCCAAATTTCGTTGAGGGAGTGGGACAATTTTGGAGCATATGTGTGTAAATATGAAAATATGATGATGTATGTGCACATAAATCTTTATAGAGCACGTATGTGAGAACTGACTGGCGTATGAAATGTTTTTGTGATTTAAATATTCAGGCAAATTTTTATGCAAATATTGATGCTAAATGGGAAAGAATGGAAACTATTGATAGTACATTAAATCGACTGAAAAGGAATATATAAACCATTATACGGTTAAAAGACTTACAATTTCTTTGCCATTCGACCATTGAAAATGGTCAAAAATGGTGTACTTAGTTTGTGCAAAAGTATGTAGTAGATAAAGTGTATATATACTTGCTCAGGATCACTAGCCGAGTCGATTAAGCCATGTCCGTGTGTCCGTCTGTTTGTATGAACGACGAGATCTCACCTATTACAAAAGCTAGGGATACCAAAATTGACATGATGGTTCCTCTATACCATACGCAGATCAAGTTTATTTCAAAATTGAGGTGCCACGCCCACCGTCCACGCAAATAGGCAATTTACGAATATTAAGGAAAGTATTACAGTTACAAACACCAAGTTTGGCATGATAATTCCTGTAAATCATGCGCAGATCAAGTTTATTTCAAATTTTAAGTGCCACGCCCACCACCCAAGCAAATCCATTATTTTTTAATACATCAACATCTTCACTCAGTGCTCTATCTTCGAATTTTTGATTTTCTTATGATTTAAATTTTACAGGTATTTTACTAAGCAGCCGCAGTCCGCCGGTGGCTACACCGCTGGAACCGTGTCGCGTGGCGCCCTACGTAAGCCTGGCCACCATACGCAGTACCAGTGCCTCGATAATGCCCACGCCCACGTCACTTAGCTCGGTGCAGTCGGTGCAACAACAACAACAGCAACAGCAGCAGCAACAGTCGGCCAAGAGCAGCGTCGGCCTGGTGGGCAGCCGTGCTCCATCGCCGTCGGCAGTTGCAAACGCTGCCGCCGAACACTTTTCCGGCAGCGTAGCAGCGGCAGCGGCATTTTCCGCCTTTGATCCGGCTCTCATTTCAGCAGCAGCGCATCAGGTAAACTGGGCTATATATATGTATAGTTTCCTTCTAATTTATCGTTTGAGAAAGCGGATGCTAATAATGATCAGAGGCCATTGCCGATTTGTTTGCTAAGCTCTTTCAAACGACTTACTCAAAGTTTACACAGTCCTCTCATACTTACATATCCATATACCATTCCTAGCTCGAATGGAATTTCCACCCCTGTCCTACATGAGAATACTCTCTATAGGGATCTATGTCTGGTAAAACCTGTTTGCAATCCAGGTCCTGACAGAATTCCCAATTGCTTACTCCGTTACTGTGCGAATTCTTTAACTAAGCCGTTGCACAAACTATTTTCACTGTCCCTAAACACTTCCTCTATTCCCTTGATTTGGAAGGAATCATTTATAATTACTCTTTATAAAAAAGGCAGTAAGTCTGATGCAAGCAATTATAAAAGGTATCTCCAAATTGTCGTCTATGCCTAAACTCTTTGAGTATATTCTGACTCCGTACTTGCAACATTTTTGTAAATCTCTCATGTCTCCTAGTCAGCATGGATTCGTGAGACGTCGTTTAACTTCGACAAAATTGCTTGAGCTGACATCTTTTATACCTAAAGGATCTACAGATTGATGTCATTTATACTGATTTCAGTAAAGCTTTTGACTTAGTAAACCACTCCCTTCTTGCACCCAAACTTAACATTCTGAGCTTTACGCCCAAATTGTTAGTTATCTAACTGACCGAACTCAAACAGTCTCATTCAAAAATGTTCTTTCTAGCCCACTTTATGCACCTCTGGTGTTCCTCAAGGAAGCCGTCTGGGTCCCCTTCTTTTCACTCTTTTTATACCATTGCAGATGGTATATTAATTTTGGCCAGAAGTTTGCAACGCACCTTAAGAGACATCTCTGACCCTATAATGTATATATTTTCTTAATCAGCATCAAAAGGGGAGTCGAACTAGCCATGTCCGTCTGTCCGTCTGTTGCAAGGCAAACTAGTCTCTCAGTTTTAGAGCTATTTTGATGAAACTTGGTATCTATCTTCTTCTACCTATCGGCCGATTTAATATGTAGAGTAACTGCAATGGTATAAGACATTCGGTGTGTCGAAGCTAGCCTTTCTTTCTTGTTATTAATGATCTACCTTCGGTCACACATAACTCTCGTACGATTATATATGCAGCCGATGTTAAGCTATGCCAAACTCAATTTAAAGATATCTCTTGTCATTCATCTCTTCAAGACGACCTTGATAGTTTTCATAGTTGGTGCCGTGCAAACCAATTAAACTTGAACATGGCTAAATGCAAACTAATGACTTTCTCTCGGGCCAGTCCCAAGTACGCCTCATACACTCTTTGGGGTTGCCCCCTAGATAGAATTACCTTGGCTGATGATCTGGGCGTCCGATTGGATCGCAAACTTAAATTTACTGAACACATTATTTCTATGGTCAATAAGACCATGGGTGTTCTGGGCTTTATAAAGCGGTGGTCTAAGGAATTCAACGACCCTTATGTCACAAAAACTCTTTATATCTCTCTTGTGCGTCCTATTCTTGAGTATGGTTCATGTGTTTGGTGTCCTCAGTATTCATTTTACAAGGACCGCATTGAATCTGTGCAAAAGAATTTTCTAATATTTGCCCTACTAGGCCCTTATTGCGATGCAAATTTCCTACTCTAGTAGACTCCTTCTATTAAATCTTCCGTCTCTAAGCAATCGTAGAACCACGCTTGGTATACTCTTTATAAATAACCTTATTAAGGGTGACATTGAGAGTGATAACTTGGTTGGCCAATTACACTTCTCTGTATAATATAACAACTTATACAATATTTCATTATAGCTAACTCAAATTCTGTAGACTTAAAATCTTTAATTTATTAAGATGTATTTCCTCGTATTCTTCTATCCGTAATATATATATCTTTTACTCAGTACCTTAAGTCGGATTTTCTTTTACGCTTCCTCCGGTCGATGGGGCGTACTAACAACTAACACCTAACTAACTTTTCTGATCTGATTGGGTTTTCCTGGGTTTTCCCTAATCCTACTGCAACAAATGTTGGATCTCTTAAAATAAATAAAATTTTAATTATTCCTTTGTTTACCCAGACTGGTCGTTAAATTTTTATTATAAAATTTTAATAATAATTTAATTTTAAATTTTAATTTTAATTTCAATCTTAATGTTAATTAAATTTTGTTGATCTTTATACGATTCGACCATTGAAAATTATCAAAAATAGTATACAAAGTTTGTGCAAGTGTATGTAACAGGCAGATGGAGGCGTGACAGACCTCACAAAGTATATGTATTCTGACTCAGGATCACCAACCGAGTCGATTGAGCCATGTCCGTCTGTTTGTCCGTCCGTCTGTTCGTCTGTCAGTTTGAACGTCTATATCTCAGCTGTTATAAAAGGTAGAGACACCAAATTTCACATGAAGGTTCATGTTCATGTTCATACCATAGGTAGATCGAGTTTATTTTCAAATTTTGATGCCACGCCCACCGCCCACGCAAATCGATTATTAGGAGAAGTATTGAAGTTACAGATTTCTGCTTTGGTTTGAACACAGATAATTGCAATATAAATCTATTCTCCAAATTACATCATTACATACATATCCGATCGGACAATAAAGACAGAAGTTATCTATGTTAACGTTTTCCGTAGTTCCAGTGCTTGCGCCTTTGCAGCATATCGTGACGTCATCGTCCCGATGTTGGTTTGTTGTTTCAGCCGTAGCGTGTGTCCAGCTGACTGCTATGACGTTTTTATATGTAGATGGTGCTATTTAAAGATAGATCTAATTTAAACAGTAGGTGGCATATGAACTAGTGCAGAGGAAAAATAAGTGTGATAATTTCTTTCGAAACTGGGAGAATGGTATCTTACTGCCGGGCGCCTGACTGTAGCTTACTTTAATTGTTTTTTTTATCAATCTTAATCTTTTTACATTTTGTGTCGACTGCCATTAGTTGACGTTAATAAAAATAAATAAATAAAATAGATGTATATATATAGATATTTGTATATAATTATTTATCTAAATCCTCTGCTCCCCTTGCAGTATGCGGCGGCCATCAGTAATCGAAGTCGACCCGCCGGACTTTTCCCATTGCCGCAATATCCGCTTCATTTGGCCGCATTTGCCGCGGCTCACAAGAATTCGAGTATTGCGGATCTGCGCATGAAGGCCAAGAAGCATTCGGAATCTTTGGGCCTTGAGGCAGATATGGTTATTTAGTACACACTGCGAACAACGAATTCGATTTGAAGTTAAGCCCATCTAGACTCTCGAGTTGTCTATTTTATGACAATTTACTATTACAAACAAATAAATAAAATATATTTAAATGATGCAGAAAATAATAAAACAATAATTTTTTTTTTTTTTTTAATAACATTTACTTAATATTAATAGAAATACTTTACTTACATATGTAAAATATGTTTCCGTAAATAAATGCTTAGCTGTCTTGTTTTTTAATAAACGCATTCTATTAATTTCTCAATGAATATAATAACATATACCCGCTACTCATAGAGTAGAAGGGTATTCTAACTTTGTTCAAACCGAAAGTGTATGTAACAGGCAGAAGGAGACACCTCCGACCCCATAAAGTATATATATTCTGGCTCAGGTTCAACAGCCGAGTCGATATAGCCATGTCCGTCTGTCCGTCTGTCTGTCCGTGTGGAAATCTAGATCTCAGCTATTATAAGAGCTAGGACTACCAAATTTGGTGACAATATGTGTTATTATTGCACGCTGATTAAGTTTATTTTGGATCTTGGCCACGCCCCCTTCCGCCCCCGTAATTCGAAAAAACATTGATTACAAGCGCAATTTTGATGCCATATTGTTCATTTTCGGTTTATATAACAACTATAACTAGCCAGATGATTTCTAATCGGATAACAAATACAAAAGTAATTCAACTTAACATTTTCCATATCTGAAAGCAGCGCTGCCTGCAGCCTTGTGCCGAATAGTGCGTACGTGTACGGTGGTGAAATGGGTTAAGTGGTGGACTGCAAAACAAACAGTTATATTATGCATTTGCGGGTTCGAGTCCCGCCCGCATTAAAATTGAAGTGTGTGCAAAAACGTTTTTTATTTTTTATTTATATTATTTATTTATATTGTAAGCCCATGGCATCTTACAGTCAAAATATGATTGTAGCCGTTCTTTATTGTTTCGCATAAATTTTTATGTACGAGCAGCTGGGTAGCGGGTATATAACAGTCGAGCACACTCGACTGTAGCTTTCTTACTTGTTGTGTTTTCTTTGCTATTTAGCAAAATTTATATGAAGTTGGTTATTTTGTTACGGACTGCTTGCTCAGGGCTGTGTCGGCTAGCTCAGCTGCACGGGGAGCGGAGGGGTTTTTCCCGCTGCCCTGCAGTCCGCACCAAAATACCGATGAATTTCGATACTAACTTGTACGTCTCACACACAACAATTACAACAAATATTACGCAAAACCACACCATCTTACAACGCCTACACAAAATCTGACTAACTATATTTGACGCTAACTATATCTAATATATAATTATAGGCTAAATTATGCTAAGCCAAGGGTATTTTTGCGGCCCGCCGTGCTGTGGCGGCCTTTCGCTGCTGCGGCAATGCTGCTTATACGGCATCTTTGGCGCACTGAGTTCTGGCTGCTGGCGCCGAAGGGGGTGGAGTTAAAGGGGAGTGGATGCAGGGTAAAACTTAAAAGAAGTTTCCTGGCGGAACTCCGCTTGGACGGAACTCACCAGGAGACTGCTTCCCTTTCGCCTTCTTCGCTCTTCTCCTCTTGCGCTCAAACATTATATTATTAACAAAACATAAGAAAAACAAGAAAGAAAGGCTACCTTCGACACGGCGAAGTTTTTATACCATTGCAGTTACTCTACATATTAAATCTGCCAATATGTTCTATGACAGCTTAACGATATATCTGTCCGATTTTAACAAAACTTGCATAGCATTTAATGGACATAATAAGAAATATATCAGGAAAGTTTCCCAGCGATATTTTGAAAAATAACAAAATTCAACCGATAGGTTTAATGGCAGCTATACGATATATCGGTCCGATCCGGCTCGTTCCGACTTATGTACAGTACGCAGCAATAAGAAACTTGTATATCAAGTTTCATTCAGATAGCTCTAAAACGGAGAGACTAGTTTGTGTTGCAACAGACGGACGGACGGACGGACAGACAGACGGACATGGCTTGTTGGACTCCTCTATTGATGCTGTTAAGGAATATATATATCTATACTTATAGTGTCGGGGCTGTCTCCCAAGGTGCGTTGCAAACTTCTGGCCCAAATTAATATACCATCTGCAATGGTATAAAAAGAGCCAAAATAAAAAAATACACGCACTTTACACGATTTGAGCGCAGCTCAAAATTTTCACCCGCTAATCCCGCTTTAACTCTCTGACTGAGGCTCAAAAAAAAATCGTCGGCGGTCACAAACTTGGGCCTTCGGGCATTTGACCGACAGCTCAAACGGCAGTTCTCCCTAACGGTGAGCGGGGGTCGCTGACCGAATAGGCTTGAGAAAGGATCTCTTATAGTCAACTTTTTCCATTAACCCCGCCACCACTGGCTTGCACTGTTTGCTCTATCGCACTGCTCTATTTGCACTGCTTGCTCGATGTCTCAGTGCCAGAGCAGCTGTTTTTACCGATAGTTTTTGTAACGATAAAAACAGCTGTTTAGACAAAATGCAACAATTTTATACTATTTGAATGCACTGAAGTATTTCTTTTACGTTTACATTTACTCCAAATTACAGATTTTATTACTACAAGTAAAATAAATAATGTAATCTTTTAGCGTTTTAACGCTAAAACAGCTTTAAAAAATGCTTACAATTTTGAACACTACAGCACAGATCTATTCGTATTTTATAACGGTGAGAAAAGTTCCAGAAAAAACCAGCCAAAGCAATCCCTTACAGACTTGACTTTAACATGTGGAGTAGACTGCTAAGCTGAGGAGCACTCTGTTATGTTTTGTATTTCTGTTACCGCCTTGGGATATGGGATTTTGTTATTAGATTGCATATTGGGAAACAGTTAAACAAATTATAACATATTTAATGAATGGAATAAATAAATTTAAGTTTAATTAACAGACGGTTACCTTCTTTTAACAGTTCTTAAAGACTTTTCGAATTGTTCCTTTGGTATTTTTTAGCGCTAGCTTATTGAGCAATCTTGCTTATTGCGTTCAGTATTTTAGCTTCGGGAGATACGGTCGCACTCGCAACTTTCGCAGCGAAAAATTTTTATTTTTATTTAGTATTTCCTTTTGATTGCTATCAAAACTACTTAATTTATTAATATAATTTAATTAGTTAAAATACATACAATGCTACGATGCTAAGCTATACGCGATGTGAACAAAAGCAAATGCTAAATACGGGATTAACAAAGTGCTTAGTCGTCGGTGCCGAAGATCCGATCTCCACATAAAGTAAATGAAATGAACGTAGAGTGAAAAATAAAGAAGTGACGTTTGCAGTGTCTAGACTCGAGAGCTTGTTGTTGGTGTTGTTTCATTTTTTTTTTGTCTATTGTTTCGTGTGCTTGATTTGTAAGTTATTTTTTGTGATATTTCTCATTTTGAACAAATGAACGCATAAGCGAACAATTGTACGAGTCTGTGTGTGTGTGCGAAATAATAGTTTTTACGCTTTGGAGTTTGACCTTTCATCCTCCTTAGATCCGGACTGCTGCTTATTTGCTGCTGCTGCTGCTGCTGTTGCTGCTTCTGCTGTTGCTCTTGTTGTTGTTGTTCTTGTAGCATATGAAAACGGTAAAAGTCGTACTCGCCTGTTGCGCATCCGCATCGTTCGGCCGAGGGGTGGAGAGGGGTTGAAATTGGGGTGTTGTCGTTGTTGCTTGCTCATTTTCATTCATTTGTTGCGTGTCGCGTGTGTGTGTGTGTGTACGTTCGCGTATGCATGTAGAGAGTTGATACATACATACATACATGTGTATGTGTGTACATATGTTTGTTCATTACGTTTACTCCAATTGGTGCTGCTGCTTAGAAGGCAAAACTTTCCTGCTATTTGCCCATCTCTCTCTCTGTCGCTCCCGTTCCTATTACCGTTCCCGCACTCTTAACGTCTGCTCTCAATGTCTGCATCTCTTTCTCTTTCTCTCTCTCTCGCTCTCTCTCTCTCTCTCTCTCTCTCTCTCTCCCTGCTTTGCTCTCTGCGATTTCAACGATTTCTGCTTGGCTGACTCAATTAATTCTTTTAGTTTAGTTACTACTGCCGCTCTTTTATTATTTGCTTAATTACAACACACATGCAGACACTCGCTCACACACACGCTCACACACACACACACACATTCACGCGCTGACTAGCCTGTGCAGAAATTTTTCGCAACAACAACAAACGTTACCGTTAATGGAGTCATTAGCCCCTTTTGCAAAAGCTTCACCAAGTTTCATAGCAAGTTTTAAGCTTAGCTTCAACTCCTCTTGGAGTGTTCGTCCATAATCAGGCTCTCCCACTCCAACCTCCTCATCCTCTTCCTCCTCCTCTCAGCTCTGCTCATTTAGCTTGCAATCTCTTTCAATTTTTTTGTTGTATTTAAATTTTATTTGTTCAATTGTAAAAATCGCGATTTCACATAAAGCAATTTGTGAAAGTTTTTCATTTTGCTTGCAACAACCGCAACTAAGTTTTGCAGCTTTCAATTAATTATAATTAATTCAAAAATAAATGTATATTATACATACATATGTATGTAGGTATGTTCAGTGAAATAAAATGTACAATAATGTATGCTATGCACTATAATGCTCACAAATATTGTGGTAAATATTAAATCAGTATCTATAACCGACTTAATATAGTCATGTCGGTCTGTCTATCTCTTCGTCTGTATAGATGTTTCTATATCTCAGTAACTATGAAAGCTAGCTCTATGTGATCTTAATGTTTCTTTTAAAACTGAGCCACGCCCTCTTTCGCCCACACAAAATGATTAAACTCAAACTAATATTAATTTTAGTGAGTAGACCTTCTTTGCTCTCTGAGTTTTGCATGATTGTTGAAAATCCAGGGTCTTATTCGGTAAAATTTTTACCAGGACCATTATTATTATACTTTTCTTAATTAAATTCTGAAATTAACTCGTAAGTTTTAAGAAAAAGCAATGCTTAATTACCTTTACGACTGACCTATACAGCTTCATTCTTTCTTATATGTTTTAGATACATTTTAATGTTAAACTTGGAAAACTTTATTAACAAATTTTTTTTAAAAATTGTAGAGCTGTAATACGTTTCGAATGACTTAAAATGAATGAATACTTCTTACCAAGCAACGTCAAAAATTATGCATAATTTTGATTGAATTAAATTGTATGATTAGGCTACGATCATTTTTGAATTTTTAACCAAACCGAAATTTAATTCAATATTTATTTATTATACAAATTTATTAATTAATTTTTAAAATTGTTTTTAAACCCAATTCATTTTGCTTTCCAGCTAAACTTAACTTATATCGTATGTTGAATATCGTAATAAGATGTTGTGATGGCGAAAATGGCATCTGGTGACCTTTCGTTGACCAGCACGAGCAGTCAAGAGGGTAAGTGCACACAGAGTAACCCCATTTCTATGCAAACAGTATTCATTATTATGCCACTTCTTTGCAGAAGAGAGTTCCGAGTATGTGGGCTACGATAGCACATTGCGACCGCCTTCGAACTCCAGTGGCAGCACAACTGCAGCCAATATGGCCAACAATAATGGACCCACCAAGGGGGTTAGCAACGTTGGAGGAGGAGTAGGAGGTGGCGTCGGTGTGGGCGGCGGTGGCGGCGGCGTAGGTGTTGTTGGCGTTGCACCAGGTGGAAATAATAAGAAATATGAATTGCTGCAATCGCAATATGAGTCAGCAATGCTCGAGCTGCGCAACCTAAGGCATCAGCATTCGAATTCGGAGCGACGCTGTGATGAATTGGCCACGCAATTAAATCTCTATCAGGAGCACTATGTGGCAGATCGTAAACAGTTCGAGGATATTGTGGCTGAGAGTGCAAGGCTAAAGCACAAACTAAAACAACTCGAGAGTCAAAATCAACAGAACAATGGGAATCCACCCGCTACGGGGCCAGCTGCCAGTGGTGGCAGCAATGCCTTCTACTACGGCAAATTGCAGACAAGCAGCGAAAAGCTGGCCGAACTCAAAAAGGAACGTAATCTCATTGCCATTGAACTGGAGAAGGAACGCAGTTTCTATCGACAACGTGGCGATGAGAATCAAACCCTAAAGGTTCTGCTCTCGAAGGAGAATAAACATGTTAAGTCGCTTACCGAAGAACTGAATCAGTTGCTATCCGAGAAGGATAATGTGCTGCAGGAGCATCAGAAAATGTCCGATGATTTGGCATTGGCTAATAATGAGATTGAACGTCTCAAGAAGGATGAACTAATGTATAAAACGGAGCTTAAGTCGCTTCAATTGGCCAATGCGGAGCACAAGAAGCGGGATTTGCTCAAGTCACGCGAAAGTAGTTGGTCCAAGGAGTTTAACAACGACAAGGAAGAGTTGGAAAAGCTACGCAAGAGTCTGGACAAGGCACAATCGGAGGTGGAGCGTGCACTACAGGATGCCGAGGAGGCGAAACGTGTGCGAGATTGGGCAATCTCACAGCGTGAGAAAATCGTACAGGAGCGTGATTCGGTGAAGACGCTATGTGATAATTTGCGCAAGGAGCGCGACAAGGCCATCTCCGACCTATTGATGGCCATCAGGGATAGTGAGAAAATCAAGAAGCAAAAGGATGAGGCGCAAAAGAAAATCGATGCACTGAAAGAGCAATTGGAACAGAGTCAAACCATAGCGACGCCTACAGATAGCGCCTCACGTCGCAGTTTTCGCTTGAGCAGCTATGAGAGTGGAGAGGATCTGCTAGAGATTGAGCTGTGCAATTATCACGACTCCGATTTGGGCATCATACTTGATGATAGCAATAAAAGGCAATTGGTTTGTGGTGTCACAAATAGTTCACCCGCCTTTGGCAAGCTAAAGATCAACGATGTCATCTGCAAGGTGAATAGTTTGGAGTGTCTGGGCGTTTCAAAGCGCATGGTCCTGGAACAGATTCGTGCCTGTGCACCACATTGCCTGCTGCTTGTCTCTCGCCAGCGTCATAGCAAGCGTCACTCGTATACGGTGCAGTTGAAGACAAATGGACGCATGGATGCACCCATTGGACTGCAATTGGATATGGGCGTGTTTATAGCTAAAATTGAACCCAAATCATTGGCCTTCTATGAACCGGAACTGGATGTGGGTGATCGCGTCTTGAGCATTAACAATAAGTCGATGGATACCCTGCAATCCATTGATGAAGTGATGCAGTTGCTCAACAGTTGCGATACGCTCAATATATTTGCCCTAAAATATGTGCCCGAACAGCCGGCGACGGTGTCGGACACAAATTGCCGCATGACCTCATCGTCGGCACAAACGGATAGCTCCATTGATTCCATGCATCAGCAGCAATTGAATAGCAGCAGCGGTGTTACCGGCTCTGGTGGCTCCTCGGCCGGCGCAACAAAGCATCCATCGAAATTTGCCGATTTTCTACGTAAATTGAAATTCAGTAAACCCGGCACAGCCGACGATAGCTTCGAGCAGGAGCACGATGTGGCCATAGCGGCGCTGGATTCGGTGCTTAGTGAGAATAGCTCAGAGAAGAGCAAAGAGAATCTCTTCAAGCGTCACAAACGTGGCAAAAAGGGTGAAAAGGAGGCCAAAACAATAGGCACATGGCCGCGTACGAATATCTCACATGATAATCCCACAGGGACGATTGTGCAGCGTGGCGGGGAGAAGAAACGTGCGCTGATGTCACTCTTTACTGCTGGCCCCATAAATGTGGATAAGGATGATGATGTGGATGATGTAGTGCAACAGGTGGAAACGAAGCCACAACAATTGCAGCTGCAACAAGAGTTGCCACCGCCACCGCTGCCGCCGCAGCTTTCCAAGCCGCGTAACCTCAATGGCAGCGCCATCAAAACGCATCCCAATCGCAACTCTAATCCTGTCAGCAATGTGGGCGCCTCGGCACTTTTTCAACCCGGCGGTGTCGGCGGCGGCGGTGGTGGGGTAACCTATCCACGTCATTCGCTCTACGGCGGTGTGCCTGCCATGCCGCCACCGTCGGCAGAGGATAAGCAGATGTTGCTGCAACGTCCAGCGCCGCTTATGGGCGCCAATGCGCGCGTCAAGCTGCACGGTCAGGAACGCTCGGCACGTGCACACAATCCGCATCGCTTCTCGTTGAATATACCGCCCAGCGCGGGAGGTGACTTTACCTATCAGCCCAAAACAAGTGGACAGCAGGCACAGCAGCAAGTGGTGCCCGCGGTGGCGGCAGGGGAATTCCCAACCCGAAGTAAGCAGCAAATGTTCGATATGTTTCAACAACCATCGACGACGGCTCCACCGCCAACGATGCCCAAGATGCAAATGAACTCAATGTTTATGCCACTGCATCCACCTCCACGTGGTGGTGGTGGTGGTGGTGGTGGCAGTGGCTCCGCTGGCTCTGGTGGTCCTGTGGATGTTATATCGATTAAATCCCAGAACTCCATTGAATCCATGTTATCTGCAAAGAGTCCACCCATTAGCGAGTGCAGTGTTTATCCCAAACGACAGGGTCTAATCATGCCAATGTCCATGCCCATGTCCATGTCCATGATGCCGCCCAAACATGTGCCCAAATATCCCAGCGATAGTGAATCCATTGGCTCGGGCATATTGGTCACAGCGCTGAGTCACAACTATATGGCACCGCATCAGACCTCTGGCACACACATGGCCATGGCAGGCAATCGACATACGCAGCTGTTTCCCAGCTTTCAGCCGAGCACCCATGGATTACGCCATGGACGACGCTCTAGTCCGTTAACCTTACCCTCGCCGCCGCCGCCACCGCCGCACAGTCAAGCGCCGCCGCCACCGCTGGAGAGCAACAATAGCAACAACATTGGCATACCAACAGATCTGGACTTTGTGCCTGGCCAACATCAGCAGCAACAGCAGCAGCATCAGCATTCACATCCTCATTCGCATTCGCATATGCAGCATCCGCCCTACATGGACTACAGTCAACGGGATCATCAGCCGCAGCATTATCCCTATGGCGTCATCTATGAGGGCGGCACATTTCCGCGCAAGAAAGACAATCAACGCCTACGCATTCCGTCCAATCCGAGTGTGGCCAGCAATCGACAGAATAGCGCCAGCCTGGTGAAGAACAGTTCCGGTTCGATTGATCATCATTATAGCAGCTCCACGCATGCCTCGGCAACTGCACCCGTTTCGCTGATGAGCTCCAGCTATGCGGCAAATGTGAGTAGCATCAATGGCGGTGGATCAATTGGTGGAGTAGTGGGAATAGGAACTGGAGGTGGAGGCGGTGGCAGTGGCCGTGGATCACCCATGCCGCAGGTGCATGTCGAGGTACTAAGCCATGGCGGCCCCAGTGGCAATGGTAAACGTTGCTCCAATATACCCACGGATTTTCTATGCCCCGGAGACCTTAGAAGAGTCACCATAGATAAGCGCGACAAGTCGCTCGGCATCACCATACAGTGTAACACAAACGGCGGCATCTTTGTATCCACCGTAGCCGACAAGAGTACCGCTATGCGTGCCGGTCTCCAGGTGGGCGATCAACTCTTGGAAGTCTGTGGCATCAATATGCGTGCGGCAACAAATGAAATTGCCGCCAATGTGCTGCGTCAGTGCGGCGATTCTTTCACCATGCTCGTGCAGTATAATCCCGAAAGTAAGTAGAATGTTTTACCAGCTTAAACATGTCTAATTGAATCCTACATAATCTTCTTTAGAATTTCACGAGGGCATACACAGCCTGGAACCAGAATCTCCCCTCAATCATTCGGGTTCGCCGACGCCGCGTAATTCACCGCGTCCGCCGGCACGTAGCGTGCAATCGACGCTTCAACCGCTATCATTGCTACCCACAGTGGCCACGGTGACACGTGCACCACTCTCACATCAGTCCATTAAGGATCAGAGTTTTACGGATAGTTTGGAGAATCAATCGGATATTAGTAGCAGTCAGGATATGCCTTCATCGGCGGCAACAACAACCACAACAACCGCATCGGCCACGTCCACGGTATATGATGATGAGACAACAACAAAGCCAACGCTGCCGCCAGCAGCAGCTACAGTGGCTGCCGAATGTATGTGAACCTGCACTCTTACATAGAATTTATTAATAATTTCATTTACCTCTTTTTAGCACTGCGTTTTGTCACTCTGCACATGGACAAGTCAAAGAATCTGGGCATCAAACTGTTTGGCGGCAACAAGGTGGGCATCTATGTGCACGATGTGGCGCCCGGTTCGCCCTCAGATCACGCTGGCATACGCAAAGGTGACCTCATACTCGAGTACAATGGTGTCGATTTGAGTGGCGTAACCGCTGAGCAGGCTGCCAATGAGATCTCCAAGCTGACGGACACGGTCACCATGCTGGTGCAAAACAAGCTACAAAGTGAGTGAAGAGAACCCGTTTCTAATAAGCTGTCATACTTATTTAAAACCTTTCCTTTTGTAGCGCTTAAACAAATCAAGGATAAACCGGGTGATTCGTTCTACATACGTGTCGGATTTGATCGTCTGGGTGAACTGAACGAGGATGAGCTGCGTTTTGCCAAGGATGAGGTGCTCTATGTGGATAACACCGTGTTCAATGGCACATTTGGTCTGTGGCGCGCCTGGAAACTGGATGCAATGGGTCATCGCAAGGAGTGCGGCATTATACCAAGTCAAATGAAGTGAGTAGCAGGTAGCAACTATGAATTGGATAGAGAATTTATTTCCTCTTTTTCCCCATACAGAGTCGAGGAAGAGCTACGTTCGGGCGAAGTGGTGGACTGTGATACAGGCACGGCGCGACGTGGCAGCACCTCGGCGCGTCGTTCGTTCTTTCGACGTAAGAAGAATCAGCGCAGCTCGTCACGTGACTCCACGGAAATAGCAAGCTTCAGCAACACGCAGTTGAGTTTCTTTCCCGACTCGGGCATACTGAATGACGATGGCGGCGTTATGAGCTATCAACGTGTGGAGCTATTGGACTGTAAGTCCTGCACGTTATAGAAATATTCGTGACTTAAAATCTCGTAATAACCTATTTCTACAAACTTTTTGTAGCTCCCATACGTCGCCCTGTGCTGATCATTGGACCGTTATCGGAGTGCTTGATGGATCGTTTGAAAATCGATTTTCCCACATTGTTTAGACTGTGCGAGGTTACGACAATGGATTGCTCGCAAGAGGCCATGGAGGAGGGTCTCAAGGAGAATATATTTGTGGATTATCGACGACGCGGCAATAAATTCGAATGCACCACCGTGGAGGCCATTAGCAATGCCTGCAAGACGGTGAGCTTAGCCCTTTCCCGATGGCATTACAAATGCCTAATCAAACAAACTTTTATCCTTCTTAGGATCGACGTCACTGCATACTGGATGTGTCGATCTCAGCCGTGGAGCGTTTGCAACGTCTGCAAATCTATCCGATTGTGCTGCTCTTGCGTTTCAAGTCAGCGAAGCAGATACGCGACATACGCGACTTTGGCACCGACAAAATATCTGCCAAGGCGGCCAAGGAGATGTACGAGCGGGCGCTAAAGCTCGAGTTTGACTACAAACAATACATATCAGGTTGGTTTGAAAATGAATAGCCTATATGGAATATATTTACTAAATCGATTCACTATTCTTTCTTAAGCTGTAATACCTGGCGTCAGCATCAAACACATGTGCACACAGATTAAGGATGCCGTCGATAAGGAGCAGGACAAGCTGCTCTGGGTGCCCGTTACGAATGGCTAGCACAAGTTTCTTTAGTTTTTTATAATGTATAATGCACACTTAGTTAGCGAACTGCTGTGAGATACCATCCCGCGCGCGCGCTCGTATCTCTATAGTATTTAAACGCGTATCAATATTACAAATAACGTTTTGTATTCGTTTCGCTCAACGTAGAGTATTCAAGTGTCGCCTATGCTAAAAACATAATTTCAATTTTATTTTTGTTTTTGCATTCAAGGCGCTGTATTTCTTTATATACTTATTTCTTGTTTGTTTCATGTCTCTGTCCTCTTAATTTATATACCAATACACACACACACGCACGCATATATGTAACACTGTTTATTGTCTGTCTGTGTGAGAATTTGTGAAATTCTCAATAAAACAAAAACCAAGTAAAACTAATTTTTAGTTTCAATTCTAAACTATTTTATATATTTATATTACTTATTTATTTTTTGTTTTGCTTTACTGAATTTTCTTACATAATTTTTTGTCAAATATTTATTTAAAAACAAAAGAATTATTCAAAACTTTATAGACTCAAGCTTTATTTAAAAAAATCGAAGTGCTCTTCATAATGTTAAATAAAAATAAATCAACTTAGTTGTTGTTAATTCAACATTAAAATCTTTATTCGATGAACAAAATGTGTATTGAAAAAAATAAATGCTATTATTTTTACAATAACTATTACTGGCCTTAAATGAGATACATAAATGAAAAGAAAACTTTAACTGTAACTGAAACGAAATGCGATCGGAAAATGCCTTCAGCAATCAAATCAAAATCATATCTAACACACATCAGAAAATTTATATTTAATGTTAAAAATATATTAAAAAAAATACATATATATATATATATATATATATATTTGTAAACGTATTAAATACACTAAAATCTATTTTATACATATATTTATGTACGTAAGCATTTTATATACACAACAGAAACTATAATATATATTTATAGATATGAATATATTTTGCAAAATAAATATTTTTTCCAAATTGTTCAGGTTTTTTGCTTGTTATTTACATTATCAATAATTGTTTCGTTGTTCGTTTTATGGCCACAGTTGCAATGGAAAATGCTTAGAATATATATTAACTAATAAATATTAAACGCAGCTGCCACGAATTCGTTTAATAAATATTTCAAGGTACATTCGCTCTGTTCAATTGTCGCTGGGAAAGACATTATGTTGGTCTATATATACAATAACACAATGACTTGCTTAACATAAAACATATTTAAAAGAAGAAATTTGTAGAAAAGTTGAAGAATGTCAACGAAATAAAAAAAAAAATTTAAATGATTCGGAATTCTTTTTAAACTTTTACATAGATTATAATATTTTGATTAAGAAGAAGTTACTATATCTTTTTCTGATTTTATTTAATTCGATTTTAATTTTTTTTTTTCGCAAAACTTAGTTAAACTTTTAAAATTTCAAAGAAAAGAAAAAAAACTATCGTATAACTATCGTTTAAATATTAAATATGCAAATTGTTTTAACACAAGTTTAAAATAATTTTAATTTATATACACACTGGATGGACTAGGTCGAATCCAAAGCCTCATTCGGTTGAGCTAATCCCTTCCCAGAGTGGGGATAGCCCACGAATTCGGTTAACTAACCCTCAAAGAAGTCGAATTCATCGCGTGGCCGATACCATTGATCAGTGGCATGTTCATAGATGGCGCGTTGCACCACCGCCTCGGCTGCTCCGACGGGATCTGTTGCTGGCGGCGATTGAGCCGGCGATTGTGGCGCATCGAAGCCACTCTCCGAGCGCGGACTACGTGAAGTGGCACGAAAATCCATGGGAATGTTATAGCATTTGCAGATGCAGCTGGAGGGGAAGCGAAACCAGTCGGAGAAGATGCCGCGGCACTCGTTGTGCGGATCATAGGCCAACAGGCGATGCAGACGGTACTGTTGCTCGCAGCGACAGCCATCGCGACAGAACATTTGCTTGAACTCATGCGTGCATTTCTCCCAGTGTACGTACTGCTCAAAGGGGTACAAATTGAGCAGGGCCAGCACCTCGCCACGCGTGTTGTTGGCCCAAAAGGGGGCTACGACTTCGTCCTTGACGGGGCAGGCATTGCTGTGGAAAGAAAGGAATGTGTAAGTAAAGGAATGAATAGATATAATGATTGAGGAAAGACTATTTGAACGATATTAATGCCGATAGTGGCACTACTTACGATAGCTTTCTGTTTACAATTGTCATGCGGATTACGATAGTGTTATTAATAGCATAAACAATTGTTTAATTGATCCTTGTAAAAAAATGTACCCTATTTAGTTTTCTTTTCAAAAATACGATGGTAAAATATTAAGCCATCGTTTATCGATTGTTGTATGTATAAATAATACTGCTAATAACAACATTAGGGACGTGATCGATGCTTCTACTTAGCTTGAAACAAAGGCTTTCTTTGTATCGCTATCGATAGTATATTCTTTTATTCCAAAACTCCCTTATTATCAGTTTTGTCGATTGTATTAACGATAGTAGTAATTATTGTCTAAGCTAGCTAGTTAAGTGCAAGTTTCTTGTCGATATTTCCATTGATTTTTATACGAATAGCTGTAATTATTCTGCTAGTTCCCTGGTGCGAAAATAACACCGATGGTAATAGCGATTATAGTAATATTTAGCAGTAATAACGATTATAGTAATATTTAGCTCAATACTATCGATAGTTTAATTGATTAATCTACTAATATTAGTTGTAGATAATGCAAAATATATCGATATATCGATTAATCGTTTCTTAAGATACCAAAACTCACAAATATTATGGTAGAAAGTTATGGTAACCTTACTAACTACTCTAATGATATCGATAGTCGCGAAACTATCGATACTTTTAGTACCTTCACTAGTTTTCTATCGATACTATGGTAGATAGTTTTAGTATATTCACTGCCAATAATAACAATTGATAAAAACGATACTATCGATAGTTTGAGTACCTTCACTAACAATAGTACCACCAATCGATAAATACTTACACGCCCCGCATATTGCTGGTAACCGTCATGGGTTCCTGTTTCATGGCATCCTGGAACAATTGTCCCCCTTCCCGCAGCAGTCCCGGCTTGCTGGTGGTGCTAACTGGCGCCGCTGTGGTGCTGGTCGTGCTGGTGCTGGGCACCACCGCTGGACGTCGCTGCTTGTCCGAGCTCAAGGCCGTGTAGGTGGAGGAGAAAAGGGAGGCAAAGCTAATGGGCGTGGTGCTGCCCAGCGTCGACTTAGTTGCATTGCGGCGTGGCAGCAAAGCGATGGTGGTGCCAGCGGTGGAGGTGGTGAAAGTGCCACTTGTTGCATTGCTAGACGCCTTTGCCGGCGCCGATGTGGGCGTGGCGGTCTCGCTGGGCCGCTGCTTGCGTGCGGGCAACGTTGTGGTACGTTTGGTTGCTGGCGTTGCGGTGGTTTTAGCTATGGTCAGATTACGCAGCGACCCAGACAAAGCTGGCAGCGATCCCAACTGAGGCGACTCAATGATTTGTATATTGTCTCCAGCTCCAGCTCCAGGCGGGCTGGTGCTGGAAACCACTTCGTAAACGCTATTCGACTCCAGCTCTACTTCCACTTGCTCCGTCTCCAGCTCAGGTTGTGCCACTGCTACAGCTGGTGGTGCAACGGTTGTTGTTGTGCTGACGCTGCTCGGGGAGCTGCTGAGCGTGCTCGTTGTGCTTGTGCTTGTTCCAGGAGTTGGGGTGGTCGATGTGATTGTAGTAGAGGTCGTTGAGGTGGTGGTGGTGGTGCTGCTGCTGGTGGTGGTGCTGGTGCTCATGGGACGAAAATGTGGTTCCATTAGCACATCGTTGCCCTTGAAATTGGAGAGCTCATCACGCTCGTGCAACATAAATTTGGCACCACGTGGCGTCTTTGAGTAACGCTCTGCGGCCTCCTCAATGTCATCGCTATCGACCACTTCGTTGTTCTGTATCTCATCCCGTAAAATGGAAATGTGTCGCACATCCCCGTACATGCGCTTCATCAGCCCCTGATTCTCGTGTACAAAGCGACGCACCGCATGCCATGGATAGATTGAACCGGGCAGGTGGCAGAACGGTTGCTTGGCCAAATCACAGGGTATTGCCGCCAGCATTTGGGCGCGTCCACGCCTCGACATTTTGCCATTCGGACTGCACGAGTTCGCCGAGTCGAAGCCGAAGCTGGGCGTGCTGTCCGTCAGCGATGCGATGCACACGAGCAGCAGGAACACAAGCGCCTTGCACTGTCCAGTGAAGAGGGAACGTTAAAGAAAAGGAGAGAGAGACAATATGTAAGTTATATTCTTCAAAATATTAATAACTGTATTTAACAAATCCTCTTTAATTTTTGGGGGGCTTTTAGAACTTGGATTCCTAAAAAAACATGGACTATTGTGTTCGTAGGATTATATTTAACAGGCTAAAAGAGGTGCCTGCGAACCCATTAACTATTTATAGTTTTGTTTAAAACTAGTTTCATCTTACTTTGAATTATTAAAAGTTGGTCTATATACATTTTTATATATATTAAATCTATTAAATACTTACTACGTCTTCGAATATGTTTTTTATTTTATCCACTTTATTTATTTAATTGTTTTAAATTTGGAAAAAAGTCTAATCTATATGTAGTTTTAGAACTTAAAGCAAATATATTTATAGTCAACACAAAGTGGATTTTACTACATATTAGGGATCGACATTGAATAACTGCAACCGCAAAATATAGCTTAAAAGGACTTAAGTACATATAAATAGGTAAAACACTTTGCGGTGTTTAACACCGCAAAACCACCGCATACTTTGCGATCTTCAATATCCAAAAACCATTGCAAAGTTTGGGTATATCGCAATTAACCGAAAACACCATAGCATGCATATCTTTCTAAGATGTATTAAAAACAAGTAAGGAAAGCTACAATCGAGCGCACCCGACAGTAAAATACCATTCGCCCAGTTTTGAAAGAAATTATCACACTTTTATTTCCGCTGCACAATATCATCTGCCACCTATTGTTTAAATCAGATCTATCTTTGAATAGCGCCATCTACATATGAAAACGTCGTAGCAGTCAGCTTTACACACACTACGGCTAAATCGAAGCAACGCGATGATGACGTCACGACAAGCTGCAAAGGCGCAAGCAGCGGAACTACGGAAAACGCTTAATACAATAACTTCTGTGTTTATGAACTGATCGGCTTGAAATTTGGAATATATATGCATATAGTATAAATCTATATGAGTGTTAAAACGTTAAAACTTTTATATGTTCGTTACAAAGCAAACCTCAAAAATTTAATAGTTAATTTTCCAAGGCGGTGGGCGTGGCACCTCAAATTTGAAACAAAGCATAATTTGAATGAAAGCATATTAATAAAGAATAAATGATAGATTAAGCAGGTCATATGTTTAGGATAAAGCTTAAGAAAAATCCAAATAATACAAAAGAAGTACCAAGGTTTCCCTCAAAAACAAACGAGCTTTACAGCTTTCATGCCGCACCAAGTAAACTCTGTAAATCGAATGTACTCGAAATGAATTGCATCGCTTGGCTGATGAGCAAATGTCGTGAGCGGCGGAGATTAATGGGGGAATGTTGGAAAAAAAGGAGATGTGGAAATGGGGAATAGATGGAAATGCAAATGGAAGGGGAAGGTGCAGACGGAGGCGAAGGGGAGCGACTGCAGTTCGGCTCTCACTCGGGTAAACAATTTGTCGCCGGCGTGACGAGGCGAAACAGAAAAGCGGAACGTCCAAAACAAACCTCAGACACACACACGGCTAATGTCACTTCCAGCTATTGTTGCTCTCTCTTTCCCTCTCTCTATCTCGCTCTCTTCTAATGAACCGGCATAAAATCAAATTTTACTTTCACGCAGAGGCAACTGCAGCAAACGCGAGACAAGAAGATGATCGATGTGCATTTGCATGCAGCGCGAGAGAGAGAGAGAGAGAGAGAGAGAGATAGAGAGGAAGTCACAGAGAATGGCCGCAATTACCAAGCTGCATATGAGTTGAGCTGGGGCGGAGTGGGGGCTAAGGGGAGTGGCCGCCGGCGAAGCGTCTCAAAGTGAAATGCAGAGAGCAATTAAAAGCGAAATGGGTTAAGCCAAGTAAAAGTAAATTGCGCCGTTATATGAGAGAGTGCAAGCGGGTGGCAGAGAGCAGTGAGGGGGGAGCGAGAGGTAAGAAGAAGGTAGAGCAAAGGGGAAGGGGGTGGGGCGTTGGGGTTTGGGGGCCCTTTCCAACTTTCCTTTTCGGTTGCACAATCGATGCGCGCTGCAAGGAGCCACAACAACTGGCAGCGCCCCCAAAACGTGTCTGTGCCGCAGTCTTCCCTCTCCCTCCTTCCCTCCTTTCCTCTCTCTCTCTCTCTCTCTCTCTCTCTCTCTTACTGGAGCCCCTTCTCTTGCCGAACTGGTTTGCCTTTTTGGTATCCCAAATTTGATATCAGTTCAGTTATCACTTGAACTCGTATGTGGTTTTATTTTTTAGTCAGGCATGATTCACCTTTATTGCGTGCGCTCCTCGCGGCCTCCGAAAAGAAAGTGTTAAACCTCCCATTAAAAAGCGAATGTGCGTGTGTATGTGTGTGTACGTACGTGTCTGCTTGCATCTTTTAAACCAACTCGCAACGGTTAGGTAATACTTTGTTTATGTATCAAGATTTTCTTGGAAATTTCCTATCATTTTGCATAGGTTAATACAGTGGAACTTTTGCTAACTTTACGGGCAAAAAACTGGAGGAAAATATAAGAAAGACAAGAAAGAAAGGCTAACTTCGACATGCCGAAGGTCTTATACCATTGCAGTTACAAATTAAATCGGCTGATGGGTTCTATGGCAGCTATACGATATATCGATCTTATTTCAATCCAATTTTGACAGCCTCTTAAGGGCATACTTAGACACGTATCGGAAAACTTTCATAGCGATATCTTAAGAAATAACAAAATTCGACCAATAGGTTCTATGACAGCTATACAATATATCGGTCCGATCCGGATTGTTCCGACTTATTTGTAGCGTGAGGTACGAGTACGAGTAATAAGAAACATGTATACCAAGTTTCATCAAGATAGCTTTAAAACTGAGAGACTTGTTTGCGTTGCAACAGACAGACGGACAGACAGACGGACGGACGGACATGGCTAGTTCGACTGCCCTATTAATGCTGAGTAAGAATATATATATACTTTATAGAGTCGGAGATATACCATCTGCAATGGTATAAAAACTGGAGGAAAATATAATTCTCCGAACTAGTCTCTGAAACTTAAAGTAAGAAAAGCTAAAAAGCTTGGCGTCTAAACAGACTTTACTATATGGAAAGTTTTATTAACTAAAGAAAGAGAAATATATATTGAACAAGTAATGTAGATCTGTTCTTAATCAATACAAAATAATAATTCTAATAATTTATATACGACAAGAAACACTTTAAAGATCTCTTGTAAACGTATTAAATAATCTGTAACAAAGAGAAAACTCTAAAGATAGATTCATGAATTCTATGATAGGTTAAATAAAATGTTTCTTTAAAGGACGATTAACAAATAATATGTAATGATATAATAATCTGTAATGATATCACTTTAATCTACTTATTTTTTAAAAGGTTGTCTCAGATAGAGTGATTAGTTTAGATTTTAAATATTTGCATTTGATAAATTTGATTTTTATTTGCCAAAATTTCTAAAAAAAAAACCAAATTTTTCGATTTTTTAGTTCTATGCAATTATTCCTGAATTTATAGAGATTTCGAGTCTGCAAAACTTACATATATAGATATTTATAGAAAGTAAGATAGCATTGAAAATGCTCTACATAGTTTCTTCAATTTAAAGATTCCATATCAGTTGGGATAAGCAAAGTTTGCACTCTCATAATATTCCCATACATACTATAACCCAAACCAAGAAATCTCAAGTCTCAAATATGTATATATATGTCAGTTATCTTCGATACAAGTAGTTTTTCAAAATTCTTCAATAAGTTCAGTGGATCTCAAGAAATTAGTGAACTATTCAGCGTCAATACTATATACTATATCATTATAATCGTTTTATCTTCTCCGCTGATCTCAAAGCTCCCTGCGGGCAAGTGATGAATACATTAAGAGCGACTCAAGTGATAGATTACAATTAAGCGTGCCATTATCGAGGGGTAAAAGCAATATGTGGATTGAGTGTATGTGTGTGTGGGATGAGATGACAACAAATGACTTAGGCAACGAACTTGCTTTCAAAGCTAATTTTGCGTGCGAGCAAAACCGAATCAGGTCAAACCGCAGCGACGCGACGCGACGCGACGCGACGCGACGCAGCGGCGAACGGAACCTGAAATGGAAAGCACAAAAATTACTTTCGCTTTGTTTGGCGCCAAATCAACGCCGCCGATCTATATATCTACATAGACACCCAACACACACACACACATACGCACATAGAGAGGGAGAGAGAGAGAGAGAGACGAATCTTTGGCAAGACAATTAAATTGATTCTCATGCCTCCTTCTCGTCGTCGATGCAGTGTGTCATATTTCTTGGTAAGTCTAGAAAAAGCTATAAGGAAAATTGGAGCAAGATCAGTCGATGTTGAAGTCGATGTGGATGTCGATGTGGATGTCGATGTGGATGTGGAGGCTGTCAACGGCGAGCAACAAATCAATATGTCCAATCGCCAAATGGGCATTAAGTCAACTCGCATCGAGGAAGACATTTGTCACGCAGCTGTTGCAACTTGCAACGTGCAACACTTTAATGTGTCAGCGACTTTCTATGCGCGGGGCCAGCTGATGTGTCTCACATGTGCCACATGTCTTCATCTCCTAAATACTCCGCTCGTCTGCAGCATCTGCTACACGTAAATGTGTATGTGTATGTGTATGTGTATGTATGTATGTGCTATGAATTATTTATTTGTTGTTGTTACATTTAACCAAATTTGGCAGCTGCCTGTGGCCAATTCTGTGCCTTGCTAATTGCCATTTGGTCAGCTGGTGAAACTAGCGTTAGCAATGACTTAGGCGACGAACTTGCAACAAGTTGTGGGGGTAAATGCAGAAACAAATGCATATTCAAGCGTCCCTCTCTCTCACTCTCTCACGCCTTTTGATACCCTTCGACTATTTGGAAATGGTCAGAAAGGGTATACAAACTTTATGCAAATGTAAGCAAGATACAGAGGGAGGCGTTGCAGAGCTCACAAAGTATACATATATATATATATATATATTCGATTAAGCCATATCTGTCCGTCTGTCCGTCTGTGTGAACAGCCAGATCTCAGCCAAATTTAGCATGAAAGTTTTTGTATTTTGCCTGCTTCACAAGTTTATATCAAATTTAAGATGCCACGCCTAATGCCTCCAAAAATCGAAAAATGAACTTTGAATTTGATCTGTAACGAAAGCATTAAATTTCTAACTTCCAGCTTCAACATACACATAGATATATATTATATGCATATACATTCCAAATTTCAAGCCGATCGGATCATAAACACATAAGTTATTTAAGAAATATTTTGCCCACTTTCGTAGTAGAAGACTTTGATGAATGAAAAGCTGTGCGTAGGGTATCTTACTACCGTGCATGCTCAGCTGCTGCTTTCCTTATTTGTTTCTCTCTCTCCCCTTTCTCACTTTGCCAAAATTTATTGCCCCATACTCGAGTCGCAAATCGCAAGTTTCACTTGTCCAATACACCGGAAAGGGCCTCCCAAAAAATAAAACATAAAAAACAAAAATAAAACAACTCAACTTTTTCTCTCTTTCTCCCCAATTTGGTAACTCACTACGGTTTCCTTTTCCTTTTCCTCTTCCCTCTCTTTTACTTCGACGAACGACTATTTAAATTCGAATGCCGGCCCAAAGCCAAAGTCAAAAAGTGCCAACCACAAAAAATCATTTCATGCCGGCTGCGCCCGAAGAAAGTGAAACTTTTTGTTTTCTTCACTTTTCGTTTAACAACAAAAGCAACAACAATGCCAACAGCTGTGTGTGTATGTGTGTGAGTGTGTGTGTGTGTGAGTGTGTGGTTAGCTGTTAGTAAGCTCTTAATATGCATAAAACGCTGATCGTTTATCGATTTCAACACATGTTGTAAGCGACTCAGCGTCTGAAAGCGAATTGCCATTGGAACAAGGGGGGAGAGTGTGAGGTGGGGGAGGGGGGATGAAGAAAGACTCTACGACGACGTTTTCATTTTCATTTTGTCATATTTCTTTTGCGTCTTCATTGTGGGGGAAGGCGAAGCCCAAATTGAAAGAGGTAGGTGCAGAAATTTGATATATCGTATGTAGTACATATAGGTATTTCCTTCTATAGGAATTTCCATCAGTTAAATAACTTTTTAATAAAAAAAAAAAAGAAATTCAAGCAGTTGGCTTTATATTTGTATTTGAATTCTCTTGACCAACTATCCTGCAGTATAAATATTATAGAGCTACTATAAACCACTATTTAATAATATTAATTCTTTAAGGAAAATGTTTAATAAAGTTTGTCCCACAGTTAATTCTTATTCTTTATTGAGTTTCAAAATAATTTGTGAAGACTTTGAGCATCTTTACAAATGATCCAGAATGATATTATTGTAAAGTCGAAAGATCATGCAGTGTTAAGCCTTCTTTCCTATTTTTCCTATTTTACAATCCCATCAGATACTTATATTGATTTATTTTGAAATTCGATTACTGATGAAATACTTTAAAATATTTGTGAAGATCTTGAGCATCTTTACAAATGATCCAGAATGATATTATTGTAAAGTCGAAAGATCATGCAGTGCTAAGTCTTCTTTCCTGTTTTTAGTATTTTACAATCCTATCAGATACTTATATTGATTTATTTTGAAATTCGATTACTGATGAAATACTTTAAAATATTTGTGAAGATCTTGAGCATTTTTACAAATGATCCAGAATGATATTATTGTAAAGTCGAAAGATCATGTAGTGTTAAGTCTTCTTTCCTGTTTTTCCTATTTTACAATCCTATCAGATACTTATATTGATTTATTTTGAAATTCGATTACTGATGAAATACTTTAAAATATTTGTGAAGATCTTGAGCATTTTTACAAATGATCCAGAATGATATTATTGTAAAGTCGAAAGATCATGCAGTGTTAAGCCTTCTTTCTTATTTTTCCTATTTTACAATCCTATCAGATACTTAAATTGATTTATTTTGAAATTCGATTACTGATGAAATACTTTAAAATATTTGTGAAGATCTTGAGCATCTTTACAAATGATCCAGAATGATATTATTGTAAAGTCGAAAGATCATGCAGTGTTAAGTCTTCTTTCCTGTTTTTCCTATTTTACAATCCTATCAGATACTTATATTGATTTATTTTGAAATTCGATTACTGATGAAATACTTTAAAATATTTGTGAAGATCTTGAGCATCTTTACAAATGATCCAAAATGATATTATTGTAAAGTCGAAAGATCACGTAGTGCTAAGTCTTCTTTCCGGTTTTTCCTATTTTACAATCCTATCAGATACTTATATTGATTTATTTTGAAATTCGATTACTGATGAAATACTTTAAAATATTTGTGAAGATCTTGAGCATCTTTACAAATGATCCAGAATGATATTATTGTAAAGTCGAAAGATCATGCAGTGTTAAGTCTTCTTTCCGGTTTTTCCTATTTTACAATCCTATCAGATACTTATATTGATTTATTTTGAAATTCGATTACTGATGAAATACTTTAAAATATTTGCATTATAATTTAGCTTTTATTTTTATGTTAATATTTTTTTCTAAAATTGCTTTTTGATAGTCACATAAATTATCTAATATATATACTTTTTTTATTATAGGTAAATAAATATATTTTTTTTTATTTCCGTTATAGAGATTTATTGCTGAAGTTTCAGAGATATTTGCGAAATACTATCAATGTATTTATGTCTTAAATCAACCCAGCTATCAATAGCTACCATCTAGCCAAAGTTTTAGGAGGTCTAGCAATAGCTCTAAACATTGACTGCGTTGCATGACATTATACTTATATTATATGTATATTATACCATGTACGTGTAGGTGACAATGGGTTGGTCAATTAACACTCTCGTTGGTATTTACCGTTATTAGTTTCGTCATTCGTAATCCGGCAATGGGGCTATCCATTTTCGTAGAGACTTTATTGTTTACTTTCACTCGCACGCACACACAAACAAACAAACAAACACAAACACACACACTCACACTCACACACAGTTGCCTAAATTGGCAATGGGAAGTTTTGGTCAAAGGATTTCGCAATGAATTTTTTTTTTGTATTTTATCTTCTTTTAAGCGCTTAGGCGGGGCCTCGGCCCCGTAATCAGTTTGGGCTTATGCGCAGCACGGATCACTTGGCGCGATATGCATCGATTTCGATTTTCTATTTCGATTGTCTCTGCAATTCGCCGTTATATTCATATTTTCATTTGCAAAGTTTTTCACACGCACACTTTGTTTTCGTTTCGTTTCGTTTTATTTTGTTTTGTTTTTTCGCAGCGACTTTTTCAACTTTACTGTCCCGCTGGGCAACTACAACTACAACAACAAACAAAAAACAACAACAAACAACAAGAACAACAGCGAGCGAAACGACTCGCAGCCGAAAAAAACCAAATCACGTTCACACGCTTCGCACTCACGTTTGCAACTGCGGCGAGAGCTGCGGCCAAGCTGCGCACAGGCGCAGACGTACAGCGAAGCTTCGGCAACGGCAACGGCAACGGCTACGGCGGCAGCGACAACGACGACGCGACGGCAGCGTCGACAGCAGCAAGCAACGCAGCACTGCAGCCCCACGCTCCCTCGCTTCCTCGCTCCGTACACATTGCACGACAGAGACAGAGAGACGGCTCTGCGGCGGCGCAAGCGAAAACGCTTTTTGCACCCTGTGTACAGCAGAGGCAAGCAGCGGGTATGATATGCTAACAGGTGGGCTAAAATGTAGATGCGGTAGTAGCTAGCTTAACGTTGAAAGAGCTGCATTACCTTAGTGCTTTTTATTGGCTATCGATTTTACAGGGTATGCATGCAGTCGCATACTCTAGCTGTCCAAATCATTGTTACTTGTTATTTTTACGGGTCTGTTTGTGTTTTTTTTTTGCGTTTACAGGAAAACTTTTTCTTATTTATTATTCGAAGCGTCAGCGTCGGGCGGCGGGCGCAGCAAAAACACAAACATTGAAAAACGAGCAAGCACTGCAGCGGCGGCGGCGGCGGCAGCAGCAGCAGCAACAGCAACAGCAACATATTAGCGCAAAAAAAAAGCAACAACAACAACAACAAACCGCAAACACAAAAAAAGCGCCACACGCAACGCCAACGACAACAGCAACAGCGACAGCGACAGCAGCGACACGAAGCGAGAGAGCAAAGCGCAAGACACGAAGAGAGATGAAGATGGTTTGCCGAGACGAAACGAAGGCACGACTTTGCTGTCGCTGCGCCGCCGCCGCCGCCGCCGCCGCCGCCGCCGCCGCCGCTTCTGCTGCTGTTGCTGCTGTTGTTGTTATTGCTGATTGGCGCTGCTGGTGGGAAGTGGGAGCATCGGCAGGCAGGCAGCGAAGGCGATGACGATGACGACGCTGCCGATGCCGCTGCCGCTGACGCTGCCGCTGACGCCTGCTTAGTAGGTCAGTAGTGGCCTTTAACTTAGTTGTCGTTGCTGCTGCCGCTGTTGTTGTTATTCTTGCGGCTGCTGCTGTTTGTTATCGTCGTTGTTGTTGTGGATGTTCTTGTTGTTGTTGTTGTTGTCGTTGCATGTTTGTTGCAACTTGTACGTAAACAGTGAAAACTTGACTTAGCCAGTGCGTTTTGATCGAACGTAAATTACGCAGTTTGCCGAGCTTTCGATAGATAGCTAGATAGATCGATAGCTTGCCTGACCGATAGGCAGTTGCTGCCGCTGCTGCAGGATAAGAGCGAGCGAGCGAGGGAGAGACTGAGCAATTGGCCAATTGGATTCAAATAAAGTAAATACTGAAATAAACTAATTATCGATTTCGAAAAATACTAAATATCGAATATCTTCAAATGCAAGTTGCATTTGCCAACTTTTTAGTATTCTTATTTATTCGTCAACCTGTCGCTGCAAAGATTCGCCTGACTCCATTGACTAAATCTCTCTGCATGTCAATGACTTCCGCAGCGAAGTTGAAGACGAAGAGAGAAGGAGAGAGAGAGAGAGAGAGAAGGGGAGCCGGCCCAAAGGAGTTTGCACAGGGGCTAAGATTGACCACGCCAAATTCGTGTTGTGCGCGCTGCCAGGCGGTCTCAGCCTCTGCGTCTCAGAGCCATCATCAGCTTGAGTGGGTGGTCGCACTGTCAGTCTCTTCCCCACCCACTTTTTTTCTATTTTCTTGTTTTTTTTCCCCCATTTCAATTTGCCGTTTCCTTGCTTCACTTCTTTTACATGTGCTTGCCGAATTTATGTTGCTGTTGCTGTTGCTGTTGTTGTTGTTGGTTTTGTTTTTGTTGGGTCTCATTTTCTGGAACCGCAAACTGGTTGGTAATTTCCTTTTGCACTTTGTTGTTATTGTTGTTGTCTTTTTTGTTTGTTTGAAAGATGATTGCGAAATAAATACAAATGTGCAACAAATGTGTGTGAGAGTGTGTGTCTGTGTGTGTGTGTGAGGGGGCTGAAAAGTTTTAGCTTTTTAATTTTTCCGTTAAAGCGGGTATATTGGTTGCAGTAATAGACTTGAGTTAATTAAGGAAACATTTATAAAACATAAAAAATATTATTGTAAAATATGTATTTCTTAATTGTATAAAAATCGCAGAAAAAAGTCTATGAAAAGCAACAATCATAAAGTAAAATGTATCTTATTTCGTTTCATTCTTCCTTTCTCATTTACACTTTTCTTTTCTATTTAACAATTTTCAGAGATTTTGAGTCAAATTTATTAATATTGTAGTTGCCAACCGATTGCATTTTGCGTAGTATCGCATGGTCGTACAGTCGATTGCATTTGTTATCGCTTATTTAGTTTCGCCTTTAGGGGCCGCTTGTCGCTGAGCATACTGATTTCGCATATCTCTCGCACGCCTTGCGCTGCGTGTTTGTGTGTGTGTGTGTGAGCCCCCACTACACTGCGATATTTGAGTTAAGTTAAAGTGAAAGTGCAGAAATAATAACAGAGCTTAGCCGCCGCCTAGTGGGAAGCAGGTGGCCAACTCATTGGATGTTCTGCAGCTCAGCAGGTTGGCGGCTCTTTAAGAGATTATCTTCACCCGAAGACAGCTCAATTATTGTGGGTTACGAACTGGAAACGGGAGAACGTAACGCATTCACGGCAATTAACTGAATTAAGTATAAAAAAAAGAGAGTTTCTACTTGGCTTTTTAAGTGAACTTGGCTTCTTTTCGGAGACCGTTTTGGGATCTGTGCGCAATTACTCATTACTCGGCAGTTAAATGTGTGTTACCGAAAAGGTATATAACTCAAGACGGGCAACAAGAACTGTCCCATTAGTGGCGATATAACCCGTTTACGCAGCCCCGTCCTCATCTTCGATTGCAGGCGGTTTCTTGCACACGATTACAGCAACAACATCGACAACGTCGCAGACGCCGAAATGTCTGTGGCAAGTTGATTCTGCTGCTGGCTCTTGGCGAGATGAAAGTGCGCCACTGGTTGGTTTGCTTCCCATGCAACCGCAACCGCAGCAGCAGCAGCAGCAGCAGCGGCAACAATAACAACAACTGCAAGTCAGGTTCATTAGCGTCATCATTGCGAGCAACTTGGGTGGGGAGCGGAAAGTGCGTAGCTTACAAGCAGATGTGTAGATCGACTGGCAGACAGACAGATAATATGTTTTAAATTTTAGCAAACAGACAAATAAATGTTCTACTTTCACCAGTGCGCAGCGACAGACAGCGAAGGGGAACAACAACAACAACAACAACAACAACAACAACAGAGCAACAACAGATGTTGCAGGCGAGAAGAAAGATAAATTCAAGAGAGTGACAAGCGGCAGACACGGTCTGTTGCATTATAACAGTTTATGTGCAGTATTGACAATAATGTTAATAATAATTAAGAAACTAGAACTATGTTTTAAACTTTACATTTTGAATTTAACGGAAAGCGCTTTGACCTGTTTTTTTTATAGCTGCAAGCTTTTGTCTGGCTACACGCACAGCTGTGCGTAATCGATAGCTTGCACAATATATCGATGTCTAGTCTGCTGTAGCGTTGTACGATATTTGGTATAAAGACACGGAATAAGCAAAATAAGCAAACAAAAAATTCAGTAAATTATTAAATTATTATTGTTTATAAAAAATCGTTTTAGTTAATACATAATAATAATAAAATAATAATAATAATAAAAATATGCAATAATAGTTGGGCAGTACGTCAATCATTGCCTCATGCTGAGCAACTGCGTACCAGCCTTAATTTAATAAATATCGAGCTATCGATAACAAATCATTCAGACAATTTAAAGCGAAATCAAAACAAATTTTAATTTATTATGGATTTTGCTGATAAAATGGATTTGGAGAATGAACGTGTGCTGAAACTAATATTCCCCGATGGCGTGCCAGGTATGTGCATGCGACTATGTTCTATAACTGCATAAATATAACTATTCTCTTGTATTTGCTGTTGTCGTAGACAATCTGCGTGGCAATCCGGAGCTGGACAACTATTTGGCTAAACTGGGCACTTGCAAAGTGGACCAGCTGAAAAAGGAGCAAACGAGATTGGCAGATGAAACCAAACGCATACTGGAACAAACACAGGAGTTGGCTATATCGAATTATAAGACATTTATTACAACCGCCGAGAATTCTCGTTCGATATTCAATGAGTTCCAGAAAGCCGAAGAGCAGGTGGACACGTTGATAGGTAAATTGCCTACGTTCAGTGGCAAGTGCGAACAGTTTCTCAAGGATTCGGCGCAATTGAATGAGGAGCGTCGTCTGAATAGCACTACGTTGCATAAGAATGCGCAATTGCTGGAGATTCTAGAGCTGCCGCAGTTAATGGAGCGCTGCATACGCGAGGCACGCTACGAGGAGGCGCTCGAGTTGGCTAGCTATGTGCAGCGACTGGGACAACATCAGGGGCATCTGATACCGGTGGTGAATGTGAGTGTAGTAGAAGGACAAACATGCTGAACAGAATGTGTATATGATATGCTTCTCTTTCAGAGCATTGTGCGCTCCGTGGAGGCACTGTGGCATACAATGCTTGTGCAGCTGGTGGCACAGTTGCGCATGGATCTACAGCTGCCCAAGTGCCTGCAAATCGTTGGCTACTTGCGTCGCATGCAGGCCTTTGGTGACAACGAGCTGAAGCTGAAGTTTCTGCAGGCGCGCGATGCTTGGTTGACCTCCTGCCTGGACGCAATTCCCACAACAGATGGTAGAGATGAATATTGAGTTTAATATAAGTCGCAGCTGTCTTTAAAACATTTCTGTTCCACAGCCCAGCAGCATCTGACCAAAACAATTGAAATAACGCGCATCAATTTGTTTAATATAATTACTCAATATCGCGCCATCTTTCCGGAGGAGGAGGCTGCTCCAAAGCTGGCGGCACTAAAGCCCCTGCAAGGCGTCAGCTGCAATGGGGATAGACTGTTTCAGGCCTGGCTGCATAATAAAGTAAGTGCGTATTGCTTTAGTTATATTAACTCCTACTGATATATTCCCTTTCTAGATCAATGGATTCCTGCTGACACTAGAGACTGACCTGAGTCGTGGCGTTAGCTCCATTGAAACTGTGCTGGGACAGTGCATGTACTTTGGACTATCCTTTAGTCGAGTGGGCGCCGATTTTCGTGCCCTGATTGCGCCCATTTTTGTGCGAGTTGTGCGCAACAAGTTTGAGGCCAGCGTTAGCCAAGTGAATGAGCACTTTAAGCAGGAGCTGGACAAGTTCACGTTGATCAACAAGGTGACGCTGCATAGTCGCAAGCAACTGGATACGGCTGCTTTATCTGTGGGTGGCGAACCCAAAGCTGAGTCATATGCACCGCCAGAGACATTGCTGGACTTTTATCCTCTTGCCGCACTCTGCAATGGTTATTTGAATGCACTCAACGAGTTGCGTCTGTGTGCACCCTTTGCTGTGGCCACCGATGTGACCAGCTGCTTGCAGCAATCACTGCAGTTGGTTGCACAGCGTGTGCTTGCCTTCTATCGCCAGGAGCAGCAAGCATTTACGGGCACCGAACGTGAAACGTTCGTGAAGTTGTGCTCCTGCTTTGCCTACGATTTGGTGCCCTATGTGCAGCGCTGTATACACGGTGTCTTTCCACCGCAGTCGATTACGGTGCATCTGGGCATTAGCTTGCTGCAATTGGAGCGAGAACAGTTGACCTTCTTGCAGCAGCCAAAGATACTGGAGCCGCTGAAGCACTTGCTGCCCACCAAGGTGCTGTTGCAGGCTGCTACTCCGGCGGTAGCAGTAGCGCCAGCAGCGGAAACAATTGCCAGTGCAGCCATTTCAGCGGAGGGTTAGGCAATGCACTGGACGTATGCCTGGGGGCTTAGAGTGATAGTTGTATTCCAAAACAGACAATCGAACTCTCTAGAATCATTATCAATATTGTTAAAACTGTAATGATATAAAGAGCAAGGCGTTGCTTTATGGCGCAGTTCGACTGTATTAACTTATATGCAATATTATATAAATAAAAACATGCTATGTATTATGATAAAACTAGGCTATATTTAGCAATACTTAAGCGTTGTTTAAACACCTGCGCTAGCAATGAAAAGAATTGTTAATCGAGCATATTCTTTATTTTAAACCGATTTCTCTTGTTTGCCCTATATATATAACGATGTAATCTGTTGTAGATATTATCAATCATTTTCTGTCATTATGAAAGTAGTTACACTTCTACTCGTTCTCACCGTCGTGCTTTGTGTGTGCGTCTCGGTGAAGGCGCAACGTTGTCAACCCGTTTGCACTGCCGACTTTGATCCCGTTTGTGGTACCACCCGGCGTGGACGCAGGACAATCAGTTGCACCTTCAGCAATCAGTGTGAATTCAACAAACACAGATGCCAGACCAGAAGAAGTAAGTGTTGAATTGAATTATTTGCTAGATCGGTTTGTAATTCATTTTTTTCATTTCTTTTCCAGGATGGTCTTCGCGAAGAGGTAGCTGTGCGCGTCCATCCAGGCGACGTGGGGATTGCCCGAATAATTTGTAGTTTTCTTAAATGAAAGTTGGGAAATTAAAGGAATAGCGAGTGTTTGAAATAGTAAGCGAAGTTTCTTTACGGTTTTCTGGAGTCTCTGCATAATTTCAATGGAAAAAAAAATTTAAAAATAAATACAGATTTGATTTGAAGTTTATATATGTAATACTAAGCAATGTATTTAGATTAATTCCCTTAAAATGAGGAAGTTAAATATGTATGATACAATACATCCGGATCCCAAATATCCATAATCTCAAAAAGAATCTATAGAAACACATACCACTTTATTAGTTTCAGAACTCTTAGATAGTTGTGAGTGAGTCTTCTGAACTATTATTTCTATTGTGAATTAAAAAATTTCATTATAAGGATCAAGGAGAATTAAGTACATTTTAATGGTTTTGAGTGAGTAATACTCACATCACCAATTGGAGCCATAATCATGTACCTCCTGCTGATAGTATTGTCCATTTAGGTTGCTAAATGAAAACAAATCACATTCAATTGAAAAGATACTTTCTGCAATCAATCGATTACTAACCAATGTAGACATAGCTTATGTTACTGCACAATTGATATCCTGATATCTATTGTTGTTGCTATCGAAAGTGGAGAACTTTCAGATGCACGTGGCTTCTCATTCTATACCTGCCTGCATTTCCTGTATAAGAACGCAAACTGAGTAATTTCTATTTATTTTTCTCTCCTGCAATTCTGAAGTTGTCGTAACGAGCGTGGGAAATGATGCCAGTAAATCTTTCTAGGTGTATGTAGAGCTCATGAGGTTGATCGTTAGCAAGACGATAAATCTTCTCGAGGCTTGGCAATAAATCGCCCGAGAAGACTCCGAAACCATTTCTACATGTCTCCAAGTTTCTATTGAAGTCCTCTGCTCCATTTATGCGCTGTTGAATCCAAAAATCCAACCTGGTCCAGCAATTTCACTATAAACCAGTATCGAAAAGTTGCCAAAGTTGGGTATTGTAACGTTATGAGGCACATTGTTGATAAACTCTTTTACTATGCTTAACTCATATTCTGATCAAACTTACCTCGCTTTTGTATGTTTCTGTAGTCGCTGAGCCGCCATGAAGAAAGATGCTCATGATGTTCTCCTTTGGCTATACATTCTAAATGTAATATAACTCAACCACACTGGAACTGATCACAATAAGACTGAATTCCCATTCGTACCACGCAAATCGAGAAAATATACTTAGGCAAGGGAATTTACACAGACCCTAACGATGATAAGGTCTCAAGTCGATGTCGGCGCTTAGAACTACTCAGCGTTATCAGCGGTGTCTTGAGCATAACGTCTAACGCCTATAGAACGCGGTAAATTTATTCCGAACTAATCAGTTTCGTTTAATAAAACAAGAAATTTTTTTAAATATTTTAACTAGTTTCTTTAAATTTAAATCTCACATTCCAAGCAACATAACTTTAGTGAAAAGTAAAACGAACTCTTTGTTTATGTCTTGTAAGTAATGCTACATAATTAGATTGTTAGTTAGACTCTTCTAAATTTTATCAACAAAAGCGTTCCTCCTTATGGTTTTCATTAAAACTAACTTTATGACGGTGTAGAGTTAGTATATTTCTTGTATGTCGTTTAAAAATCTAACTGATTTGTTTACTTATTGTTTTTGTGGGCGTTGGGCGTGGCCAAAAAGATTTGACAAACTGTTTAGTTTTGTACGGTATACAGAAACGCAAATGCCAAGTTTGGTGCCTCTAGCTTTTATAATAGCTAAGATCTGTGTGTTCAAACAGACAGAACAACTTTGATTTGAGCAAATCAACTACGCTAGTGATGCTGATCAAAAATACATATATATTATTGTTTACACGATTAACTTTTAAATATATGATTTTTTATTATTTAAGGACACTCTCTGGAAGGCGGATTGCAAGGTCCTGGCACCATGGACCATCCTGGGAAGAAATACAAGCCCCAAAATAAATCCGGCATTAAAATTTCTCAAAAACTCTACTCACTCTCCCTTGTACGACAGGCGTAGCGTCTCAGGACACATTGATTACCGAAGGTGCAATAGATGCGTCGACCACGTCGCTGGGTGCTGCCACAAACGGGATCAAACTGAGCTGTGCAAAATTGGCTGCATCGTTGTGAATTCGCTGTGTGATCAATCAAAATGATCACACTGAGTACCAGCAGTATAGCAGCAAGTTTCATTTTCAACGTATACCATATCAAGTTCAATCACTCTAGATGGGTACTTATATAACCGAAGGTTGAATAAACTCAGCTTTCATTAATAACAATGGGAATAATAAGGTAAAAAAAAACTTGCAAAAAGAAAAGATTTTTTAAAACAGCTGCAACTTCCGTAGAACAATTAAAAAACCTTTTAATCAAACCAACTTTAAGTTTTTATTTTTTCTTAAGATACTTAATTGCAATTATTCTTTATAAAGTATTCGAATTTATTGATGGCTTTATGTATCTCCTTTTATTTTACTTGATCTTCGGCTATATAAGCTGCGTAAAGTACAGACGGTATTATAGTAAATCCAACTAAAATATCTTTAACATGAAAGTGCTTGTTGTACTCGTAGTACTCAGTGTGTTCCTTTTGGCGGATCACGTGGCGGATGCGCAACGCTGCAATGAAGTTTGTAGACCTCCTTTCCGCTTTCCTGTTTGCGGAAGCATCACACGACGCGGTCGCTTCATTATGTGCACCTTCAGGGATCAGTGTGTCCTGAACAACCACAACTGCCGCACCGGACAGCGTAAGTAGAGAGCTTTAATGCTTTAAATTGAACTCTACATAAATTGTTTGTATGTTCGCGATTCTTTACAGGATGGGGCGCAGTGCCTGGACGTTGCGATCGGCCCAACAATCCCCGGGATTGTCCGAGAAATATCTGATTACTTTAAAGATGATGCAGCAAAAGAATGATGAAATACTAATGATCTGACTAACTACCAAATATAATAAAATTGATATGCAAACTTAAAGAAAAACAAGTCCTAGAAGAAGAAACCTTGCCTTCAATTTAGTAAAATATTGTGACCTTTATAATCTAAAACGCTTATATTGTCTATATGTTATACATATTTATGTATGCAGGTGTAGCTAGACTTACTTCAATGATAATTTCTTTTTCGCACTGCAGAAAGTCTGAACGAGCTGGATTGAATCGAGATATGGGCCGAGTTTTGTTAGGGTATACTGGTATATTTCGTCCAGAATTATCTCAGGATATATATACCTTTGCAAACAAGGGGATGTAATAATTGTAAACATAAACGACTGAAAATATTATTGAATGATATTTATTGCAAGCGTTGATTTACATTACTTCAATACTCGTTGTATTCAGGGTGATTATTATCCTTTTTTCTTTACTGGGGCAGCAAGGTTTGTAACATTTGCAGCGCAGAGGACGAATAACAATATCGGAAGATACTTCATGTTGATTTCTGATAAAACTGTTGAACAGAGCAGATCTATTTATATTGGTTTCATGGCGAAGCAACTGAAACCAATTAATTTTCTTTTTAATTTTCTTATTTAACCGAATATACTATTACGTATATTAATTGACAGAACGACGATGGCAGCTTATGAATCATGGAAAGTGATGTATGTATTCTAATATAACAAATAAAAAATTAATTTACATTTAATTTTGGAATCACACTACCTTTCTAAAAGATTTTGTCTTGACACCATAAGTAATCCTACATAAATGGATTGCAAGTTAGACTGTGAGTAATTCAACCTTTCACCAAAAATAACTTTTTTAAGCTAATGTGAATGCATTGTAAAGGAGGCCGATGAATTTGTGCGGAATTGGTCGATAAATTTAGAAGTGTGGAAGCCTGTTTTGTACGGCTTTTCCAAATTAAGTGAAGGGTATCTGACTAACGGGCTCGCTTGACTGTAGCTTGCGTTGGTTTTCCTTTGAGTTTGCATATAAATTTTATTTTATTTTTTAGTTAGTTAAATCAACAATATTTCTTTATTCATTTGCCCATCATCTTCAGACTAATCAAATATTTCTCGGACAATCCCGGGGATTGTTGGGACGTTCACAACGTCCAGGCACTGCGCCCCAACCTGTAGAGAATCGCGAACATACAAACAATTTTATAGAGTTCAATCTGCAGCATTTAAGTTCTCTACTTACGCTCTCCGGTGCGGCAGTTGTGGTTGTTAAGAACACACTGATCTCTAAAGGTGCACAAAATGTCACGTCCCCGTCGAGTGATGCCTCCGCAAACGGGAAAGCGGAAAGGAGGTCTACAAATTTCATTGCAGCGTTGCGCATCCGCCACGTGATCCGCCAAAAGGAACACACTGAGTACTACGAGTACGACAATCACCTTCATGTTTAAGATATTCCAGTTGACTTCACTTTGATACCTACTGTACTTCAGGCAACTTTTATATCCACATATTGAATAAAATAAATAAGGAAATGAATAAAACCATTTAGTGCTTTCAATAAACTCGTATACATAGTACTTTTCGATAAACACGTGCTGAAAGCCCCAAAAAGAGAATACTTTTTCGTAAAATAATTGTAATAAAGTTTCTTAAAAATTATGAGGATGGTACTGACTTAATGTTTTTAATTGTTTAATTAAATCTGCAATTGTTTTACAAACTATTTACCTTTTGAAAGTCTTTACTCTATTGTTCTCTTTGATTAAGACGTTTTTGTTTTTAATAACTTTTGGTTTAATACACTATAAAAATTCTATGAATCCGTGAAATAGGTATTACCCACTTAAAGCATTGATTCATCCACGTGGCAATTGATAGTTTATACTCATCAAAATATCAAGTTCATCGATGTTATAAAAAAAATTATTGCTCTGCAATTTTCCATTAAAGAACATCGTAGGAATATATTTATTTGAGGCCATTGCCTTAATCAGGATTCATTCGACTCCATTTCCAAAAAGATGAGTTTGAGGACGCTAGACATACTATTAAAACCACACATATTTACACGCTAACATACATTATGACGTCAGCTGTATTGTCGTTCTTGTTCTGTTATATAAGAAGTTCAATAAAGTGAATAAAATTAATTAGTTGCAGTTTCAGTTTGTTTCCTCATGAAACCAATATAAATAGATCTGCTTAGTCCAACAGTTTCATCAGAAATCAACATGAAGTATCTTCCGATATTGTTATTCGTCCTCTACGCTGCAAATGTTACAAACATAACTGCTGAAGCTGGAAAAGGAAGATAATTTTCTTGAATACAACATGGGCTGAAGCTATGTAAATCAACGCATTAAATAAATATCAAACAAAAATATGTTTAGTTGTTTATACTTACTTTACGTTCTATACTTTAGGTCTCTAGGAATTGTTTCTCCTAACAGTTGCTCATCGATTCTTTTAGATTTCTCTATAAGCTACCTAAACATACCTTTTTTCCTTATCCTTTTACCGCAACATCGTCAAATCATATTTTGGGCTATACCAGAGATTGTAAGGCCGTTCGCAAAGAGTGTCCTGAAATTTATTAAATTCGTACAAAAAACGTTGAAAAGTTAATAAAAGAAAGAATAATATATATTCTTGATCAGCATCACTATCGTAAGCAAATTATTCACGTTCATCTGCTTATCCATCGGTCTGAGGCCCAGCTAGTTTTTCTGTCTGTTTGAACACACTGATCTCAGCTACTATAGGTAAAAGGTAGATATACAACATTTTGTCATTTGGGTTTTTGTATATCATCTGCAGAATGAGATGGATTTCAATTTTTCGTGTCACGCCCACTGCTCCTGCAAATAAATAAATAAAGTTGCTAAATCACTTTGTACGCGAAATATAAATAAGTATCGACAACGACCGGCAGTAAGATACCCTTCGCGCATTTTCGAGAAACCAGTACAAACATTTAACACACTCTTTATTTCAACAGCAAATTTAGCAAAAATTCTTTTGCAATCAATGCACAATGGAAACTCAAACCATTTTTCTGGTGAAAACATCTGCTTATTCTCTCTCTCACAAAAATAATATATACATCCCACGCAAAGACTGAATTGAAATAAATTATTGTCCGATCGGATTCCAATTCGGATGTAATGTGCCTATCTTTGTCTTCTTTAACTATAATGCTAACTGGTGTTTTCCCACTTCAAGTTGTTGATGTGTATTGTCTACCATATAAGCCAAAATAAGCTGAATTGAGTCGAGATACCGGCCGATTTCTGTTATGCTCTACACAGGAGGAGATCTTAGTCCTGCGTTCTCTATAAATATGTACATATATACATATGTACCTCTGTGATAATATACAATAATTGCAAACATAAACGACTAGAAATATTTTTGTTTGATATTTATTGAATGCGTTGATTTACATAGCTTCAGCCCGTGTTGTATTCAGGCTTTTCCTTTTCCTTTTCCTTTGTCAACTGCAGTTATGTTTGTAGCATTTGCAGCGTACAGGACGAATAACAATATCGGAAGATACTTCATGTTGATTTCTGATGAAACTATTGGACTAAGCAGATCTATTTATATTGGTTTCATGAGGAAACAAACTGAAACTGCAACTAATTAATTTTATTCACTTTATTGAACTTCTTATGTAACTGCAGATGTTACTGCCTATATTAATAGGCGGAACGACGTTGCCACTGACGTCATAATGTATTTAAGTATGTGCAAGGATATTAATCGTCCACTAATGCGACTGGTCGGGAAAATGGATTAAGTGGAACCATAATAAAAGCTAGGATTGCCAAAGTTGCCCACAGGAATTTCATTTTGTTTTCAGATGTGAGATGAAAATAGGATAAACAGACCTTTTTATATCGTTTAAATGAGAAAATAATTGTAAGTTTAAATCGTAACAAATCAATTTTTTTGCACTTGATCTTATTTATTATATGACTACATCTGCAAAAAATAACCTTTGAAAATCAATTAATTCCGCTTACGTCATTTCTAATCCGATTCAGACTTTTCTCCATATAATTAAATGAAACAAATTGTCGACCTGTACCACATGTCCAAGCTTTACCTCTCAAGGTTAAATTTTATGCTTTATACACTGGGAACTGATCCCTCAATTTCCATATGACACAGCCAATTTGGGTTTATTTAAAGTTACCGTAACCCAACTAACCTATATCATTCCTTTTAATGCATATATTATGCCGTTTAAATTTAATTAAAATCGGCCAACTTTAACTTAAGCCTGCAATCGGCTTAATTAAGGGTTTTTGTTTGAAACCCTGTCCTATTTTTCAATATACCGAAACGTGGCTTTTTATATCATTCGACCATTGAAAATGGTCAAAAATGGTATACTACGTTTGGCGTGGCAGACCGAGTCGATTGAGCCATGTCCGTCTGTCCGTCTGATCGTCTAGATCTCAGCTATTACAAAAGCTGGAGACGCCATATTTATTTATTTTATTTATTTAACGTCAACTAATGGCAGTCGACACAAAATTTTAAAAGATTTAATATTAAATTAAAACATTTTCATAAAAATTAAGCCAAATTATCTTTAAGATTAAAAAAAATTAAAATTATAAATGAATTAAATAATTAAAATTTTAAAACAAAAAATTTAACGACTGGTCTGGGTGAACAAAAGAATAATTCAAATTTTATTTATTTAAAATGATCCAACATTTGTTGCAGAAGGATTGGGGAAAACCCAGAAAAACCCAATCAGATCAGAAAAGATTGTAAGGTGTTAGTTGTTAGTGTTAGGTGTGTTGTTAGTACGCTTCATCGACCGGAGGAAGCGTAAAAGAAAATCCAACTTAAGATAGAGAGTAAAGATATATAGTTTATGGATAGAAAAAAGATAAACGAGGAAATACATTAGTAAGGACTAATTTCTACACAGATGAGAAAGAATTAAAGATTTTAAGTCTACAGAATTTGAATTAACTATGATAAAATATAAGTTGTTATAGTTCGAACATAATGCCCTAAAGGGTTCATGCAAGGCATAGTTCGACCTACAGTGAGAAAGTGTTAGAGGTAGGAAGTTATGAGAGTTTCTAAAGGGGACAGAGAAGTATAACTGGCTAACCAAGTCTTTACTATCAATGTCACCATGAATAAGGTTATTTATAAACAGTACACCAAGCATGGTTCTACGATTGGCTAAAGACGGAAGATTTAATAAGAGAAGTCCACTAAAGTAAGAAGGTAATCTTAAGTTTGCATCCCAATTAAGGCTTCGTAGGGCAAAAAATAAAAAATCTTTTGCACGGATTCAATGCGGTCCTTGTAAAATGAATACTGAGGACACCAAACACATGAACCATACTCAAGAATAGGACGCACAAGAGAGATATAAAGAGTTTTTGTGACATAAGGGTCGTTGAATTCCTTAGACCACCGCTTTATAAAGCCCAGAACACCCATGGTCTTATTGACCATAGAAATAATGTGTTCAGTAAATTTAAGTTTGCGATCCAATCGGACGCCCAGATCATCAGCCAAGGTAATTCTATCTAGGGGGCAACCCCAAAGAGTGTATGAGGCGTACTTGGGACTGGCCCGAGAGAAAGTCATTAGTTTGCATTTAGGCATGTTCAAGTTTAATTGGTTTGCACGGCACCAACTATGAAAACTATCAAGGTCGTCTTGAAGAGATGAATGACAAGAGATATCTTTAAATTGAGTTTGGCATAGCTTAACATCGGCTGCATATATAAGCGTACGAGAGTTATGTGTGACCGAAGGTAGATCATTAATAACAAGAAAGAAAGGCTAGCTTCGACACACCGAATGTCTCATACCATTGCAGTTACTCTACATATTAAATCGGCCGATAGGTAGAAGAAGATAGATAGAAGCATGTACATATACCATGTTTCATCAAAATAGCTCTAAAACTGAGAGACTAGTTTGCCTTGCAACAGACGGACAGACGGACATGGCTAGTTCGACTCCCCTTTTGATGCTGATTAAGAAAATATATACATTATAGGGTCAGAGATGTCTCTTAAGGTGCGTTGCAAACTTCTGGCCAAAATTAATATACCATCTGCAATGGTATAAAAAGAGTGAAAAGAAGGGGACCCAGATGGCTTCCTTGAGGAACACCAGAGGTGCATAAAGTGGGCTAGAAAGAACATTTTTGAATGAGACTCTTTGAGTTCGGTCAGTTAGATAACTAACAATTTGGGCGTAAAGCTCAGAAGGTTAAGTTTGTGTGCAAAAAGGGAGTGGTTTACTGAGTCAAAAGCTTTACTGAAATCAGTATAAATGACATCAGTCTGTAGATTTTTCCGAAAACCGTTAATTATAAAAGATGTCAGCTCAATCAAATTTGTCGAAGTTGAACGACGTTTCACGAATCCATGCTGACAAGAAGACATGAGAGATCCTGTTGCAAGTACGGAGTAAAAACATACTCAAAGAGTTTAGGCATAGCCGACAATTTAGAAATATCTCTATAATTGCTTCCATCAGACTTACTGCCTTCACATGAAGGTTCCTGTATACCATAAGTAGATCGAGTTTTTTTTTTCAATTTTTTATGACACGCCCACCGCCCACGGAAATCTTTATTTACGATATTAGGAGAAGTATTGAAGTTACAGCTTTCTGCTTTGGTATGAACATAAATAATTACAATATTAATCGATTCCCCAAATTACAATCCAATCGGATTGATAAACACAGAAGTTATCCATGTTTCCGTTTTCCGTACTTCCACTGCTTGCGCCTGTGCTGCGCGTCGTGACGTCATCGTCGCGTTGCTGCGATTTAGTCGTAGCGTGTGTAAAGCTATGCTGTTATCACATGTAAATGGCGTAATTCAAAGTTAGATCTAATTTAAACAATGGGTGGCGGATAAACTTGGGCAAAGTTTCTTGATGGAATTAAATGTGTGATAAATTGTCTTAAAACTGAACGAATGGTATCTTACTGTAGGGTGTGCTTGAATGTAGCTTACTTTACTTGTTTAGGATATCGCTATGAAACTTGACCGACATATGTATGTCTAAGTATACCTTCAAAAGGCTGTCAAAATTTGATTGAAATTGGACCCATATATCGTATAGCTGCCATAGAACCTATCGCTCGAATTTTGTTATTTTTTTAAGATATCGCTGTGAAATTTATTAAATTAAAAATGCAGAATTCGGAAACAAACTGGCAGGATCTCAAGCCCAGAGAACGTATGGAATATTTGCTAGCAACTGGGCACTTGTCAGATTGCAGTTTTATTGTCTTTGACGATGCTGGTGAGAAGATGGTGGTGAAGTGCCACAAATTTGTGCTTATGAATGTTTCACCAGTGTTTGAACGCATGTTTGAAGGAGATTTCGAGGAGGCTGTAATTCCAGACAATATCGTGCTTGACGATGTGTCGGGAACCGATTTTAAAAGATTTCTTGAGTACTTGTATTGGCATGATAACCGACGACTGGATACGTATGACCTGTCGACAGTGCAAACGTTGATTTATCTAAGCAAGAAATTCATGGTATCCTTCATGACCACCAATTGTATAGATGTGTTTAAGCGTCACTTGGCTAATGGCCTAGACCCGGATGTAACTATAGATATGTATGAGTATGCTCACCAACTTGAGGAAGAAAGCCTACTCAGCAGTATAAGATCCAATTTTTGTTTGAACCCCGAATCGTACATTAATACAGCTGCTGTCTCTGATCTGAGCTCGGACATATTTCTAAAATTTATTAAGGAATTTCAAGTGTGTGTAAGCGCTAAAATTCGTTTTGATGTTATATATCGGTACTGCAGAGTACATGGTTTGGTACTAGGCTCTGACCAGACTGCGTCGGAAAAAACATTCAAATTATATCATGATCAAGACTTTTTAAAAATAGTTAATAATAAATATAAGGAAACGTCAGACGTCCCATCAGTAATGGGAAAGTTCTTAGGATTAGATGATGGTACAGATAAACCTGAAAATGAGGAGAAAGTTTATGAAAGCAAAGCAGAGAACGGGGATGAGACTTCAGATACGAACACAAAAGACCCAAAGGACGAGAAAACTGAAAGGAATGAACGATGGAAAGAAGAGTACATTGGTAAACTGTTAAAAACTATTCAATTTACATCAATGTCCCCATTTGATTTCTGTTCCGGGCCTGGTGCTTCTTATTTACTAACAATTGAGAGAAAGTACGAACTGTTGTCTGCCATTTGTATTACCGAACACAAAATGAGTTTATTCAAAAAGTTGTAGTCCGTAGTTTTATCAATTATATTTATTAATCAAATTGATGTTTTTGTTTATAAAGTTTTTGATTTATGCATGGCAGTAATATATATTTATGAATTGTAACTATTTAATAGGCATTTTGTTTACTTAAAACACATTTTTATTTGACAAATTGGTATAAATGTAAAAATACAAAAAAAAAAAAAAAAACTTTCCTTATATACATATGTTTATCCTTATATATGTCTATCCATTAAATGCAATGCAAGTTTTATTAAAATCGGACAGATATATCGTTAAGCTGCCATAGAACCTATCGGCCGATTTAATACGTGGAGTAACTGCAATGATATAAAACCTTCGAAACCTGTCGAAGGTAGCCTGTCCTTGTTTTTTATAACTACACGTGCTTCCTATACCTTTCAATATTATTTGCTTTCGGTTATTTTAATACTTATTCGATACAGACTTACCTCCATACAATAAAATTAATCTAGTTGCCTATTTATATCATAATAACCTCTCAAGGTTAAAGTTTGTGCTATACAACAAAAACTGATTTCACAATTTTAATGAACTTCGATTTGACGAAAATTAGGACACGTGCTGCTTGTTGGTGCACGCTGTAAATAAATCAAAGCGGGTAGAATAGGTGGTATAGCTGACATGTTTTTTTTTTTTTATCGGGTAATTGTTGTTATTTTTCTAGATATCTTAACCAAATAAACAATATCTGGCTTTCTTTGTGTTTATAATAAGGTGTCAAAATTCTATTTAAATCGAGCCACTAGTGTTTTGTTTGGCTTTTGTCAGTTATTATTTTAATTTGTAGTCCCAAATGGTCCAGACAAGTAGTTTACTGCCTTGGTATGCTCGATTTACATAATATCTCAAATAAAATTTAAGCTTTACTTTAATTTTAATTAATCCATTTTGTTAGTTTTTAAGTCAACTAATAGCTGTCGACGTAGGAATAACAGTAAAGTAATTAACTTTGATTATACATATTAAAAGGAATATATAGTTTAATTTCCTTTTATAAACACATACTTAAATACATTATGACGTCAGTGGCATCGTCGTTCCGCCTATTAATATAGGCAGTAACATCTGCAGTTACATAAGAAGTTCAATAAAGTGAATAAAATTAATTAGTTGCAGTTTCAGTTTGTTTCCTCATGAAACCAATATAAATAGATCTGCTTAGTCCAACAGTTTCATCAGAAATCAACATGAAGTATCTTCCGATTTTGTTATTCGTCCTCTACGCTGCAAATGTTACAAACATAACTGCTGAAGCTGGAAAAGGAAGATAATTTTCTTGAATACAACATGGGCTGAAGCTATGTAAATCAACGCATTAAATAAATATCAAACAAAAATATGTTTAGTTGTTTATACTTACTTTACGTTCTATACTTTAGGTCTCTAGGAATTGTTTCTCCTAACAGTTGCTCATCGATTCTTTTAGATTTCTCTATAAGCTACCTAAACATACCTTTTTTCCTTATACTTTTACCGCAACATCGTCAAATCATATTTTGGGCTATACCAGAGATTGTAAGGCCGTTCGCAAAGAGTGTCCTGAAATTTATTAAATTTGTACAAAAAACGTTGAAAAGTTAATAAAAGAAAGAATAATATATATTCTTGATCAGCATCACTATCGTAAGCAAATTATTCATGTTCATCTGCTTATCCATCGGTCTGAGGCCCAGCTAGTTTTTCTGTCTGTTTGAACACACTGATCTCAGCTACTATAGGTAAAAGGTAGATATACAACATTTTGTCATTTGGGTTTTTGTATATCATCTGCAGAATGAGATGGATTTCAATTTTTCGTGACACGCCCACTGCTCCTGCAAATAAATAAATAAAGTTGCCAAATCACTTTGTACGCGAAATATAAATAAGTATCGACAACGACCGGCAGTAAGATACCCTTCGCGCATTTTCGAGAAACCAGTACAAACATTTAACACACTCTTTATTTCAACAGCAAATTTAGCAAAAATTCTTTTGCAACCAATGCACAATGGAAACTCAAACCATTTTTCTGGTGAAAACATCTGCTTATTCTCTCTCTCACAAAAATAATATATACATCTCCGCAAAGACTGAATTGAAATAAATTATTGTCCGATTGGATTCCAATTCGGATGTAATGTGCCTATCTTTGTCTTCTTTAACTATAATGCTAACTGGTGTTTTCCCACTTCAAGTTGTTGATGTGTATTGTCTACCATATAAGCCAAAATAAGCTGAATTGAGTCGAGATACCGGCCGATTTCTGTTATGCTCTACACAGGAGGAGATCTTAGTCCTGCGTTCTCTATAAATATGTACATATATACATATGTACCTCTGTGATAATATACAATAATTGCAAACATAAACGACTAGAAATATTTTTGTTTGATATTTATTGAATGCGTTGATTTACATAGCTTCAGCCCGTGTTGTATTCAGGCTTTTCCTTTTCCTTTTCCTTTGTCAACTGCAGTTATGTTTGTAGCATTTGCAGCGTACAGGACGAATAACAATATCGGAAGATACTTCATGTTGATTTCTGATGAAACTATTGGACTAAGCAGATCTATTTATATTGGTTTCATGGGGACACAAACTGAAACTGCAACTGATTAATTTTATTCACTTTATTGAACTTCTTATATAACAGAACAAGAACGACAATACAGCTGACGTCATAATGTATGTAGCGTGTAAATATGTGTGGTTTTAATAGGATGTCTAGCGTCCTCAAATTCATCTTTTTGGAAATGGAGTCGAATGAATCCTGATTAAGGCAATGGCCTCAAATAAATATATTCCTACGATGTTCTTTAATGGAAAATTGCAGAGCAATAATTTTTTTTATAACATCGATGAATTTGATATTTTGATGAGTATATACTATCAATTGCCACGTGGATGAATCAATGCTTTAAGTGGGTAATACTTATTCCACCAATAAGAGCCACAATCATGTACCTTCTGCTCATAGAATTTTTATTGTGTATTAAACTGATAGTTATTAAAAGCATAAAGAACATAATCAAAAAGAGCAATAGAGTAAAAACTTTCAAAGGGTAAATAGTTTTTAAACAATTGCAGATGTTATTAAACAATTAAAACAAGTAAGGAAAGCTACAGTCGACCGCACCCGACCGAAAGATACCATTCGACCAACTTCGTATTATAGTACTAACTTCACTTTATAGTACTAACTCGCTCTCACACATACATACAGACACACACACAACGGCTAAAACGATGCAGACGATATGCTGTACTGACGCGGGCAACGGAACTATGGAAAACGTTTTCTTGAATAATTCTGTCTTTATTGTCCGATCGGATTATAACTTGGGTGCATATTATCAGCATCTTTACGTGTGCCAAAGCAGAAAGCTGTAACCTTAAAACTTTTCTTAATATGAACAAAATTATGAATTTGCGTAGGCGGTGGTAATGGCACCTTAAATTTGAAATATACTTGATCTGCGTATGGTATTCAGAAACCATCATGTCAAATTTTGTGTCTTTAGCTTTTTTAATAGCTGATATCTCGACGTTCATACACACAGACGGACAGACGGACATGGCTCAATCGACTCGGCTAGTGATCCTGTGCAAGAATATATACACTTTGTGTGTGTCTCCTTCTGACTATTACATACTTCTGCATAAAGTTAGTATACCATTTTTGACCGTTTTCAATGGTCGAATGGTATAAAAAGGATCCAAAAAAGAAACACAATACAGGTTAATCGGAATTGATATTTATTCAATGCATTGCTAAATGTTCAACGCGCAACGATGATCATCTTATTGTTGTTGCTGTTGTTGTCCTTGTTGCTGTGCCTGATCATTCAAGCTAGCTTGATCAGCTTGGCTCAAAGCGAGGATTGCCAAAACTGCCCACAAGAATTTCATTTTGTTTTCAGATAGAAGTGTGATGAAAATGGGGTAAACAGACCTTTTTATATCGTTTAAACGAGAAAATAATTGTAAGTTTAAATCGTAACAAATCAATTTTTTTGCACTTGATCTGAAACAAATAACCTATGAAAATCAATTAATTCCGCTTACGTCATTTCTAATCCGATTCAGACTTTTCTCCATATAATTAAATGAAACAAATTGTCGACCTGTACCACATGTCCAAGCTTTACCTCTCAAGGTTAAATTTTATGCTTTATACACTGGGAACTGATCCCTCAATTTCCATATGACACAGCCAATTTGGGTTTATTTAAAGTTACCGTAACCCAACTAACCTATATCATTCCTTTTAATGCATATATTATGCCGTTTAAATTTAATTAAAATCGGCCAACTTTAACTTAAGCCTGCAATCGGCTTAATTAAGGGTTTTTGTTTGAAACCCTGTCCTATTTTTCAATATACCGAAACGTGGCTTTTTATATCATTCGACCATTGAAAATGGTCAAAAATGGTATACTACGTTTGGCGTGGCAGACCGAGTCGATTGAGCCATGTCCGTCTGTCTGTCCGTCTGTCCGTCTGTCCATCTGATCGTCTAGATCTCAGCTATTACAAAAGCTGGAGACGCCATATTTATTTATTTTATTTATTTAACGTCAACTAATGGCAGTCGACACAAAATTTTAAAAGATTTAATATTAAATTAAAACATTTTCATAAAAATTAAGTCAAATTATCTTTAAGATTAAAAAAAATTAAAATTATAAATGAATTAAATAATTAAAATTTTAAAACAAAAATTTAACAACTGGTCTGGGTGAACAAAAGAATAATTCAAATTTTATTTATTTAAAATGATCCAACATTTGTTGCAGAAGGATTGGGGAAAACCCAGAAAAACCCAATCAGATCAGAAAAGATTGTAAGGTGTTAGTTGTTAGTGTTAGGTGTTAGTTGTTAGTACGCTTCATCGACCGGAGGAAGCGTAAAAGAAAATCCAACTTAAGATAGAGAGTAAAGATATATAGTTTATGGATAGAAAAAAGATAAACGAGGAAATACATTAGTAAGGACTAATTTCTACACAGATGAGAAAGAATTAAAGATTTTAAGTCTACAGAATTTGAATTAACTATGATAAAATATAAGTTGTTATAGTTCGAACATAATGCCCTAAAGGGTTCATGCAAGGCATAGTTCGACCTACAGTGAGAAAGTGTTAGAGGTAGGAAGTTATGAGAGTTTCTAAAGGGGACAGAGAAGTATAACTGGCTAACCAAGTCTTTACTATCAATGTCACCATGAATAAGGTTATTTATAAACAGTACACCAAGCATGGTTCTACGATTGGCTAAAGACGGAAGATTTAATAAGAGAAGTCCACTAAAGTAAGAAGGTAATCTTAAGTTTGCATCCCAATTAAGGCTTCGTAGGGCAAAAATAAAAAATCTTTTGCACGGATTCAATGCGGTCCTTGTAAAATGAATACTGAGGACACCAAACACATGAACCATACTCAAGAATAGGACGCACAAGAGAGATATAAAGAGTTTTTGTGACATAAGGGTCGTTGAATTCCTTAGACCACCGCTTTATAAAGCCCAGAACACCCATGGTCTTATTGACCATAGAAATAATGTGTTCAGTAAATTTAAGTTTGCGATCCAATCGGACGCCCAGATCATCAGCCAAGGTAATTCTATCTAGGGGGCAACCCCAAAGAGTGTATGAGGCGTACTTGGGACTGGCCCGAGAGAAAGTCATTAGTTTGCATTTAGCCATGTTCAAGTTTAATTGGTTTGCACGGCACCAACTATGAAAACTATCAAGGTCGTCTTGAAGAGATGAAAGACAAGAGATATCTTTAAATTGAGTTTGGCATAGCTTAACATCGGCTGCATATATAAGCGTACGAGAGTTATGTGTGACCGAAGGTAGATCATTAATAACAAGAAAGAAAGGCTAGCTTCGACACACCGAATGTCTTATACCATTGCAGTTACTCTACATATTAAATCGGCCGATAGGTAGAAGAAGATAGATAGAAGCATGTACATATACCATGTTTCATCAAAATAGCTCTAAAACTGAGAGACTAGTTTGCCTTGCAACAGACGGACAGACGGACATGGCTAGTTCGACTCCCCTTTTGATGCTGATTAAGAAAATATATACATTATAGGGTCAGAGATGTCTCTTAAGGTGCGTTGCAAACTTCTGGCCAAAATTAATATACCATCTGCAATGGTATAAAAAGAGTGAAAAGAAGGGGACCCAGATGGCTTCCTTGAGGAACACCAGAGGTGCATAAAGAAAAAAAAAAAAAAAAGCTAGAAAGAACATTTTTGAATGAGACTCTTTGAGTTCGGTCAGTTAGATAACTAACAATTTGGGCGTAAAGCTCAGAAGGTTAAGTTTGTGTGCAAAAAGGGAGTGGTTTACTGAGTCAAAAGCTTTACTGAAATCAGTATAAATGACATCAGTCTGTAAATTTTTCCGAAAACCGTTAATTATAAAAGATGTCAGCTCAATCAAATTTGTCGAAGTTGAACGACGTTTCACGAATCCATGCTGACTAGAAGACATGAGAGATCCTGTTGCAAGTACGGAGTAAAAACATACTCAAAGAGTTTAGGCATAGCCGACAATTTAGAAATATCTCTATAATTGCTTGCATCAGACTTACTGCCTTCACATGAAGGTTCCTGTATACCATAAGTAGATCGAGTTTTTTTTTCAATTTTTTATGACACGCCCACCGCCCACGGAAATCTTTATTTACGATATTAGGAGAAGTATTAAAGTTACAGCTTTCTGCTATGGTATGAACATAAATAATTACAATATTAATCTATTCCCCAAATTACAATCCAATCGGATTGATAAACACAGAAGTTATCCATGTTTCCGTTTTCCGTACTTCCACTGCTTGCGCCTGTGCTGCGCGTCGTGACGTCATCGTCGCGTTGCTGCGATTTAGTCGTAGCGTGTGTAAAGCTATGCTGTTATCACATGTAAATGGCGTAATTCAAAGTTAGATCTAATTTAAACAATGGGTGGCGGATAAACTTGGGCAAAGTTTCTTGATGGAATTAAATGTGTGATAAATTGTCTTAAAACTGAACGAATGGTATCTTACTGTAGGGTGTGCTCGAATGTAGCTTACTTTACTTGTTTAGGATATCGCTATGAAACTTGACCGATATATGTATGTCTAAGTATACCTTCAAAAGGCTGTCAAAATTTGATTGAAATTGGACCCATATATCGTATAGCTGCCATAGAACCTATCGCTCGAATTTTGTTATTTTTTTAAGATATCGCTGTGAAATTTATTAAATTAAAAATGCAGAATTCGGAAACAAACTGGCAGGATCTCAAGCCCAGAGAACGTATGGAATATTTGCTAGCAACTGGGCACTTGTCAGATTGCAGTTTTATTGTCTTTGACGATGCTGGTGAGAAGATGGTGGTGAAGTGCCACAAATTTGTGCTTATGAATGTTTCACCAGTGTTTGAACGCATGTTTGAAGGAGATTTCGAGGAGGCTGTAATTCCAGACAATATCGTGCTTGACGATGTGTCGGGAACCGATTTTAAAAGATTTCTTGAGTACTTGTATTGGCATGATAACCGACGACTGGATACGTATGACCTGTCGACAGTGCAAACGTTGATTTATCTAAGCAAGAAATTCATGGTATCCTTCATGACCACCAATTGTATAGATGTGTTTAAGCGTCACTTGGCTAATGGCCTAGACCCGGATGTAACTATAGATATGTATGAGTATGCTCACCAACTTGAGGAAGAAAGCCTACTCAGCAGTATAAGATCCAATTTTTGTTTGAACCCCGAATCGTACATTAATACAGCTGCTGTCTCTGATCTGAGCTCGGACATATTTCTAAAATTTATTAAGGAATTTCAAGTGTGTGTAAGCGCTAAAATTCGTTTTGATGTTATCTATCGGTACTGCAGAGTACATGGTTTGGTACTAGGCTCTGACCAGACTGCGTCGGAAAAAACATTCAAATTATATCATGATCAAGACTTTTTAAAAATAGTTAATAATAAATATAAGGAAACGTCAGACGTCCCATCAGTAATGGGAAAGTTCTTAGGATTAGATGATGGTACAGATAAACCTGAAAATGAGGAGAAAGTTTATGAAAGCAAAGCAGAGAACGGGGATGAGACTTCAGATACGAACACAAAAGACCCAAAGGACGAGAAAACTGAAAGGAATGAACGATGGAAAGAAGAGTACATTGGTAAACTGTTAAAAACTATTCAATTTACATCAATGTCCCCATTTGATTTCTGTTCCGGGCCTGGTGCTTCTTATTTACTAACAATTGAGAGAAAGTACGAACTGTTGTCTGCCATTTGTATTACCGAACACAAAATGAGTTTATTCAAAAAGTTGTAGTCTGTTGTTTTATCAATTATATTTATTAATCAAATTGATGTTTTTGTTTATAAAGTTTTTGATTTATGCATGGCAGTAATATATATTTATGAATTGTAACTATTTAATAGGCATTTTGTTTACTTAAAACACATTTTTATTTGACAAATTGGTATAAATGTAAAAATACAAAAAAAAAAAAAAAAAAAACTTTCCTTATATACATATGTTTATCCTTATATATGTCTATCCATTAAATGCAATGCAAGTTTTATTAAAATCGGACAGATATATCGTTAAGCTGCCATAGAACCTATCGGCCGATTTAATACGTGGAGTAACTGCAATGATATAAAACCTTCGAAACCTTTCGAAGGTAGCCTGTCCTTGTTTTTTTTATAACTACACGTGCTTCCTATACCTTTCAATATTATTTGCTTCCGGTTATTTTAATACTTATTCGATACAGACTTAGCTCCATACAATAAAATTAATCTAGTTGCCTATTTATATCATAATAACCTCTCAAGGTTAAAGTTTGTGCTATACAACAAAAACTGATTTCACAATTTTAATGAACTTCGATTTGACGAAAATTAGGACACGTGCTGCTTGTTGGTGCACGCTGTAAATAAATCAAAGCGGGTAGAATAGGTGGTATAGCTGACATGTTTTTTTTTTTTTTTTATCGGGTAATTGTTGTTATTTTTCTAGATATCTTAACCAAATAAACAATATCTGGCTTTCTTTGTGTTTATAATAAGGTGTCAAAATTCTATTTAAATCGAGCCACTAGTGTTTTGTTTGGCTTTTGTCAGTTATTATTTTAATTTGTAGTCCCAAATGGTCCAGACAAGTAGTTTACTGCCTTGGTATGCTCGATTTACATAATATCTCAAATAAAATTTAAGCTTTACTTTAATTTTAATTAATCCATTTTGTTAGTTTTTAAGTCAACTAATAGCTGTCGACGTAGGAATAACAGTAAAGTAATTAACTTTGATTATACATATTAAAAGGAATATATAGTTTAATTTCCTTTTATAAACACATACTTAAATACATTATGACGTCAGTGGCATCGTCGTTCCGCCTATTAATATAGGCAGTAACATCTGCAGTTACATAAGAAGTTCAATAAAGTGAATAAAATTAATTAGTTGCAGTTTCAGTTTGTTTCCTCATGAAACCAATATAAATAGATCTGCTTAGTCCAACAGTTTCATCAGAAATCAACATGAAGTATCTTCCGATTTTGTTATTCGTCCTCTACGCTGCAAATGTTACAAACATAACTGCTGAAGCTGGAAAAGGAAGATAATTTTCTTGAATACAACATGGGCTGAAGCTATGTAAATCAACGCATTAAATAAATATCAAACAAAAATATGTTTAGTTGTTTATACTTACTTTACGTTCTATACTTTAGGTCTCTAGGAATTGTTTCTCCTAACAGTTGCTCATCGATTCTTTTAGATTTCTCTATAAGCTACCTAAACATACCTTTTTTCCTTATCCTTTTACCGCAACATCGTCAAATCATATTTTGGGCTATACCAGAGATTGTAAGGCCGTTTGCAAAGAGTGTCCTGAAATTTATTAAATTTGTACAAAAAACGTTGAAAAGTTAATAAAAGAAAGAATAATATATATTCTTGATCAGCATCACTATCGTAAGCAAATTATTCATGTTCATCTGCTTATCCATCGGTCTGAGGCCCAGCTAGTTTTTCTGTCTGTTTGAACACACTGATCTCAGCTACTATAGGTAAAAGGTAGATATACAACATTTTGTCATTTGGGTTTTTGTATATCATCTGCAGAATGAGATGGATTTCAATTTTTCGTGACACGCCCACTGCTCCTGCAAATAAATAAATAAAGTTGCCAAATCACTTTGTACGCGAAATATAAATAAGTATCGACAACGACCGGCAGTAAGATACCCTTCGCGCATTTTCGAGAAACCAGTACAAACATTTAACACACTCTTTATTTCAACAGCAAATTTAGCAAAAATTCTTTTGCAATCAATGCACAATGGAAACTCAAACCATTTTTCTGGTGAAAACATCTGCTTATTCTCTCTCTCACAAAAATAATATATACATCCCCACAAAGACTGAATTGAAATAAATTATTGTCCGATCGGATTCCAATTCGGATGTAATGTGCCTATCTTTGTCTTCTTTAACTATAATGCTAACTGGTGTTTTCCCACTTCAAGTTGTTGATGTGTATTGTCTACCATATAAGCCAGAATAAGCTGAATTGAGTCGAGATACCGGCCGATTTCTGTTATGCTCTACACAGGAGGAGATCTTAGTCCTGCGTTCTCTATAAATATGTACATATATACATATGTACCTCTGTGATAATATACAATAATTGCAAACATAAACGACTAGAAATATTTTTGTTTGATATTTATTGAATGCGTTGATTTACATAGCTTCAGCCCGTGTTGTATTCAGGCTTTTCCTTTTCCTTTTCCTTTGTCAACTGCAGTTATGTTTGTAGCATTTGCAGCGTACAGGACGAATAACAATATCGGAAGATACTTCATGTTGATTTCTGATGAAACTATTGGACTAAGCAGATCTATTTATATTGGTTTCATGGGGACACAAACTGAAACTGCAACTGATTAATTTTATTCACTTTATTGAACTTCTTATGTAACTGCAGATGTTACTGCCTATATTAATGGGCGGAACGACGATGCCACTGACGTAATAATGTATTTAAGTATGTGTTTATTAAAGGAGATTAATCGACCACTAATGCGACTGGTCGGGCAAATGGATTAAGTGGAACCATGATAAAACAAGTAAGGAAAGCTACAGTAAGGAAAGCTACAGAGTGTGCTCGACTGTAATATACCCGCTACCCAGCTGCTTGAACATTAAAATTATTTGCGAAACATTAAAATACGGCTACAATCATATTTTGACTGCAAAAGGCTATGGACTTATGCAAAGTCAAAATCTAAAATAATAAAAAAAAACACATTTAATTTGAGATGCTGGCGGGACTCGAACCCGTAAATGCATAATAGTACTGTTCGTTTTGCAGTCCACCACTTAACCCATTTGACCACCGTACACGTACGCACTATTCGGCACAATGGAAAACGTTGAGTTGAATAACTTCTGTGTTTATTATCCGATTGTTAACGATTGTTGTATAAACCAAAAATGAACAATATGGCACCAAATTGTGCCTGTAATCCATTTTTTCGATTTACGGGGTAGAAGGGGGCGTGGTCAAAATCCACAATAAACTTCATCAACATGCAATAATAACACATATTGTCACCAAATTTGGATGTTCTAGCTCTTATAATAGCTGAGATCTAGATTTTCACACGGACAGACAGACGGACAGACGGACATGGCTTGATCCTGAGCCAGAATATATATACTTTATGGGGTCGGAGGTGTCTCCTTCTGCCTGTTACATACATTTTCGGTTTTAACAAAGTTATAATACCCTTCTACTCTATGAGTACCGGGTATAAACATAGGCCACAACTGAATATAATCCTAGAAGGTACTTCTTTTTCTTGCAATGAAAATTTATTTATACCAACGGTGTTCTATAGGATAGGATAAGTGCGTAGTTATAAAATTGATAAGTTTCAGCTAATGAAACTCATTATATAAGTTTTCGGTTGGTTTTAGGTTTTAGGGTGCCTTACCTAACTAAAACCACTTGATAAGGGACAAAGGGTGTAACAAGGAATCATAGTTTGGATTTGAAGTTTGGATTGGCTCAAACTTTTTTGCTTAATTCCTTAAGTTATAACTTATAAATACACACATCAAATAATTATACAAAATTAACAAATTTTTATTTAACATACCCATCTTTTATGTGAAAAAATTTTCCAAAGCTTTCCAAATATATATAAACTTAAACCTAAAAAAAGGCCACGTTTCGGTATATTAAAAAATAGGACAGGGTTTCAAACAAAAACCCTTAATTAAGCCGATTGCAGGCTTAAGTTAAAGTTGGCCGATTTTAATTAAATTTAAACGGCATAATATATGCATTAAAAGGAATGATATAGGTTAGTTGGGTTACGGTAACTTTAAATAAACCCAAATTGGCTGTGTCATATGGAAATTGAGGGATCAGTTCCCAGTGTATAAAGCATAAAATTTAACCTTGAGAGGTAAAGCTTGGACATGTGGTACAGGTCGACAATTTGTTTCATTTAATTATATGGAGAAAAGTCTGAATCGGATTAGAAATGACGTAAGCGGAATTAATTGATTTTCAAAGGTTATTTGTTGCAGATCAAGTGCAAAAAAATTGATTTGTTACGATTTAAACTTACAATTATTTTCTCGTTTAAACGATATAAAAAGGTCTGCTTACCCCATTTTCATCACACTTCTATCTGAAAACAAAATGAAATTCTTGTGGGCAGTTTTGGCAATCCTAGCTTTGAACCAAGCTGATCAAGCTAGCTTGAATGATCAGGCACAGCAACAAGGACAACAACAGCAATAAGATGATCATCGTTGCGTGTTGAACATTTAGCAATGCATTGAATAAATATCAATTCCGATTAACCTGTATTGTGTTTCTTTATTTTGGATCCTTTTTATACCATTCGACCATTGAAAACGGTCAAAAATGGTATACTAACTTTATGCAGAAGTATGTAACAGGCAGAAGGAGACATGGCAAACCTCACAAAGTGTATATATTCTTGCACAGGATCACTAGCCGAGTCGATTGACCCATGTCCATCTGTCCGTCCGTTTGTATGAACGTCGAGGTATCAGCTATTACAAAAGCTAAAGACACAAAATTTGACAGGATGGTTCCTGTATACCATACGCAGATCAAGTGTATTTCAAATTTGAGGTGCCACGCCCGCCGCCCACGCAAATCCATAATTTTTTTCATATCTAAAAAAGTTTTAAGTTTACAGCTTTTTGCTTTGGCACACGTAAAAATGCTGCTAATATGCACCCAACTTACAATCCGATCGGACAATAAACACAGAAGTTATGTGTGAGAGCGAGTTAGTACTAGTTAGTGCAACTACAAAGTTAATTGAATGGTATCTTATGGTCGGGCGCGCTCGACTGTAGCTTTCCTTACTTGTTTTTATCATGCCTACTTTGCTATTAAATGCGATAAATTAGACCATTGAAAGAGGGAAAACATAAACTCAAGTTCGTTTTATCAATTTCTTTGTATTTACTCAAGATTGTTTTTTATGTAGTTCGTAGGTCTTTATTGAGATTTTACATGTTTAATTACATTTAAATAATTCAAAATTATAATGCAGCTAAAAAAGTATTTTTAAAGAATAAATTGTCACGAAACAAAGTAAAGAAGGTAGTTATCTTCGAAATGTCATGAAATGTCATGGACGCTCGGTGTTTTGTGTATATGAATAAAGAATTTTGTAAAAACTTCAAAAATATTGACAGCCAAATACTTGGTAGACTTGTATACGATGCAACAAGAGGCCAACTAACATTGTCCAAGTCATAAGATTTCAAAAAATAAAATAATAAGCAAACCAAAAGCTTTACGATATGCGAGTGGGCCAATTTTAATTAAATTTTTACTGCCTTTTATATACTTCAAAAGAGTTAGAATAAGTTAGTTTGGTTACAATATCTTGAAAACTAACAAAAAACGGCCGAAAGGGAACTTGACCGTTATATGATTTTTAGATTCGATCTGCCCCAATTTGACTTATTTACAGCAACACGTGCAGCGTGTTCCAAACTTTAAAAAAAATCATTCGAATTAACTGATCAGTTTACGTTGTAAAGCAAAAACTTTAACCTTGAGGGGTAAGAGAGATAGACAAATTGTTGTATTTAATGGTATGGAACGGTATCTGTATTGACTAAGGAATGGCATAAATGATGAGATCAGCGGAATCAATTGGTATTCATAGGTATATGAAGCACGTGTAGTTATATAATAATTAAGCTCAAGTGGAAAGAATTGATTTGCTTGAAGTTGAATTTCCTTCCTTATTTCAACGATATAAAAAGGTCTGTTTACCCTACTTTCATCACACTTCTATCTGACAACAAAATGAAATTCCTGTGGGCAGTTTTGGCAATCCTCGCTTTGAGCCAAGCTGATCAAGCTAGCTTGAATGATCAGGCACAGCAACAAGGACAACAACAGCAACAACAATAAGATGATCATCGTTGCGCGTTGAACATTTTGCAATGCATTGAATAAATATCAATTCCGATTAACCTGTATTGTGTTTCTTTTTTGGATCCTTTTTATACCATTCGACCATTGAAAACGGTCAAAAATGGTATACTAACTTTATGCAGAAGTATGTAACAGGCAGAAGGAGACATGGCAAACCTCACAAAGTGTATATATTCTTGCACAGGATCAGTAGCCGAGTCGATTGAGCCATGTCCGTCTGTCCGTCTGTGTGTATGAACGTCGAGATATCAGCTATTAAAAAAGCTAAAGACACAAAATTTGACATGATGGTTTCTGAATACCATACGCAGATCAAGTATATTTCAAATTTAAGGTGCCATTACCACCGCCTACGCAAATTCATAATTTTGTTCATATTAAGAAAAGTTTTAAGGTTACAGCTTTCTGCTTTGGCACACGTAAAGATGCTGATAATATGCACCCAAGTTATAATCCGATCGGACAATAAAGACAGAATTATTCAAGAAAACGTTTTCCATAGTTCCGTTGCCCGCGTCAGTACAGCATATCGTCTGCATCGTTTTAGCCGTTGTGTGTGTGTCTGTATGTATGTGTGAGAGCGAGTTAGTACTATAAAGTGCAACTACGAAGTTGGTCGAATGGTATCTTTCGGTCGGGTGCGGTCGACTGTAGCTTTCCTTACTTGTTTTAATTGTTTAATAACATCTGCAATTGTTTAAAAACTATTTACCCTTTGAAAGTTTTTACTCTATTGCTCTTTTTGATTATGTTCTTTATGCTTTTAATAACTATCAGTTTAATACACAATAAAAATTCTATGAGCAGAAGGTACATGATTGTGGCTCTTATTGGTGGAATAAGTATTACCCACTTAAAGCATTGATTCATCCACGTGGCAATTGATAGTATATACTCATCAAAATATCAAATTCATCGATGTTATAAAAAAAATTATTGCTCTGCAATTTTCCATTAAAGAACATCGTAGGAATATATTTATTTGAGGCCATTGCCTTAATCAGGATTCATTCGACTCCATTTCCAAAAAGATGAATTTGAGGACGCTAGACATCCTATTAAAACCACACATATTTACACGCTACATACATTATGACGTCAGCTGTATTGTCGTTCTTGTTCTGTTATATAAGAAGTTCAATAAAGTGAATAAAATTAATTAGTTGCAGTTTCAGTTTGTTTCCTCATGAAACCAATATAAATAGATCTGCTTAGTCCAACAGTTTCATCAGAAATCAATATGAAGTATCTTCCGATATTGTTATTCGTCCTGTACGCTGCAAATGTTACAAACATAACTGCTGAAGCTGGAAAAGGAAAAGGAAAAGCCTGAATACAACACGGGCTGAAGCTATGTAAATCAACGCATTCAATAAATATCAAACAAAAATATTTCTAGTCGTTTATGTTTGCAATTATTGTATATTATCACAGAGGTACATATGTATATATGTACATATTTATAGAGAACGCAGGACTAAGATCTCCTCCTGTGTAGAGCATAACAGAAATCGGCCGGTAATTCGACTCAATTCAGCTTATTCTGGCTTATATGGTAGACAATACACATCAACAACTTGAAGTGGGAAAACACCAGTTAGCATTATAGTTAAAGAAGACAAAGATAGGCACATTACATCCGAATTGGAATCCGATCGGACAATAATTTATTTCAATTCAGTCTTTGCGGAGATGTATATATTATTTTTGTGAGAGAGAGAATAAGCAGATGTTTTCACCAGAAAAATGGTTTGAGTTTCCATTGTGCATTGGTTGCAAAAGAATTTTTGCTAAATTTGCTGTTGAAATAAAGAGTGTGTTAAATGTTTGTACTGGTTTCTCGAAAATGCGCGAAGGGTATCTTACTGCCGGTCGTTGTCGATACTTATTTATATTTCGCGTACAAAGTGATTTGGCAACTTTATTTATTTATTTGCAGGAGCAGTGGGCGTGACACGAAAAATTGAAATCCATCTCATTCTGCAGATGATATACAAAAACCCAAAAGACAAAATGTTGTATATCTACCTTTTACCTATAGTAGCTGAGATCAGTGTGTTCAAACAGACAGAAAAACTAGCTGGGCCTCAGACCGATGGATAAGCAGATGAACATGAATAATTTGCTTACGATAGTGATGCTGATCAAGAATATATATTATTCTTTCTTTTATTAACTTTTCAACGTTTTTTGTACAAATTTAATAAATTTCAGGACACTCTTTGCGAACGGCCTTACAATCTCTGGTATAGCCCAAAATATGATTTGACGATGTTGCGGTATAAGGATAAGGAAAAAGGTATGTTTAGGTAGCTTATAGAGAAATCTAAAAGAATCGATGAGCAACTGTTAGGAGAAACAATTCCTAGAGACCTAAAGTATAGAACGTAAAGTAAGTATAAACAACTAAACATATTTTTGTTTGATATTTATTTAATGCGTTGATTTACATAGCTTCAGCCCATGTTGTATTCAAGAAAATTATCTTCCTTTTCCAGCTTCAGCAGTTATGTTTGTAACATTTGCAGCGTAGAGGACGAATAACAAAATCGGAAGATACTTCATGTTGATTTCTGATGAAACTGTTGGACTAAGCAGATCTATTTATATTGGTTTCATGAGGAAACAAACTGAAACTGCAACTAATTAATTTTATTCACTTTATTGAACTTCTTATGTAACTACAGATGTTACTGCCTATATTAATAGGCGGAACGACGATGCCACTGACGTCATAATGTATTTAAGTATGTGTTTATAAAAGGAAATTAAACTATATATTCCTTTTAATATGTATAATCAAAGTTAATTACTTTACTGTTATTCCTACGTCGACAGCTATTAGTTGACTTAAAAACTAACAAAATGGATTAATTAAAATTAAAGTAAAGCTTAAATTTTATTTGAGATATTATGTAAATCGAGCATACCAAGGCAGTAAACACACCAATCTATACTTGTCTGGACCATTTAGGACCACAAATTAAAATAATAACTGACAAAAGCCAAACAAAACACTAGTGGCTCAATTTAAATAGAATTTTGACACCTTATTATAAACACAAAGAAAGCCAGATATTGTTTATTTGGTTAAGATATCTAGAAAAATAACAACAATTACCCGATAAAAAAAAAAAAAAAACATGTCAGCTATACCACCTATTCTACCCGCTTTGATTTATTTACAGCGTGCACCAACAAGCAGCACGTGTCCTAATTTTCGTCAAATCGAAGTTCATTAAAATTGTGAAATCAGTTTTTGTTGTATAGCACAAACTTTAACCTTGAGAGGTTATTATGATATAAATAGGCAACTAGATTAATTTTATTGTATGGAGCTAAGTCTGTATCGAATAAGTATTAAAATAACCGGAAACAAATAATATTGAAAGGTATAGGAAGCACGTGTAGTTATAAAAAAAACAAGGACAGGCTACCTTCGAAAGGTTTCGAAGGTTTTATATCATTGCAGTTACTCCACGTATTAAATCGGCCGATAGGTTCTATGGCAGCTTAACGATCTGTCCGATTTTAATAAAACTTGCATTGCATTTAATGGATAGACATATATAAGGATAGACATATGTATATAAGGAAAGTTTTTTTTTTTTTTTTTTTTTTTTGTATTTTTACATTTATACCAATTTGTCAAATAAAAATGTGTTTTAAATAAACAACTATATTACTGCCATGCATAAATCCAAAACTTTATAAACAAAAACATCAATTTGATTAATAAATATAAATGATAAAACTACGGACTACAACTTTTTGAATAAACTCATTTTGTGTTCGGTAATACAAATGGCAGACAACAGTTCGTACTTTCTCTCAATTGTTAGTAAATAAGAAGCACCAGGCCCGGAACAGAAATCAAATGGGGACATTGATGTAAATTGAATAGTTTTTAACAGTTTACCAATGTACTCTTCTTTCCATCGTTCATTCCTTTCAGTTTTCTCGTCCTTTGGGTCTTTTGTGTTCGTATCTGAAGTCTCATCCCCGTTCTCTGCTTTGCTTTCATAAACTTTCTCCTCATTTTCAGGTTTATCTGTACCATCATCTAATCCTAAGAACTTTCCCATTACTGATGGGACGTCTGACGTTTCCTTATATTTATTATTAACTATTTTTAAAAAGTCTTGATCATGATATAATTTGAATGTTTTTTCCGACGCAGTCTGGTCAGAGCCTAGTACCAAACCATGTACTCTGCAGTACCGATAGATAACATCAAAACGAATTTTAGCGCTTACACACACTTGAAATTCCTTAATAAATTTTAGAAATATGTCCGAGCTCAGATCAGAGACAGCAGCTGTATTAATGTACGATTCGGGGTTCAAACAAAAATTGGATCTTATACTGCTGAGTAGGCTTTCTTCCTCAAGTTGGTGAGCATACTCATACATATCTATAGTTACATCCGGGTCTAGGCCATTAGCCAAGTGACGCTTAAACACATCTATACAATTGGTGGTCATGAAGGATACCATGAATTTCTTGCTTAGATAAATCAACGTTTGCACTGTCGACAGGTCATACGTATCCAGTCGTCGGTTATCATGCCAATACAAGTACTCAAGAAATCTTTTAAAATCGGTTCCCGACACATCGTCAAGCACGATATTGTCTGGAATTACAGCCTCCTCGAAATCTCCTTCAAACATGCGTTCAAACACTGGTGAAACATTCATAAGCACAAATTTGTGGCACTTCACCACCATCTTCTCACCAGCATCGTCAAAGACAATAAAACTGCAATCTGACAAGTGCCCAGTTGCTAGCAAATATTCCATACGTTCTCTGGGCTTGAGATCCTGCCAGTTTGTTTCCGAATTCTGCATTTTTAATTTAATAAATTTCATAGCGATATCTTAACAAATAACAAAATTCCACCGATTGGTTATATGGCAGCTATACGATATATCGGTTCGATCCGGCTCGTTCCGACTTATTTACAGCATGCAGCAATAACAAACATGTATACCAAGTTTCATCAACATAGCTCTTAAACTGAGAGACAAGTTTGCGTTGAAACAGACGGACGGGCGGACAGATGGACTGACGGACAGATGGACGGACGGACGGACGGACAGACGGACATGGTTAGTTTGACTCCCCTATTGATGCTGATTAAGAAAATATATATACTTTACAGGGTCGGAGATGTCTCCCAAGGTGCGTTGCAAACTTCTGGCCAAAATAAATACCATGGTATAAAAATTAATTACAATAGAAAGAACTGATCATTGGGTGCTGAATAAAATAATGAATAAATATGGTATGTATGGTAAGTATGGTGTTTCTTTATTTAGACTTCAGTGTATACAATGTCAAGATGTGCATTGTTAACCTATCGTTGATGATTTTGTCGGAATAAATCTCTCTATACCTCACGCTTTTTATCTGCTATATTAATACAAATATTGCTCTAAGGCAGGAAATGAGGCATGTGGAATAAATACGAATAATTTACGGTTTACAAGTGACTAAATTCGCGATTGAGCACAAATGCGCCGCTGGAACAGGGAAAGAGTTGGGTGCATTTTTATTGGGCCTCTTAGCGCGGAGGCCGCGTGAGTGCAATAATATTTTTCCGCCGCTTCCCCGAACGATCAAAAAGCGGCGCATTGCGGTCTGCGTACCACGAGTACCAAAAGAATGGAAGGGGCGGGTCGAGGTGTGTGTGTGTGTGTGTGTATGAACGGGTCCAATAGCCAACGCGTCGACATGGCAGGTCAGATTGAGTGCGGTTAGAGCACGGTCCAAAAGGGGTAGCTGGAATGGGGCAGGGTACTTGGGGAACGGTGACCCGGCGCCGTTTATAAGCAATTTCGCGAACAATGACTAAATTTTCGAGAAAACCCGTGCGAGTATTTTTCTTTGTTAGTGTTGCTGTTGTTGTTGCTGTCGGCCGAATACGAATCCGTATGCAACGCACTGTGCTGAAAATTGGAAAACATGGCAACTCAATGGGCAAGAACATGGCAGAGCAGGCGCAGCTGCACTGGGAGAAATTCTAAGGAAGCTTTGTTAAAGGATAAAACAAATGCAAACCAAGCTCATGCCATATAGAGCGGATATTGTTTATCTGCTATTAATAATATATAAATTATAAATTTATTGTAATATATATATGTTTTTTGTCCATTTACTCAATCTCTGTCTGTATGACCTCCTAGAGGTAACACTTGTAGTTTGTTTTAGAATTTAGCCACGCCCCTTTGCGACCCCGTAAATCATTATAAATCGAAGTACAAGCTTTATTTTAAGGCTAGTTCGCTCATTCTTAGTGAAAATTTGCTTAAAAATTATATATAGAACAATATAATATATTTCCCAGATTTTTCTAAATCTCTAGGCAGACAGTAAATATCATAGCGCTCGCTATATCTTAAAGAAAGTTTTAGAATTTTGCCACGCCCCTTTGCGCCCCCCCCCTTTTCCAAATGACTAAAACTCATATTATAAGCGTAATTTTCATGTTAGATTATTTAATTTTGGTATTTGCAATATTTATCACCAACCAAATAATTTGTAAAAATTAACCTATGTTTGGATAATAAATATAAAACTTATTAGGACATTTCTGCCCTAACAAAATCAGCATTTTTCCCAGTGTACACGTGTGTGTTTGTGTGAAAACGCGGCCATGGTAAAATCGGCATCAGCATCGGCTTATCGTTCAACGTCAGAGGCCGGACATACGCAGGCCTGGCGGGATAGTCCAATGGACGGACAGTGCAAGGGAGACGAGACGAGACGGTCCTGGAGTGCTGGAGCGCTGGAGTGGTGGACGCATTGGCGACCACGGCTTTTGTGGGAGCGCGGGTGTTTTCTGTATTTTTAAGTCCACCACTAAATACAAACGAAAGCACTCAAGCACAAGTTGGTCACGATTGGGACGATTGGGAACTAACCACGGACCGGACAACGGACGGGACAAGCGGGACAAACGGTTAACGGACAGCTGTGTGGGCCACCGTTTCACAGAGTCGGAGAGGGGTAGGTAGAATCAGTAGCAGACATAGCACAGATGCAGAGGAGCAAAGGCAACGAAAAGCAAAAATCGGCCTACTGTCGGGCCCAAATGGAAGTTGGGATTTTGATTGCGAATCGAAATAGATTTTGTGGTATTTTCGAAAGCAGTGTGACTCAATGCGTATGTGCCACTGGCTGTGTATGTGGGTGTGCGAATATGTACTCATGGGTGTGCGTGTATGCGTGTGTGTGCGTGTGTGTGTGTGTGTGTTCATTTGTTACTTTGCTACTGCATGCACAACATTGCGTATACGCGTTTTGTTCGTTTGTTGATTGATTGAGTCAAAGCGAGCGACGTATTAGAAAGAGAGGCAGAGAGTGAGGAGATGTCAGAGCGTGAGTAGGGGTAAAGAGAGAGAGAGAGAGAGGGAGAGAGGCCGCTTTTACACGCTCACTGGCTTCGTTTTGAAAACCTTTCGTTTATTTTGCAATTTGCATTGACGTGCGAGCTCAATTCGCCGTTGTCCGTTGTTCCCAGTTGGGCGCCTATTTACCCCCCCTATACGCAACCCTATCCCCGCCCCATTCTTTGTTTTCCCTTTGCTTTTGCTTTGCTATTTTAATGCGCTGCTCGGTGCATCTGCTAAACAGAAAAGCCGCTTTTAGCCAGCATAATGGTTGGAAATTGGAAAGAGAAACTCGTAACAAGGCTGGAAACGCATTAGAACATCTTCTTTAGCCTCTAGCTAATTCTTTATAAGGTTCTTCAAATTGTCTGTGAGATTTAAAAGGAAGAAAGCAAGCACAATATATGTGCCAGAAATGATCTATTTGCTTTTATTATCAAATACATATGATATCTTTTATTATAGCTTAGACCTTGATATTCTGTTTAATTTGTATACCCTTGCCCCTTTGAAAATGTTACAACAAGGGTATACAGACTATGTGTAAATGTGTGAAACAGAAATAGAGAAGCGTGGCAAGCCCCACAAAGTATGTATTATATATTACTGATCAGGATCTCTAGCCGAGTCAATGAGGCCATGTCCGTCTGTCTGTTCGTTTGAACGCATAGATTTTAACTTCTATAAAATGCAAGAGACATCAGATCTTACATAAAGCTTCCTGAATACCATACTCCAATTTAGTTTATTTTTAATTTTTCTTTGCCACGCCCAATGCCCACAAAAACGGATAATTAACGTTTATATTCAATAAATAATGTTTATAAATTATTCAAGTTATAGTTTTCTGTTCATTTATGTAGTAGGTATCGGCACAATTAATCCCCTTTCCACAATACCCTTCCATAGACAATGTATAAAAATAAGATAAGATCTCAAACTCGAAATCGTTGTCTTCTGTAGGTTTATTGAAATTGCAGCGAAAGAGAAACTAGGAATGGACTTAATTGTCAGAGCGCTGTTTATAATCGCACCGGACCATATACATATATAAGGAGGCTGAACAGAAATTTATGTGTGCGGGAGGTGGAGTGTATGTGTGTGTGAGTGTGTGTGTGTGTGTGAGTCGCATTGTATTTACCGCTCTAAACGGGGATAAATTCGAGCTCGGCTGTACGTGGCCCTGCTGTGACCCCTCGCATAATTGCCCTCTCATTCCCCTACCCGCTGCCTTGTCTGCTACTGCTACTGTTCCCGGCTCGGACGCTGGCTCGCTGTGTATGGCGGCTAATTCATTGGGATAATTGCCAAATGAGCAAATGGGGAGTTTTATTACACGATCTGCACAAAATGATGAGCCAAGCAGAAAAGTCGCCCGCCAGTTGGCAACTGTCCACTCTGTAAGCAACTGTCCACCCTCCGTTTTCCAAACCCCCATTATCAGAGTCTAAGCATTTCAGGGAGAAGCCGATGTCGAGTGTTGCTTGGGATTTTTAATTGTAATTTCCAAATTGGATTTGTGGCCAAATTACAGGGTATCGCAAGTGGAAGTGTAAGTGGCACAAATTGAATTTCCTTTGCCTCCATTAAAGACAAGTGAAAATTCAATTTGAATATATTTTTTCTTTCCTTTTATTTCCTTATACGTTATGCAAAATTATTGACGCGCGCATTCCCATTCCAATTCTATTAGCCAACCCGTTATCCTGGCCGCGATGACGACGCATTTGGGGCTGCTCAACGAGTTGGAAAATACCCTGGGAGTTGGAGGAGCATACACCTGGTCGGAGTGGGAGGCGAGGCATACTATGCAGATTCACTTGCGCACTCGCCAAATGCCCCCGGGGGGAATCCTTTAGTTATCCTTTAGCGATTTTTCAAATAAACACGCAACGCAACACACACACACCCTCCTGGGTGGGTGTGTAACCCACACGCAATGTGCTTTATTTTCATGTTTTTCTTTTTTGGCTGCTTTGCCTGCGGCTTAAAAAAGTTTGACGCGCAAAAAGTATCCGATTTCCTCGCACTGAAACTGAAACCCAAATTCGTTTTGCAAGAATCTGTGGGAATTGATACAATTTTCTGTTCGTCTTTTGTTACCCTGATTTGGGTTTATTGTCAATGTCGTTTCGCACCGATGATACTATAGCGACAATGCGGCACTAGTATGTCGCGCCTTCAGGACATTCGCACTGACATCTGCGAAAAAATCTGCCGAAACTCATCCCCACCTCAGGGCCTGTGCCCTGAGCTAATGTTCCCCTGTTCCCCTGTTCCCCATTTCCCTGGGTGCCTAAGTGCGCGTGACTTTGACAGATTTTGTCAAAAATGTGTTTGCCAGATTGACTGATTACTTTGTCGAAAGGGTGACAAAACAGGCTGTAACTAGTTAGAGATTTCGAATTGAAGATAATGAGAAAATATAAATGATTTTTAAAAATATTTTATTTTCATATACATTTTGATGATAATTAAGTTAAGCTTGAAAGATAAATCGAAAAATTAAATTTACCCATTTATATACCCTTGCAGAGGGTGTATGTTTTTTAGCCAGAAATTTGCAATGCACCTTAGGGGACATCTTCGACCCAAAAGGTATATATATTCATAATCAGCATCAGCAGGGGAGTTAAACCAGCCATGTCCGTCTGTCTGTCGCAACGCAAACTAGTCTCACAGTTTTGGAGCTATCTTGATGAAACTTGGTACACATGCTTCTTATTGCTACACGCTTATAATAAGTCGAAATGAGCCGTATCGGACCGATATATCGTATAGCTGCCATAGAACCTATCGGTCGAGTTTTGATAAGGATAAAGGGAACCTTATTGTCGGACACGCTCGACTGTAGCTTTCGTTATATGTTCTGTTCAAAATGACTGCAACATTCTCTTCTCTCTTCTAAAAGTAATAAGTGATGTTTTTTTTTTTTACTGATACATTTTATTTCATTTTATTTGTCTGAATGTTGTACTGCTGAAATGTTTCCTGGCTGCGGATAGTAATTTGCATGGGTGTTGGCGACCACCAAAAGTAATATCCAATGCAACTGCATTTTGTCAACTGTAACTAGGGCCCATTTGGAGAAGCTATAAATACTCTTTGAAGCGGAGCAATATGTGGATTAGTAACAAATCGATTTACGTGTTATCGAACCAGAACTAAATAAGTTATTAAAATCTTTTGTCACGTTTTACATAAGTTGAGGCTTTACATAAGGATACCAGGAAATTTGCCATAAAGAGATCTTATATCATAAGCTTACTTTTGTGTTTATGAGCCGATTGAAATTAGAAATATATGGGTATATTGTATATTTATATAAAAAATGTATTAATTAATTTTCATTTTTTTTGTATTCAATGCTTTTATGTTCAAGACACAGTAGACTGAAGACGTAACAAATCAATAATGTACACTTAATTGAATCTGTTATATAAATATTGATTTGTATAAAATACAACTACGTATATCAATTGAAAGAACGATTATGTCATTATTATTGATACGATATTCTTGCGTTAAGATATCAATACGATAAATAATATATAGCAATATTATATGGTAAATTTTATTTGACAGTTACTTTACTTAGCACATTATTTTGCTGTTTAAATAATTGAAAATTATTTGATAATTTATATGGTCTGTGAAGAACGTTGTTTGAAAAACTGCTGTGTTTAATATTAAATTATTATGAGTATGCCAGAAGATTTTAATTACATCTTTGTGCAGCAAATTATCAATTTTTATCAATTTTAATATTTAAAATAAATAATATAAGAGAATACTTATACCAAATTTGGTGCCTTTAGCATTAATAAGAACTGAAATTATACATATTTGCACAGAGATAACAATTTCGGAATGTTTCCAATGGTCAAAAAGTATACAAATTTTAAAGACATAAATTATTTGGTATTTATCCAGTACATTATTTATTGTTATTTAATGCAGAGCAACGCTTAATATCAAATGCAACACCCAAAGAAAAATCTTTTTAATTTTCTTTTTTTTTGTAACTTTATTTGATTTTGTGGTTTATTTGATGCGTTATTTATAATATATATAATTATATCATTATAATACATATTATTCATCAATGAGATTAGCTGGAATTGGGAAATTAAAGCCACGACCAGGTAGAGCAACGCTTAAAACCAAATATAATAGCCAAAGATAATCCATGTTGCTTGGTAATTCTATGATCTGAAAGAAACAGATGTTTTATATGCCTTTTTGGGGTGTAAAAAAGATTGTAATTGTAACAAATCAATTTCCTTAATCAATTTCAACGCCGATGATGCATTTCATTTAATTAATAATTTTTTTATTTTCTATCTAAATTTAATTTATAAATATTTAAAATTATTTTCATTAAATCTATTTTTAAATAATTTATTTTAAAATATAAAATGTAGTAAATCAATTATTTTTTTAAATAAATTTTGTATCTGTTTTGACCGCTATATATGGACCTATTTTTAATTTATTTTCTTAATTTTATTTATATTTTTTTAAAAATGATTTTGATTATAATTTTTGTTTATTTTCTTTAATTACCTTTCTATATAACTGTCTTAATGAGTTAGTTTTGAACAAGAAATCTATTTTATACGCCCTACCAATTAACCCAAATTAAGTTAGTTACGGGATTACGTAAGTTAATGAATTACGATATGCCTAATTAGTTTCGGAAATAGTTATGCTTCCATTTTGTATTAAAGTTTATGCAGGGTATACAAACAATTGGCATTAGAGGGTACAACTCACCTAATCATTATTCAAAATGTAAACTGCATTAGCTGCTGCCGCGGGATGTCGCTTCATGACTTAATTAGGAAATTCTCTTGACAGTGCAAAGCAATCAATATCCCCAAGTGCAACGCCCAGGATTGTGCGTCATTATGACAATCTCAGGCGCCTTGCCCTGGTTGCCCTGAGCTGAGCTTCACTACTTCTCTCTCTGCCTTCTTCTCACTTTCCCAATTTATTTTATGCAATCCTGGGGCGACGTGGGGGCAAGCGCAGCGAAACTGTCCCGTTGCAACAAAGTTGAGAAAATTCAACACCTCCCCCCCCAAACCCCCCCTCCCCGCACCAACGTTTCTTCTGGCCACGTAGCGGCCCCATGCCATTCGTGTCATTCCACTTCCACTTTGGGCAGCTCAATTTTTTTGCACGTTCGTTACTATTATTTTATTTTATTTTTCATACTATTTTATTTCTTTTAATACCCTGTAGCTGTGATTGGCCGGCCACGAGTACGGCTTGATTAGGCCTTAGAATTTAAGGCTGCGCTTAAAAGTATGCAACATTTTTTTAATTCAGCCTATGTGCAGTAAAGGGGAGGGAAATTCAAAAATTTCTACACACATCTTCTTTAGAGCGTGTTAAATGTGCTTTACTGGGTATCCTCAAGTCGCGTAGTCTGCACCAACTCTTAAACTTTAACGGATTTCTTCTTTTTCTTTGCGCTCGTGATATTTTTTATTTCACAATTTTTATATTGCACATACAGACTGCATGTGTGTGTGCCTGTGTGTGTTTGCGAGTGTGTGTGTGTGTGTGTGTGTGTCTGTATTATATGTATTATTGCCGCGCGAACCAATAACGATTGACCGGGGCAGCGCGCTTCAGCTTCGCCATTGGTTTGGCCACATCCTCCTGCGCCCGCTGCGCCAGACTACTAAGCTAGCAGAACGTCTGTGTATGTGTGTGTGTGTGTGAGTGAGTAGGGGCAGCTGACCCGATTCACCTGTCGCCTCCTTCTTTGTATTGTGGTTATGATAGCAGCAGGTGCCAGCAAGTCGAGCCACAGCTCTTGCTTGCAAGAAGCCCAGCCCCCGTGAAATGGCAACCTTCCCCTCGGGCTTTTCCCTCCGGCTCTGTCCACGCTCTGCCAACGTCAGCTCTGCGCTGTCGAGGTCAGAGCGCCAAACCATTTTTATACGATACGCTTTGGCCTCGCCGTTCTGACCAGGCAATATAATTTATTGAAGTTCTGGCATTTTTCAAAATGAAATTCTTTTTAACGATGATTGAACTACGTACGTGTGCAGCTCTCTCTTTCGTTCTCCCTCTCCCTTTCGCTCTCTCTCTCTCTCTTTGTAGTGCTATCTCTGTGTGTGTGTGTCCATTGTTATGGGGTCCGTGTACGGGTCCGGGTACGGTTGGCGCACGTTTGGCCTGTCCATCGAACGCCATATTATTGGTCGATTGAAAAGTAAAACATTTTTTATTATCCGCACGTGTGCAGCCTCCCACAGTCCCAATGGACGTCCACCGCGCCACCTCTTCTTGCTTCACACAATGTGCCATTTTATGACTACAAAAGAAATACGTGCATGTGTTAGTGTGTGTGTGTGTGTTAGTGTGTGTGTGTATTCGTTGTAAGATACATAAGCGTAGCTGCTGCGAGGCGCATCGAATTGGGTGGGTTAGTTGGGTCGCTTGACCGCCCAGCCTCGCCTCGCCCACCTGTCGTTGTCCATAAAACTTTGGACTTAACTACCCTTAGGTGCGGCCAGAGCTAGGTGAGCTCATGGCTTTTATGATGCCCGCCGCCCCCCCCCCCCTCCCCCTTTCCCCCGCAAGCTCGTCCGACCCACTTTGTGGAGCTCCTTCATATTTGATAAGCAAGTTTTTCTCTGCTGCTGCTGCTGCTGCTGCTTCTGCTTCATTCTGCTGCTCGCTGCACGCCATCAATATACTTGACTCCCTCTCTCTCTTTCTACCTCTCTTCCTATCTTCCTTTCTCTTTCCTTCGCGCGCTCGCTGCTTGCTTTGCTCTCTTTCTTTTGGTTATAAAAATATTTCATTCAATTTTTTATTTTTGCCTTGCGCTTCTTGCCTCTCGCTCTCACGCACGTGTCAAGCGGGAGAGAGAGAGAGAGAGAGAGAGAGTGAAAGAGAGGGGGCAGCGCTGGTGCTATTTCGCTTGCACTCGGTCTCTATGGTTTTTATGTCCAGCGATTTATTTGCTCAGCCAGCGGACCACACGGTTTCTCATTTTTTTTTGTTCTCCATTCTTTCTTTCGTTTCGTATGTTTTGTGCCCGTGGCCACAGGTCGGCGACGCCATCGTCATCGTTTTCTACGCTTTCCTCCAGCTCGGAGCTTCATAATTTCTCTCTCTCTCTCTCTCTCTCTCTGTCTCTCATTCTGTGTGGCACGTCTCAAGTCTTCGCCTCGACTCGAACATTGGTCAAGCCAGAGCGAGCTAAGTTTCCATTCTCTTTTCGCTCTGCAGAGCGCTGTGTGTGTTTGTTTGCACTTTTATAACAATGTTAGCGTATTGGATGGCTGCTCGTATACCCTCTGCCCTCTCCCCCTCTCCCCCTTGCCCCCCTCCCCCCCACTGCTTTTTTGGCTGAGTCCTGTTTCCTGCTGGGTACTATTTTTGGCTGGGTGTTGACTCTGCGGTTGTGTCTACAATATGATGTCATGCTTTTTTATAGTTCTTTGAATTACTTTATAAATGCGACCATGTGGGCCATTTCTTGAATTTTATGAAAATCGCATGTAAGAAACGCAACAATTAAAGTAGCTCAAGGCAAAAGCAGCTGCGCTAGAAATCATTGCATACTTTTCAGCTGCACACCTAAATAAAACTCCAAGCAAAACTTTACTAGGTAAATGAGATGCCAATTATATTTATATGAATTGCTTAATTATTGCTTTTTATATATGTTTTTCATATATGTTTCTCTTCATATTTGTAGTTCTCAATTTAATTTGTGCAGTTTATTATTATTAAATTTTCAATAAATTTTAATTGTATTATTGAGCAAACAAAAAAAAACGTAGCATACTTTTGAGAGCAAACAATAAATGCCTTTTGCCAGGAAATTCTCGCTTAAGCTAAAATAGCGAGCTATCACATAGAGACGAACACACACACACACTCACACATCTGCTGCCCAGTTTATATATGTATGTGTGTGTGTGTGTGTGTGGTATCCATTTCGGGCTGGGCCAGTTTTTGGCAATTTATTTGAGCCATTAAAATTGTATGATAAACCGAGGGCCATTAATTGTGTTGCTTAATTTTCGTTTTAACGCATTTTATCAAGCAGAGCGCACAGGGAACGGCACGGACTACGAATGGACTGGCAACTGAGAACTACGGATTACCTTGGCGTTTGTCTGTGACTAGTGTGCGCGTATGTGTGTGTATGTACATACATATGTGTGTGTGAGTGTGTGTCTGTGTAAGGGAGCATTTCGAATTGCTTTTGCAGGTTCTCCGCCCTCTATCAACAGTGGATAAGGTTCAGTTCTTTCTAATGTGTTTTTATTTGTGGCGAATGCGCAAAAAATCAATGGACAGTCAAGGGACATGGGTGCTCTAGGGTAGAAGGAGGGGAAGGTCTGAGGGGAAGTGGACTGCCGCCTTCGAGTTGGGAACTGTACACTGGACACTGGTCAGAACTGGGGCTGTCATAGACTGCGCATTGTTCGTAGCGGTAATTGCGCTGCCACAAATGACACACACACACACACACACACACACACACAGAGCGAGGGGCGATCGATGGGTTTCAATTTCCTTATATTTGATTTAATTGCAGGAGTTTTCAAGCATGGCCTAAATGAAAAGCTGTTGAAAGCCTTAAATGAAATTTAATTAATTTTTTTTTAGTAAAATAATAAAATGAAAAAATATTAAGAATTTTTTGTAAACTTTTGGAAATTTCAAAGGCAAGGTAAAAGTATTGTATTACTCTTAATTTAAGATATTTGCATTAAATATTTTTATTAAAATTTTTGAACCTTTCTTAAAAAATCTATTAATCAATTTACATTCGATAAACTAGAACTAAAACATTTTATCAATGATCGTTTTTTTAAGCTTATATTTATTTATTATTTTTAATTATTATTATTTATTAAAATTTAATGAAATTAATTTAAAACTACATTTAATTGAATAATGAGTACGAGCTGCGTGAATTATATAAATTTAGTTAACATATTTATTTTTCTTTTTATATTCTTTTTTTTCTTTTTTTTTAATTAGTATCATTATTTTTCTTGTTATTATATTTCCGTCTTAGGGCTACCCTCTTGCACTGCCAATTCCAGTCAACTTTCCTGCTGCCCCTCGCATCTAATAAGGTTTAAGGCGGAGTGGACAGAGCTATCTAACATAAATTGAATTTCATAAAGGATACTTTTCTGACCATTATGTATTTACACGCACACGAACACACAAACACACTCACACCCAAGGCGGGCAGAAACGTTTGGCACATAAGCTGAGCTAAGGCGCTGTGAGTGTATGTGTGTGTGTGTAAGTGTGAGTGGGTGGGCGCCATCAGAGCGCTCATATCTTAACATTCTGCGTTTACGTTTCATATATGTGTATATAGCAAAAATATATGTGTATGCTTATATATAAATATGTGTGCTTGTGTGTGTGTGTGTAAGTGTGCACGTGCGTTTAACATTAGGCGGGGGCGAGGCAGCGCGCTACCAGTGTGTGTGTGTGTGTGTGCAGGGTATTAAAGTAGGTTGGCCTGGTGGTATGCGTTATACAAGTACTCGCACTCGTATATGATTTTTATTGTTATTGTTTCGTTCCTCTATTCATATGTGTGTGTGTGTGTGTGTGTGCCACATACGTGTGCCTGTGTATGTGTATATTTATTTTGAGGAAAAATCGAAGAATATACGAAAAAATTAAACAATAACAAAACGACGACCGCGACAGACGGACAGACAGTTAGACAAGGGGGGCAGAGTTGAGTCGCAGCGGAAATCGTTTCTCAAATGAGCTCGCCCGCTTGCCTTGTCCTCCCCCCACCCACGCACACCCCTCTGCATGTGTATACGGTTATAATTGGGTGGCATTCGTGTGTGTGTACCAAGGGTGCCGCTAAGGGTGGCGCGTTACGTACGGCGTCGCATTTCACCCCCCAAAACGCGTCGCATTTTTCTTTGCCCTTCTTTGTTGATTTAAGCGCCCCCACAGCGAGTGCACAGTCAGTGTGGGTGTGCGAATGTGTATGTGTGCGAATGTGTGTGTGTGTTAGTTTTTAAGGGCTGCTCTTGTTTGCTGACGTCTCCTTGCTTGCTGTCAGCGATTTCCTTGTGTTTGTGGTTGTAATTTTGATGCCAGAGCAACAGCAACAGCAACAGCCACTGCAACGTGCAGACAGGGGGTAACTGCTAGCCCGACTATATAGGCAACTTTATGGATTATGATATACATAACTTTATGTAATAAGCGACTGCGCCACTTCCGTTCGTGTGTTTTCACTTCGCTGCTCGCTTCGCATTGGCTCAATTTCTGACGCAGACGCATTTTTGATCCCCCCTCGAAAATTTCATAATTTTTGTGGTTACTTTCATAATTTCGCTTATGAAAACGGGGCGTGGCCCGCAAAATGGCGACCTAAGTCGGCGTATGCGCAATATTTAACGGAGCAGTAAGGAAAGAAAAGTAGCAGATTGAATTCATTTAATTTAGCTGGAATGCTATTTGATTTTATAAATTAAACATTTATTAATTGTCCTCGAATTGAACTTGAGTTTTTCTTAGCCACTTAGCTTTAAAGCTGTTAAATTGATATTCATAAATTACTGATTTGCGTCGCTGTTTAGCGTGGCATTCCCAATTAAAGATTAAGTTAATCTTCGTATGATTTTCAAGAACCTTTATGCGACATTTGGTGTCTCTAGCTTGTATAGTTACTAAAAACCAGATGCTCATACAGACGGAAATGGCTGAATCGATTTAGCCTTTCTTCTTAAGGCATTTCACGTCTTTTTCTGCCTGCTACAAATATTGCTAAGCCCTGTTAAAAATTTACCATAATTTAGATAAAATGGAAGTGTATGCACTTGTCTGATATTAGCTTCCAATTTATATGGCTATTATAGTTGAATATACAAAATTAAGTTGAGAAAATTGACTTGTAACCGTAGCATGTTTGCATTTCATTTTACAAACTCAATATAAATAGATCCCTTTAGTTGCACACCAAACTTATATAGAAACGAACATGAAGCTCTTGAATCTATGGGGATTCTATTTGATTTTAAGCGTTGCTTTGCCTTGCAGAAAACACATAAATAATAATAGATTTTCGACTCTTTTTGTGCAACATTAGTGAAGATGCCGATTGAGTATTTGAAAAATTCGAAATTAAATTATTTTTAAAAAAAAGGTGTACCCCTTTAAATATAAGGATGAAGTAATAATATGTAATAATAATAATAAGAATTCACAATATAAATTCCTTTTTAATTGATATTTATTTATTTTATTGTTCAATGTTTTACACACATATATTTTGTGTAATCACTTGTCTACAAATGGGGTTTGCATGTCGTGGAGACTCCATTGCCACACACGAATACATGAATACTCATAGCAAGTTTGGTGCCCCAGACATTTATAACAGCTGAGTTCCTTGCGTTTGCGACGTGGCGTAATCCTAAAAATATATTGTAATATATATATTCTTTGTGGGGTCTGAAGAACAGATCTACTTATATGGGATTCCTTGGGAAATAAATGTTAGTTGGAACAAATCAATTTCTTAAGGACTTAGGTGGAACGGTAAAAGTTGATTTCCTATAGTCGGCATTAAATTTATTTTCTACATTTATGAAAAAAATATATACAACTTCTTATAAGAGGTTATAAAATATATATATATATATAGTCACTCCACCAACAAGTGCCTTGTTTCGAGAAATGAACGGAATGAAGTTTTATTCAGATTCTGCTTTTAATTCAAAAATTGTACTAGAATCAAATGTGAGTATTTTTAAACCGCATACGATAGAGTTATTGCTGATTTCTTTTCAATATTCAATCAATTAACTAAAGGTTTTTCTATGTGCCTCAGAGCTCCTATATTTCTCATTTACAAATCAATTATAGTTTGAAAATATTATCCTCTTTCTGAAGAACATAATTCATAGCTCATTTACCTATGAGATTGTGATAATAAAGAAGAAGAAACAAGATAGAAATTAAACGGAATTGATATTTATTCAATGCATTTCTAAATGTTCAATATGCAACGATGATCATCTTATTGCTGTTGCTGTCCCTGTCCTTGTTGCTGTGCCTGATCATTCAAGCTAGCTTGATCAGCTTGGCTCAAAGCGAGGATTGCCAAAACTGCCCACAGGAATTTCATTTTGATTTCGAATGTAAGTGTGATGAAAGTAGAGTAAACAGACCTTTTTATATCGTTGAAACGAGGAAGCAAATTCAACTTCAAGCTAATTTATTTAGTTCCACTTAATCTTATTTATTATATAACTACACGTGTTACGTATACCTATGAATATCAATTGATTCTGCTCATGTCACTATTTACGCCAGCGGAACAATGTGTCATAATTTATGGCAAAGTAATTTCCAAACTTTTTTCATTTTCTTGAGTTTGATGAAAGTTTTTTAATTCATTTTTATTGATTTTATTATTTTATCTTGAACCCACAGTATTTGGTAATCAGTTGTCTACATAAGCAGCTGGGTTAGAGTGACGAACCTATTGTCCTGCACCCTTTAGAGCAACACTTAATGTCAGATATAATACCGAACAAAATTTTATGTTGTTGTTGTGATTCTTAGGAACTGAAAAAGAAAAACAAATTGATTTTATTTTACATAATTCAATTTGTTTTATAACTTAAGATTTATCGTTTACGTCATTATTTACGTCACTTTCTTTGGGCATCTCTCACAACGAACAGTTTATAAATATACTTAAAAGTTAAATTTAGGTTATAATTCTTTAAAAACTTAAAAAATTAACTTAGCTTTGCGTTTGTATCAAAGCATATGATTTGGTTAAAAGTTTAACTAACACTTTTTTATTTTTAAAGAATCATCAATATCATCACTTTGTCAATCTTTACTTAAGGTTATACCCAGAGTACAATATATTAAAAATTTAAATTATTTATAATTTTTTTTTTATTTTTATTGGTTTTATATTTATTAAACGACGTTTCTGAAAAGGCTATTATTTATGACAAGCTACATTTGATATTTTGTCATTTAAAAAACATTGCAAGCATATAAAACAATTAAGGAAAGCTACAGTAGGGCGCGCCCGAACGTAAAATACCATTCGACCAACTTGGTAGTTGCGCTTCAGAAATGTCAATAGATGGCGCTATCTCCCTTTTAGACACACATACAGACAAAGACTAAAACGATGCGTCACGAAATGCTAAATACTAAAGAAAATACTAAATACTTTAATTAATATTCGTAAATTATCGCTTTGTGTGGGCGGTGGGCGTGGCATCTTAAATTTGAAATATATTTAACCTGCGTATGCTATATCATGCCAAATTTGGTGTCTCTAGCCTTTGTAATAGCTGAGATCCGACGTTCATACAGATAGGCAGACGGACATACGGTCAAACGGACAGACACACATATATATATAGCTTATGGGGTCGGCCACGCCTCCATCTGCCTGTTACAAATTTAGTACACAATTTTTGACCATTTTTAATAGTCGAGTGGTATAAAAATTTAAAGTTATATCCAGCAAAAAATGACTGTAAAAATAAGGGAATTAAGGCTTGCTTAGCTTTGGTTTCAAAGCAGAATACCTAAAAGGTTTGGTTAATAAAGGAATAATACATTTTTACTATTGCCACATTTTGTCAATCTTTGCCCATTAAGAAATAAAGAAGATAATACGAAGTTTTTTTTTTGCCCAAGTTAATTGCCATTTATTTTTATTCCATTGCTTTATAGTTTTATGTTTGAAACACAATCTTGAATAATTGGCTGATTACAAGGCAGGTGGTGGTGCTGCTGCGGACGCGTTCTTAGCATCTGCTGCAACGCTCAAAACCAAGTATGCTACGAATGCCCAAAGATATTTCATTTTGATTTCTGCTAAAAGTGTAGGATGAACACGTCTTTTTATATCGTTTTGATGAGGAAAGAAACTGAAGGCGTAACAAATCAATTTTCTTCACTTCATTCAATATGTTATATAACTACAAATATGTATCCATATTCTTAACTTTAACAAGTAAAGAAAACTACAGTCGAGCGCGCCCGACCGTAAGATACCATTCGACCAACTTCGTAGTTGCACTAACTAGTACTAACTCGCTCTCACACACACATATATAGACACACACACAAAAGTCCATGGCCTTTTACGGTCAAAATATGATTGATTTTGATGTACGAGCAGCCGGGTAGCGGGTACATTATAGTCAAGCACACTCGATTTCTTACTTGTTTTTTTTGCAATTTAAATAAATTGAAGTTTGTCACTTTGATATTTGGCTAAGATGATATTTTCTATCGATTTGCGAATGTGGTGGGCGTGGTATCCAATATTTTAAATAAATTGTATATTTCTATAGTATAAAAAAATATTCATATTCAAAAATCATATTCGATTTTTGATATTTTTTAAGATATCTCTAAAAACTTTTCCAATCTATGTATCATTCAAGACTATACAATTTTCCACAATTTCGGAACGATATATTGCATAGCTGCTATAGAATCAATTGGTCGAGTTTTGATATTATTTTAGATATCGCTATGAGGTTTTTGTGCAGTTTTATATTAAGAGTGACTGCAAGGCATCAGCACGCCGATTTTTCAATGATTCAAAGATATTAGAATCTTAAACACATAAATTACTTGTGTATCATTTCGTCACAACACAATTAATGCTGACATTGATTCAGTATTTTATCAATTCACTTAAGGTTCCTCTATGTGCCTCAGGGCTCCTATATTTCTCCTTTACAAATCAAGTATAGTTTATAATTAATATTATCCTCTTTCTGAAGAACATAATTCATAGCTCATTTACCTATGAGATTGTGATAATAAAGAAGAAGAAACAAGATAGAAATTAAACGGAATTGATATTTATTCAATGCATTTCTAAATGTTCAACATGCAACGATGATCATCTTATTGCTGTTGCTGTCCCTGTCCTTGTTGCTGTGCCTGATCATTCAAGCTAGCTTGATCAGCTTGGCTCAAAGCGAGGATTGCCAAAACTGCCCAAAGGAATTTCATTTTGATTTCGAATGTAAGTGTGATGAAAGTAGGGTAAACAGACCTTTTTATATCGTTGAAACGAGGAAGCAAATTCAACTTCAAGCTAATTTATTTAGTTCCACTTAATCTTATTTGTTATATAACTACCCGTGTTATTTAAAACAACAAATGTCAATTGATTTCGACACGTTATTATTAGATCGTTATTCGATACAGATTCCGCTCCATATTATTAAATGGAACAAATTGTCAACTTATATCAGAGTTGTAATCAAATATATAAAAATATCGGAACGATGTGTCAAAATTATTGGCAAATTTCGATCTGGTAATCTTCTCATGTTCCTAAGTTAGATGAAAATTCTATCAAATTGATAATTATTTATTTTATTGTTCTATGTTTACTACACAATATAACATAATGATTCGTCGACAAAAGCGTCTGGGCAGATATACAGTGGTGCTCATAGACTTAAGTCACTGCCACTACCATAAACTGTTTTCTTGATAACTTTTTTGAACATATTTATTTCGTTATTTAAGCAGCATTATCATAGTAAAAATTACAAGTAGTAATTCAGGGGCTCCCAAAAAAATTGACCAAATGTCAAAAAGGAGTATTGCGCCCTGCTCAAATACTTAAGCCACCTTGAGCTAAAATCGTGAAACTTGTGTTTTTTTCCGCGAAAGTTGTGCTTGTTATTTTCTAAACTAAAATATTGAATACTAAATACATTACCGAAAACAATTTGACCGCTATGTCTATGAGCAACACTGTAATTCCCAAAAAATTTCATGTTGTTGTGATTTGTAAAAACTTAAATACAAATTGGAACAAACAATTTTGACCACATAATTAAATTTGTTTTGAAAAAGAAAGGAATGATTCAATCCTGTTATTTAATTTGTTCATTTTTGACTATTTTCAATGGTACAAGGAAATAAGAATTTAAAGACATACATTATTTGCGTTTAATATTTATTTATTGCATTGCTTTATGTTCACTACTATACACAGTGTAAGAAAGTCACTCATCTATGAGAGCATTCGGATTGGGGTGATTGAATCCAATACCAGGCAGGGCGACGCACACAGCCAAATATATTATATACATAAAATTCATGTTAGTTCTGAAACAAATTGTTAAAAAAGCAGGTCTATTTATAAGGGAAATAATACGGAAATAATTGTAAGATGTGACAAATCAATTTCCTAAATACTTAGATAGAACGTTATAGATGCATTTCTTATAATCGACATTAAATATATTTTCTACGGCATACAATTTTTGATATTTATATATGTTTTTTTATTTATATACACATTGATGTGATAGAATTGTCATATGTTTATTTATTCATCTTCTATAATAGCTACTGCTACCACTACCCCATCTTATAGTTGAAAGTGGCAAGTGTATAGGGTATCTTAGCGTCGTAGCATATTCTGCTTGTCTTTGATTGTGCAGTTGCCTTTTGTATGCGCTTTGCTATGTTTTCTCTTTGCTGCCTTCTTCTATTGTTGCTGGCTCACTTTGAACTGGACATCGCTTTCGCACATTGCACACCACATGGCGGGGGGAAAGGGGGAGTGTGGAGCATTGAGGATGTATGTTTGTGTAAGTGTGTGCGTATTTTTCGTTTCATTTGATGAGACATCCGGTAGTTTTTCAGTATTTTCTACAAAAAGTAGATTTATTATACGCGGCACTCAGAGAGACTTAGAGCGAGACAGCAAGGCAAAGGAGCGAAAGACTGGGAAAGGAAAAAGAAAAAAAATAAACGTAGCTACATTTGTGGGTGGGTTGAAAAGTTTTCTACGTGCCATAGCACATGCTGGCACACACACATGCACACGCATACACAGTGTGGTGGTACATACAGGTGTGTATAGGTGTATATAAGCCAGGACTTAAGTGCGTCGAAGCTGACTAAGTCGATGCGAGCTTGCATTGAATCAAATAAAAAACTGTTGCATACTTTTAGGCATGCCTAAGAAAACTGCAACTCGATTTGTGCCTTAATACACTTAACTTTGTGTGCTTGAAATGTAAAAAATACTGCAAATATATCGTTTTTTTCTAAGTACAATAAATGTTTCAACACAAATATGTGTTTTATTGTGCAAAATAAAAAATTTCTTTGATGAACTTAAAAGCTGAAAGAGAATCGCTAAAAGTGCCGCAAATAAATCATTCATTCTCTTTCGTTTTAACTTACACATACTCGTACGTGTCTGACTTGGTGTGAGCGGCTCCAGAAAAGGGCAGCGCAACGTAGCGCTTACAGGTGAGTGAAAATATTTTTTATACGATTTTTATTTGCCCGCAACGCTCTCCGTTCATCGCTTTTGTGCTGCCTTTGCACCTGTTTGTGCCTTTTTGTTTTTTTTTTTTTGTATTCTCCTCTCTGTCTTCTACCATTTTTTTCTCCACATTTTTGCTGCGAAAGGTGGAGCACAAGGCGAGTGCTGCAAAAACAAATTCGCCGCAAACTAAATGGGTTTGTGGTGTTAGATAGCGCCCCGCCCATTCCGCCATGCCGCCCACTGACCAAGGTGAGAATGAGAAACGCGACGAAATAAACGTAGAAATAAATGAGAGTAAAAAAAAACAACGCACGGAACGAGGGGAAAAATTAATTTTATCCTTTCCATTTCCAGTGCAGAGTTTCTTCTCTCACTCTCTCTCTCTCTCTCTATGTATTTGTGTGTGTGTGTGTGAAACTTTTTTTTTTGCTTAATACTTATGTGTGGCCACTTCGTTCTGCTTTTCTCTCTACTCTCTATCTGACACTATTCGTCCCATTCTTTGTTGCCTCTTGCATTATTTCTCTCTCATTTTTTGCATTTTTTCTCCCATCTACCTTTTGCTATGAATCTTGAGGTTGAGCACACGACTGGGCGCCATTTTTTATTTTTTTACACCTCCGACAGACTTTGCTTATTTTTCAATACTGTCAGTTCACGCTTTCTCTCTCTCTCTTTCTCTCTGTCTCTGTCTATTTCTCTCACTTTAGCTTTGGTCAGTCAAGTCGCTGGGGAGTGGCTCAGATTGCAAGGGGTGTGTGGGGTGCGTGGGGTAAAAGGGGTGAGGAAGAGATAGTGGAAGGCTAAGAGCTTCGGGCTAGCATATAAGTTTTATCTGTGAAATAATTTATAGAAATGGACAGTGCTAAAAGGGTTTTTTCTCCCGTATTTTTTCATTTCAGATATTGTGAAAATTCGATAAGCATGCGAAGGGGGAGGGAGGGGGTTTTGTGATGAAAAGCTTAAGCCTTTTAGTCTGCCAAGGCAATGTTTGTTAGTCGATAGATTTTCAAAGTTGATAAACTTCGTTTAAGCGTAGTCATATTTCATGTCCATTTTCATGTGGTTCATCTCCACCAATATACCCTTATTTCTTGATAAAAATGGGCTACCTTCGGCACGCCGAATATTAAATCGGCCGATAGGTTCTATGACAGCCTAACAATATATCTGTATGTTTTCAATACAATTTTCACAGTATTTAATGGATATACCTATACAGACAGCTATACGATAAATCGGTTCAACTTTCATAAAATTTGCATAGCCTTTTAAGGACATACTTAGACATAGCTGGGAAAAGTATTTTTTTATCTTTATCTTAATGAACAATAAAACTTGACCGATAGGTTCTATGGCAGCTATATGATATGTCGGTCCGATCCGGCTCGTTCCGACTTATTTACAGCGTGCAGCAATAAGAAACATGTATATCAGGTTTCATCAAGATAGTTTTAAATCTTATAGACTACTTTGCATTACAGCTGACAGACGGACAGACGGACGGACAGACAGACAAACGGATGGACAGACGCACAGACGGACGGACATGGCTAGTTCGACTCCCCTATTGATGCTGATTAAGAATTTATATACTTTATAAGGTCGGAGTTGTCTGCTAAGGTGTGTGGCAACCTTTTGGCCAAAATTAAAACACCCTCTGCAAGGGCATAGAAACAAAAGGAATAAAAAAAATAGAATTGATTTAACAACCTACTCAAATGAAATTATTCTTTATTATTAAGAACTTAAAAAAAAAACTAAAAAAAAATTGGTTAACATATGTGTTTATCGTAGGAGATATGAGAGACTAGTTTGAAAATGGTGACATTTATTAACATGCATGTTAACAATTCCCAACAACAACGTCATCTGCAACATGTTGGGGGATGTAAACTTGATTAAGGTAATTCAGGGCTTATAGTGCGATTCAGTTGTAAAAACTATCATCTAAAATTTGCTGCTTCTAGCTTGCATATTGACTCAGTCTGGGCGTTTAACCGAACAGATACATGGTATAGAAGGACAGACGGACATGGCTCCATTGACTCAGCTAGTTAACCTGAACAAGAAAATATTTATTTGTGGAGTCTGCCACGCCTCCTTTTGCCTCTTACATAGATTTGCACAAATCTTGTATATCCTTTTTTTTTTGACCATTTACAGTGGTCTCAAGGGGTGTAATACTATAACTCCCAAATTAATAAATAGCTCTCCATTTACAAAATATCGAAATTTCTAAGTTTCAAGTTTCCTCATCCATACGTTTGTGCATGTGTGTGTGTGTGTGTGTGTGTGTATTTGTGTTTGTGTGTGTATTTGTACATGCATAAATTAATTTGGCATTTTTCTTGAAATTTCTTTTCACTCCCTACTAAATTATTCCCAATACAATTTCCAATAAACAAATAAAATCAAAGCTCGATGTAACTGGTGAATTGGGACATGGAGCATGCTCGCAGGAGGCACGAGACATGAACAAACAGCAGTAAATGAACAAAATGTTGTTGCTGTTCCTGTTGTTATTGTTGTCGTTGTTGTTGTTATTGTTGTTGTTGTTGCTGTTGCTGTTGCTGTCGGCCATAGAAAATTCTAAATGCTTCAATCAGCAATTCGTATTATTAAATATTAATGCAGAACTCAAGTCGACCTGTCTCGGGCTGACCCTTTCGATGTTCGGCCAAAAAAGGTCAACATGTGTCTGCCACACACACACACACACACAAACACTTACACATACATTCTTGTGTTTGCGTGTGTCTGCAGATAGACTCAGAGCTGGTGCCCCAGCCAATGCCAATTGCTGCTACCGAGTTGAAATCTTGGACATTTTTCATCATAAAGTGGTGGCTACACACGACTTTGATTTCGAATTGGATTTGAATTTGGAATTTTTGGCTTTCCATGGGGCAGTTTTGTTGTTGTTGTGCAGGCCCGCAGGCGTGTGTACGTTTATGTACATACATACACGGCAACTGGTCAACACATAAATATTTCCCTTTGTTTAACACTGGACGAGCACATGGGCTGAGAAAGAAGATGGAGGAGATGCACCTGCCGAGGGTCGTTTCTCCTCTTTCTCTCTCTCTCTTTCTCTTTCTCTTTCCGTCTCTCCCTTTCTCTCTCTCTCTCTGTCTCTCCATGTCTCTGCACAAACAAACAAGCAGACAGGGAGACAGCAGAGACAGCAGAGACATGCAGACAGACAAACAGACAGAGAGCAGCTTGGGCAGTTGGGGATGCTGGGGCTATTCATGTGGCTTGGACTGGCCAGATATGACTAACGGTCGAATGGTCAAGTCAAGTTATTGTCATGTCATGTACGAACCAAGCTGAAGGATAAGCAATTGCGTTGTTCGCTGAGCTTTTTCCAATTTCATTCCATGTTCCACCACACACAACAAGTGTCCGGTTTCGTATTACGTATTCCCTTAAAGCTTTATGGCACAAGCGTTTCGTGGGCAATAAAGTATTCCCGTCTGGCTTATCCAAGAGTTGGAGATACAAAACTTACCCGGAAGATTACTGTATAATATAAGCTACTCAAAAATGGGATGCCACACTCGTATGGGAAGCTATACTAATTACTGTAGCTGTATTTCTTACTTTAATTGCTTTATTGTCCCTAAAACTGTTAGCTAAGCCTGGCTATTTCTACTATACCATAACTATCTAACAATTTTGTCGGCAAACTCTAAGCTAAGTACATGAATTTTTAATAAATTTCCTGCTGAACAAACTCAGCTCGCAAAAATTTTGGTGTGTTACTTCGACTGAAGTTCTTGATAAATAAAATGTTTTGCCTGTTTCCTCTCGTTGAGCATTACAAACAAAAACCCAAAAAGTCTTTGGAAAAACTCTATAAAAAATGCATGGTAACTTCTTAGCAAAGCATAGAGCAAAGTAACTAGTACTAGGGTTCGATTGGCAAGGGGATGGTGTTGGTGTTGGGTCGCAGTTCTTGTAATGTTGCCACATCACATGGATGAGCAAAATGTAAATACAGCCTCTAATGGCCACTCTCTCCCCAGAGTTCCCTGAAAGTAGCCACGAACTAGCCAGTGACTCGACTCAACTCGACTCGAGTCGACTGGACTCGCCTCTCGACTAACTTTCTTCACATTTTGGGGGAAAGTTCAAAGTGACTTAAGTGAAATTTCGCAGCTCGAGGCTGCGCAGCTGGACGCATGGAACATGAGTAAAAATTAAATTGATTTTGTTGGAACATGGCAAAAGTTTTGCTTTCTTTTTTTTTTTTTTGCTCTGCTAGCACATTTTGCCTTTTCATAGTTGGGTTTATGGCAGGGAGTCATATGGGAGAAGGAGCTGAGGATAGAAGTAGGCAAAGGTATACGAAACTTGAATACCTTAGAGTTTGAGCAAGTGTAAACTGTGAGGTTGTAGATCTAGTTTATTTGTAAAGAGACACCCTCCCCTTCCCCCTTCCCCCTCCCCCCCCTCTCTCTCTCTCTCTATCTCTCTCTTACTGCTACGACCTTTTTTTAGCAAAAGTGCCAAAGCAATTTGATTTCAATTAAATTATAAATTATGCCTACTCCGTTCAGGCATTAACCGTATTCACCTTTGACACTTGAAAGTCATTATGAAGATAGCAAAAGGCCCCACTCCAGATGCAGAAGATATCCCGGCAATTATAACGGAATCTAGACATTTATGCACACAACTTGTAGACGGCAAAGCCCAGCCCAGGCATTCCTTTCATCCGACGATTGCTCATCGTCTCCAGCCGTTAACTTCTTCACTCTTTCAGGCAGTCTGTCCATCCGTCTCTCTGGCTGTCTGTCTTGTACCTCCCTCCCTTCCACACACATTCCTCTGGCACTTTTTGATGTAATTTTGGCATTTGCCAAAAAATGCCTGCCGGCTGCCAGACCCAACCCTGTCTATATCTTCGTCTTCGTCTCCGTCTTCGTCTCCGTCTCCGTCTCCGTCAACGCCTTCTGGTAGATGTCTCAGTCGCGATAAGGATAAGGCGTCTGGCAAGGGAAAGCGGACAAGGCAGGCGCCACTCCTGGGAAGGACTCACAAAGTGGCAGGCGTCAAATGGCGACGAAGCGCAAAGCAAGCGGTTTCCGAATGAGACACGCTCAGGCAAATGGAAAAAGTGGCGGGAAATTAGGAAAATGCTGGCATGGAAATGAACAAAACTCGCTGGCAAGCCTGGTAAAACGAAGGCTCGAAATTTGAAATTAAAATTTTAACATTGTACACATAATTTTATACCTTTTGTACGATGGTAGAAACCTTTCTATTTCTTCGTCCCCTTTCTCCCATCTCAAATCGAGGGAGAATGGGCGGATTAATGACTGGAACGTGGCGGACTGACAGTCAAACAAATGAAGACGCTAGCAAAGAAAACTTTCTGCGCCGGAAAATGTCGTGGAAAATGTTGACTGAGTTGACTGACTCGACTCAGTTGACAGCACCTTGTGCCGCATTGACAATTACAAAGGGTTTGCAGTGAACCATATTTTAATTGCTAAGCTGATGAAATAAATTTCTATAGCCCGCCAAGGTATGCACGGCAAAGAAGATAACTTAAGTGCTGAGTAAATTAGTAAATTTGGTTTTAAGCAATTAAAGAGATTTCCAATTATGTTATATGAAATTTACAATAGGCAAGTGAACGTAACTTTTTTTTAGATTGACAGGGATACAAAATGTTTTAAGTGCTAAATAACTATTTAAACTTAATATCTACATGTTCATATCGAGATGAATTTTTTTTACAACTTAGAATCAACTGTAATTGAATTTTATTCACTTGACCACGGATGCTCTGAATAATTTTTGTTATATGATAATACTATATTAAATATGGAAGACTTTCTTATCCTATAAATTATTGAGCATTGGTATAGAAGTATGTTATATAATGACTTGCAATTATGTTAATCAATAAGGTTAAATAACCATTGAAAATTGAAGTAACTTAAAAAAATCTCTATGTTAATTTCTATTATAAAATTCAGCGCTATTACTTCCTAAAACCTATTGCATTGTTATTTTATTTTTTATACCCTTGCAGAGAGTGTATAAATTTTGGCCAGAAGTTTGCCACGCACCTTAGGAGACATCTCCGACCCTATAATGTGTATATATTCTTAATCAGTATCAGCAGGGGAGTCAAACTACACATGTCCGTCTGTCTGTCGCAATGCAAACTAGTCTTACAGTTTTGAAGCTTTCTTAATAAAACGAACCTATCGGTCGAATTTTGTTAAGAATGAAGGATACCTTATCGTCGGGCATGCTCGACTGTAGCTTTTGTTACATGTTCTGTTCAAAATGACTGTACATTTTTGTAACACTCTCTTTTCTCTCCTAAAAATAACATGTGGATTGATTCATTTTATTTTATTTCATTTGTCTGTAATGTTTCCTGGCTGCGGATAGTAATTTGCATGGGTGTTGGCGACCACCAAAAGTAATATCCAATGCAACCGCATTTTGTCAACTGTAACTAGGGCCCATTTGGAGAAGCTATAAATACTCTTTGAAGCGGAGCAATATGTGGATTGGTAACAAATCGATTAACGTCTTATCGAACCAGAACTAAATAAGTTATTTAAATCTTTTGTTACGTTTTACATAAGTTGAGACTTATGTAAAGGAGACCATGAAAGGTCAAACAGATCTTTTTGTCTGGACAAGAAATTATCCATAAAAGATTCGTATACCATAAGCAGATACAATATAAAGAGAATAGTTACTTATATAACCTTTGTGTTTATGATCCAATTGAAATTTAGAATATATATGCACATAGTATATATCTATATCACAAAGCAAGCTCAAAAAGCGTATTATTTAATTTTGAAAGGCGGTGGGCGTGGCACCTCAAATTTGAAATAAACTCCAGGAGCTCTTGATGTTTATATACCTTCATGCCAAATTTGATGTCTCTAGCATTAATAATAGCTAAGATCTGTGTATTCGCACAGACGCGTGACGGACAAACGGACATTCAGACGGACATGACTCAATCGAAGAGCAAAGAGAATATATATATTTTGGTAACGACGGAAATGTGCAAATATGGAAATTGGGTTATATGATTTTGTAATTATCGCCGGCTAATTTGAATAGAAGGTCCCCCAGACCACAAATTGGTATTAGGTGCGCCAAATGTCGAACAAAGGAACAAACCGATGGTGCTGCATGTTTATGGAAATGCAAATGCGTAAAATTTGTGGAAATGGAAAACTGAAAATGGTCAAATTAGAAAATGCAGACCGCCAGCAGTTTTTCGTTTGTTTGTGGGCCGTAGAAATGTTCGGAGCTTGCAAATGTTTGTGGGTCGTGCTCAATTAGCTAAAACCCTTTAATATCTGATTACGAAACAACACGCTATAAATCGAAAGATTTCAACAGCATCAAAAATCAAAATAAACACAAATTTGATAGACAAAGGCAGAAATCTGCAGGAAATTCATCTCTTTCTTCACTTTTTAAAATAAATGATATGCAAAGTGCTAACAACAAAAAATTTAGAAAAATTGTAACATTTTTTTTTTATTTATATATATTTATTTTTTAATCGTCTATCATGGCGCCCGGTTTGCCCCAGTAGCTTTCTACGGTGATAAGTGCAACACTTGAGACAGAAAGAAATATCCACAGTAAATGCATTTCATCAACAGTTACTAAATTTCACCATTGCAAACTATTACAAATCTTTATAAGTAGTGGAGTGGGTTATGAACTAAATTGATTTGCTTCACATAGTTATATGGAACCTGAGTCGAATTGAATTTTTTGTAGAAGTAACGAAAAAGGGCTTCATAAAGTCATACAATAAACATATATTTAAACCAAATTTTTTTTTAGTATTATTCAAGTTTTTAATAATAAAAAATAAATTATTAATTATTTGAAAAGGTTGTTAAATCAATTCTAATTTTTTTTATTCATCTAGTTTTTTATAGCCTTGCAGAGGGTATATTAATTTTGGCCAGAAGTTTGCCAGGCAGCTTAGGAGACATCTTCGACCTTATAAAGTATATAAATTCATTATCAGCATCAATAGGGGAGTCGAACTAGCCATGTCTGTCCGTCCGTCTGTCAGTTGCAACGTAAAGTAGTCTATAAGTTTTAGAGCTATCTTGATGAAACCTGATATACATGTTTCTCATTGCTGCACGCTGTAAATAAGTCGAATCGAGTCGGATCGGATCGATATATCGGCTTATTGGCCTCTCGGCCGATATTTGTCATTTCTCAAGATATCGCCACGAAACTTTCCCGATATATGTCTATGTTTATTCTTTAAATGCTGTAAAAATTTTATCGATACAATATCGAATGGCTGCCACTGAACCTATCGCAGAACCTATTTTGTTTATTGTTTATAAACTGTATTTAGATTGCTTCGTATTCTTGATTTTTTGCTGCCACTTAGGTGAACCTTTACCTGTACGTTGTTTCTTCTACATTTCATGTTTACATCTACTGGAATGGAAATTCGATGCGTACAAAGCATTTCATTACGTATACGCCATGAGGGTTAACCGAAGCGTTGTCGATTAATGTTGCTGCTGGCATTTTCGTGATTGAACGTTTAATGCGCATCGATTAAATATATTTTAATTTGACAGGGACGAGCTCGACGGGTCTTGCGGGCCATGGAATGCTTCCATAATTGGCCCTACGTGCGCACGGCAAGAGACAAGAGAGAGAGAGAGAGAGAGAGAGAGAGAGCGAGAGAGAGGGAGGGAAAGAGGAGGAGAGGGAGACAAAAGAAAGCGTGAATGTTGTTGCCAGGGAGCCGAAACGGGGCAACGTGCGTTATTTTTTCATTTGTTAACTTCCGGTGTCGGTGTCGGTGTCGGTGTCGGTGCCATTGCCGTTGCTGTCCGGGCGCATACACTCGTAATTCCAGAAGACCCGGGGGCTGCCTGACGTTATTTTAATAACGTGCATGCTGCGCATTTAGGATAACATCTGAATTTATGTAACGGCGCACAAACAAAGATGGCAGGCACGTTGCAAACTGGAACGTGGAGCAGGCACAAGTACGAACAACGCGAGAACAGCTCGCATACACACACACACACACACACGCACACGAAATGGGACAGGCGACACTGGCGATGTCCTGGGGTTGCTGACGTGGCGCCCCGAACTGTAAGATTCAAATGAAAACTGATGCGGATTAGTATTTAAAATAATGTCCTGCAGGGATATAATTTTTTCCTTACCTCCACCCTCCAGCGCATTTCTGTCGCAGTCACTTGCCGTTATTTTCTTCTTCTCTCGTTTCCCTTTGCTTTTTTTTCTTCGCTTTCTTCGCACTTTATTTATTTATTTTGCATTTTTTTTTCTCCCCGCTTGGTTGTTGTTATTGTTCTTTTCTCATTGTCGCGTTGTTTTAATTCCTTCGCTCTGCTGGGGAATGTTTCATAAAATTTATATTTGTAGATACGCCCGAAGGGGGCTTCTTCCGCGGCCTGGACATTTTTATTACGAGACAATTTACATATTTTCCTTGTAAAAATTCCACCCAAAGACGCTGAATTGTCATATGACTTCGCCCCAAACCTCTTGTTACTTGTTTGGAAATTAATGTTAATTTTTTTCTTTCTCCACTTAGATTGTCTGAATCGTGGGTCGTCGAACCCCCAAGTGGAAAATGTTAATAATAACAAAACAAAGTTCAATCGAAAAATAATAAAAATACATCGAAACCTGTCGACAGTCCGGCCAGCTCCTGTATCGGTCTCTCTCTCTCTCTCTCTCTTTCTCTTCCGCTCTCTCTTTGTCCCTCTCCTACACCTGACTCACGGTGCTCATTAGGTATTCCCAGAGCAAATTCCATTAATTATCGTTATGTCCTTTTGATGGGTGATTGGGAATGCTTCCTGCTGTTCGCTAAGCGCTCGAATGTCGGAACTTTGCTATTAATACAATTTGCATGGGATTTTCCATTTCATTTTGAGCTTCTTTCGTTCTTTTTAATTAATTGAGCTTTGCCATAAGAATCAATGGACAACATGCAGACTAATTTAGGAATACGTTTGGAGGCTAATGCGTAAATCGATTAGCATTTTAATATATACAATATATACTTATGTACGTTAAATATATTTGCTTTGAATCAGAATCGGACTTTAGAAGAATCGAAAACCGAGTCGGTCCTTATAAAAACCTAGATGTCAGAGCTAACTTCATCGACCGTAGTAGCAAACTAAATTAACATTGCACGCACGATCAAGTTTCTCATTTTTGAAAGGGATTGAAAATAATCAAATTGCTAGCGAATTTGAAACCTTTGCAAAGTTTCAAACCATCGAAATAATTTTAAAATATTTATTCTACAAGGCCTTAAATATTGTCATTTAAGTGCACAAAATAATTTTGAACGCACCGCCTAAAAGTATGCAATAAAAATTACGCCAAACGTACAAGCTGGACCATAAGAAATATTTTGACTTTTGAACGGGGTATTTAACAGTCGGGGCTAAGCTTTTCTTTCCATGTACTTCAATTTATTTTATTCCTTTGTTAATTTCTTACAGTGCACATTGTGCACACATTTTGATTGCATATATATTTGTACGTACATATATAAGTACATTTAATCTCCTCTATGTATGCTGCAGACTTGTCTGACAAATTTATATTGTACACAATTTTGAAATTCCAAATTAAAATCCTTCAACGAAAGTTATTACAATTCATTTAAAACTCGTTGCCCAACAACTTAGGCACATCATAATTAATCCCCCTCCACACACACACACCCCCGTACACACGCACCCACACTCTCAGTGCGGTTGAGTGTTGTCTGGCTGTGTCATATAAATTCCATAATACGACGTAATTAAATTTAGCCCCAAACTAACGTCATGCGACAACGTAAACGGAACGACGTAAAGCTCTCCATAATTGAGCTGCGCATATGAGAAACAGAGCGTATCGGGGCTCTTTCTGAGAAGGGGGGGGAGTGTTGTCTCGACCCCCTTATTCTGGGGTATTTAGAATGCTCTATGAAGTCATAAAGCAAGTGCGTAATTAAGTCGGGTGTACGAACTCTTTCTCGAGGCAGCTTTTTGTTTGGTATTTTCAAATGTAATTTATCACGGTTTGCCCGCCTTGTGCTGCCACTCTGCTTCGCACTCCTTGCTTGCAGGTTTCCTTATGTTTTTTTTTTTTTTGGAGGTTTTTCTAAATTTTTATTGGTTATAATTTCCATCGCGACGCACGTCAGAGACTTGTCGAGCAGAAACGGATATGCCAACCTTTTTTTTTTTTTTTGCTTCTGAGTTGTCCATTTTCCCTTTTCCTGACTCCGCACTGACCAATGCCGTCGGGGCAGATCTCATTACGGAATGTTGCCGCGCACCGACAACGCGGACGACGACTGTCAGTTACACATGAAAATTGCACAACTTTTGTCTTATTACAGGAAAATTTACAGCGCAAATCTTTGGACAGCCCTAAGCCCCGCTCCGAGGCTGCCTTGTACATTTTTCTGTTTTATGTTTCCATTCTACGTTTTCATTTTTTTTTTTTTTTGTATTTCGTATATTTTTTTCCCATTGCACGCTTCATTTTAATTTTGTACTTTGCTTTCGTCCTTCGCTTCATTCTAATTAAATTTTTTTCTGGCCTCTCGTCGGCAGCGACGCTGGCGTCGACGACTTGGAGCGGGATGGGAGGATTCGGGTGCCAAACGGAAAACAAGGCAAATTTATTCTTTTGTAAAAACAAGAAAAATTACGCAAAATAAATAAATTTACATAAGCTGGCACAGAGGGCACAGAGAAACAAGAACAAGAACAACAACAACAACAACAACAACAATAATGAAAAAGCTACATAACAATAAATAAAATTGCATTTTCTTTTTTTTCTTTGTTTTTTTTTTCTTTTTTTCTTGTTGCCGTTTTTTTTGGGTTTACCTTGTAAATATTTTGCTGTGTTTTTTTTTTCGCGCACCCAAGAAAAGGGTTTGAAATTGAGTGTGCCTGGTATTTGTTTGTTATTCGAAAGTAATTAAAATAAGTAAGCTCTTGAGCCGCGGATCGCAAGCAACATTTGAAGGGTTCCCTGTTGCGTGGGGGAGTTCCCAAAAAATGTAAGGTTATAGAAAATTTTTGATTATCAATTATTATATAGCGTAAATTAGGAAATAGTTGTGGATTAAATGTATTTATTTGAATAATGTTGATATTGTTGGTTAACTGATTAATAAACCAAATTTTAATTTTAATTTATTTAATTTCAAAAGTTTTTGTAGGTTTCAATTGAAAGTCAAGAATTATTATTATTAAAGAACATTATGATAATGATTATATGTACCGTATAAAAACGAGCTAAGGGCATTATCAATGAAAAATAAAATTTTAAATCAACTCATATGTTTTTAAAACATCTCAAACATCGGTTTCCAAACTCTCCCATTTTAAGACTAGCATTCACAATGTACTTATAAGCCACATACGTACAATCCAATCATAGCCAGTTGTAGAATCATTCATTGTCTAACGAATATCCAAAATAGGGTCTTGAAATTTTCTTCTCTTTTTTTTTAAATGGCTTCAGAAGTGGAGCTTGTAACTGGACGCTCGAAAGTATGCAACAGTTTTCAAAGACTTGAAACTCTTTGAATCTGCACTCAGTTTGAGCCATATAAACTGTGAGTGTGTTAGGATGTAGGAGTCTGCTAGTGGCCGAGTGTAATATCAGTCGCATTCATGTGGTGGGTTAATTGAAATTTTTATTTGGTACTTTTCCAATTTAATTACTTGTACTGAAGTCCTCCACACGCCTTGTTGCTGCTCTCTAATTCATTGTTCATGCCGTACTTGCGCTGTCTTCGTCCCGGCAACGGCTAATGGACGAGAGAGATAAAAATGAAGGCACATTTCTAGTAAATTCAGCAATAAATGGCATAATGAAGGAATTAATGAACGGGCGACGAGGACGAGGGCGACGTGGGCAACTGCCGAGTGGCAACTGGCGAAACTTATGCAAATGCAAATGAAAATTAATTTAATCCGCAGTACGAGTAAATTTTCCATTTTAATTTAATTACATGGACGCTGCCTACGTGAGCGACAGCTAACCAAAAAAAAAAAAAAAAAAAAAAAACAAAAAAACAAAAAACGGACACTTTCGAGTGGCCATTTTTGTGTATTTTTTTCGGCTACTTTTATTTGGCCTGCTACTGCGACCTACTCCAGCTGCGGCAGCATCCTGGGAGGGCTTTGGGTTTCCATTTTGTTGGCGGAACACGTCTCTCTCTCTCTCTCTCTATAACTATGCAATGCGTCGTTTTTTTAAGCCAAGTTGGCAATTATTTTAAGCCATCTTGGCTGTTTGCCTGCAAATTATGAAGGTTCACTCTACGGATCCGACAATTAGTTTGGTCAGCCAACTTTGGAGCAATGCTCCCTCTCGCTCTATATAAAACTGTCACTTATGAAATTAAAATGCAATTTTCGCTCATTTCATTTTGCTCTCATTTGCCTCTTCTTTTCAACTCTCCCGCTTTATTTAATTATCCGTTTTGTGCCTACGAATGACGCAAACTCGTCCCTAATGGCAAGCAGAGCTTGAGAACGAGTAGGAAATCCAGATGAAGACTAACTCAAAGTCAAAATAACAAATTAATTAGCAAAAAGGAAATTACTTGGCCTGCGTTTTGGCTGCGGCGCGTGATTCATTTGAAATTTAGAGGCTGGGAGGGATCGACCAATTTAAATTTACTTTTTAAATTGCCCGCGTTAATTTATGGCGAAACTACGGCAGCTTAAGCCAATTGATATATTAAGTTGGACTTATGTATGTCTGTCTGCTGCGTAAATTTACAGAATTTTATATTTTATAAGTAGGCGTGATAGACCTTAAAATGTATATATATATATTCTAGCTATAGACCGGTCGATTGAGCAATGTTGGTCCGTCTGTAAGAGCCGAAACTATCAATGTGGAAAGGAGGGCGCTATGTTTCTAATGATATTAATAAGAATTTCCGTTTGTATACTTACCATACTTACGTCAGAAGTTGGGTCTGCCATGAACTTATTCTGAAATTCCAAAGAAAGTCAAGAGTCATAAAAAACATTGTAAGTGAAATATTTCATTTATTCGCAAACTGAATCTGTTAACATTTTAATTATTTTTTATTGCTTTTCTGCTGACTCAATTTGTTTATATCGATTACGTTTCAATTTCCCCAAGGACGAATCAACATCTTGATTGTATTGAGAGAGTAATAAAAAGTCCACCAATTAGAAACTTCTTGACTAACCTCCTTGTAATAGAATAGTCCATTTAGGTTGCTAAATAAAAACAAATCAAGTTGAATTAAATTGAAAGATATTTATAAAAATCAACCGATTACTTACCATTCGGCACAATTCCCGTACCACCAGCCAGCATGAAACCTTTTCGCACAATCGATTGCTTTATATTCATCGTTGTCACGGTCAATAGTGGAGAACTGTTTGCCTTCGTGATGTCTCATTCTGTCAAAGTCGGCATTCCCAGAGTATTTTCCCAAACTGATCATCCTGTACTTATCATCTTCTCCTGCAATGCTGAAGTTGTCGTAACGAGCGAAGAAAGTGCTTCCATTAAATCTCTCCATATGTATGTAGAGCTCGTATCTCTGAACGTTGGTGAGACGATGAATGTTCTCGAGGCCGAGGAAGAAATCTCCTCCGAAGTAACCGAAGCCTTTCTTATAAGTCTCCCAGTTCCTGAAGAAATTCTCTCTTCCGTCTATTCGCTGTTGCATAACGATCCAGCCTGGACCTGCAATTTGACTATTGCAAAGTACCGAAAAGGTTTCAAAGTTGGGTACATTGACAATGTGATGGCCATTGGAATTACCGAAGGCAAGGCAACTGGTTGATTCCTCTTCCATCTCAATTATTTTATCATCTAACTTGAATTCTTCTAGTTCCCTTTGTTGATTCATTTCTTCCTGCTTATGTAGTTCAACTTGATTCTCACTTAGTTGAGTTTGAGAATTTATTAGCGATTCCTCGTTTGATTTGAGTTGCGAGTTGAGTTGGGAAATCGTTTCAGAGTATTCGGCATTAGTTTGTCGTTGAATCTCTAACTGATCTTTATATTCCCGTATAACATTCTGTGTCTCATTCAAACTTAGCTGACAACTCTTCAGAGTTGTCTCTTTCGATTCCATTTGCGATGCATTCTCAGCAATCATTTTGTTATTCTTCTTCAAGTTATCCTCGCAATTCTGAAGTTTGGAGGCATTCGAATCGATCTTAGAGAGTTCCTTGCCTAATTCTTCCCTTAATGAATGTTTTCAACTGACCAACTTTCGCTCTTAACTGATTCAAAATTCTCTTGTAAGATGTGGTTGGTATTCTGCAGTACGGAAATTGTATTTTGCAGGTCTTTGATATGAGAATCTTTGCTTAGGGCATCACTTTTCAATGAATCTATAGATTCGTCCTTAAACTTTCCCTCGGCAATTTTCAGTTGCAAATCTTGAATCTTCTCTCGCAAATCGTCGATTTCTTCCTGTTTGCCTTCACATTTGTTGTTCAGCTGCTCCTTTTGCAGTTGATCAACGTAGTTTAAGATTGGCTTAACGGACTGAAACGTGTGCGTGCCACATATTTCGTCTAGTTTCTTAGAATCTCCGCAATGCTAATGGAACGAAAGAGATCAAAACAAGTAAAGCTGATTAGAACAGACTCTACATGACGTCTTAGTTTCTAATCAGTATTTGTAAGTAGTCGATGTACAGTATAACAGCGTAATATATATAAATATATATATATAGCTTTACAGAATCATAATTATTATATTAAAATATTAAGACTGACTTCTATGATTAACGCAGAATTGAAATGGGTTTCGATAAGTGAAATTGAATTCTCAGATTATCCCCAGGTGCGATCGATATTTATATAGTATATTCTTGTTCACATTGACACAGTTGTTGGTTACAGTCGGGAAACCCACCTCATCGCCCGATGCAGTAGCCACGAAGTCACCACTAAGGATGAGAATCCACGAAAAGAGGAAAGAAATGTTCATAATTTATCACTTTGATATATGTTTTATACAATTTCAAATAACTGAACCGCACTCGCACTGATTAAACTGAGACTGAATTCATATTCAGACAGCGCAAATATTGAAAGTATTCATGCGAAAGAGAACATATAAAACACTGAGAGTAATTTGCTATAAAGTTCAGGTTCAAATCTCTCCGGAGCGTCTTCGATCGGCACTCTGAGCCTTATCAGTGGGGACTTGAGCATGGCAACCGAACCTATTCTACTATTGAGTGTTGTCTCTCTTTCCCTCGTTCTCTTTTTCTCAATTTTTCTCCTTATCTCTCTCTTTCTCTTTATTTCTCTGCCTCTCTCTTTCTCTGACTTTCACTCTCCGTCCGTCCTTCCGTCTTTTCGTCCGTCCGTCTGTATGTCCGTCTTTCCGTCCGTCTGCCTTTCTGTGCGTAAGTCCATCTGTCCATCTGTCGTCCTCCTCATTTTACTGCTTCGTGTCCCGCCCACTCGCTTCATCTGATTGCCTGGCACAAGGTCAACTCTTAAATTCGGTTAGAAAATTAAATGTATTTTTTTCGCACTCGCAAAAAATAAACACAACAGTTTAAAAGAAATACAAACCGTTGCTTGGTTCTTTCCTTTGCCATAGCATTTCGTTTATTCCGATTTATTCACTGAAAAGAAAATAAACCAAGGGACTTTCTCAAAATCAACTTGGATTGTAAGTTACAAATTTGGTAAAACATCGCAGGGAATGCAAAATGCAGTTAAAGAAATAAACATGTTTCCTCTTTCTTGTCCTTTCCAACATCTCTTTTGGCGTATATAAAGTATACTCACTTACATACATATATATTCTTGATCAGGCGAATCCATTGCAAGGTCTGACTATTTAGCACTATCTATAAAGCATCATGTAAGTCAGGCTGCTACTCTCCTTGCTATCAGTTGCCCAATCTACGGTGATATTGTACTCGTATAACTAAGTATAAGGATTCGTATACTCACCATACTCACCCAGGGCTAAAACTGAAATCCCAAAGAGAATCTAGAGACATACAATAGCCACAACATTTTCAAAGTCACAGGGAGTTAGTGAAATATTTCATTTATTTGCCAAGTGAATCTTGAAACAATCAAATTATTCTTTATTGCATTCATTTGCTGATTAACAAATTTGTTTATGACAATTACGTTTCAATTCCCACGAGGGCGAATCAACATCTTGATGGTTTTAAGAGAGTAATAGGGAATCCACCAATTAGAATCGCCTGTATTAACCTCCTGCTGATAGTATTTCCCATTTAGATTGCTAAATAAAAACAAATCACACTGCATCAGTTTGAAAGATATTTATGACTATCAATCGATTACTTACCATTCGGCACATCTCATTGTGTACCACCAGCCAGCATAATAATATTTCGCGCAATTTAAATAAGTAATTTCATCGTTGTCACTGTCGAAAGTGGAGAACCGTTTGCGTTCGCTATATCTCATTCTGTCCCTATCTGCATTCCCCGAGAAAGATCCCAAATTGAGCAGCCTGTATCTATCATCTTCTCCTGCAATGCTGAAGTTGTCGTAACGAACGAAGAAAGTGCTTCCATCAAATCTCTCCATATGTATGTAGAGCTCGTATCTCTGAACGTTGGTAAGACGATGAATCTTCTCGAGCCCGAGGAAGAAGTCTCCAGCAAAGTTGCCGAAGCCATTCTTATAAGTCTTCCAGTTCCTGTCGAAATCCTCTCCTCCGTTTATTCGCTGTTGCATAACGATCCAACCTGGACCTGCAATTTGACTATTGACAAGTACCGGAAAGCTTTCAAAGTTGGGTATGGTAACATTGCGAACGCCATTGGAATCCCCGAAGGCAAGGCAACTGGTTGGTTTCTCTTCCATCTCAATTATTTTCTCTTTTAACTTGGATACTTCTAGTAGTTCAAGTTGATTCTCATTTAGTTCAGGCTGAGATTTCTTCAGAGATTCCTCGTTTGATCTGACTTCTGCCTTGAGTTGGGAAATTGTGGCAGAATATTCGGCATTAGTTTGTCGTTGAATCTCTAACTGGTCTTTATATTCCCGAACAACATTCTGACTCTCATTCAAACTTAGCTGACAACTCTTCAGAGTTGCCTCTTTCGATTCCATTTGCGATGCATTCTCAGCATTCATTTTGTTATTCTTCTTCAAGTTATCCTCGCAATTCTGAAGTTTGGAGGCATTCGAATCGATCTTAGATAGTTTCTTGCCTAACTCTTCCCTAATGAATGTTTTCAGTTGATCAATTTCGCTTTTAAAGACAAGGTTGGTATTCTGCAGTAGAGAAATTGTGTTTTGCAGGTCTTTGATATGAGAATCTTTACTTTCGATTAAATCGTCTTTCAATATTCGCTCGGCAATTTTCAGTTGCAATTCTTGAATCTTCTCTCGCAAATCGTCGATTTCTTCCTGTTTGCCTTCACATTTGTTGTTCAGCTACTCCTTTTGCAGTTGATCAACGTAGTTCAAGATTGGCTTAACGGACTGAAACGTGTGCGTGCCACATATTTCGTCTAGTTTCTTAGAATCTCCGCAATGCTAATGGAACGAAAGAGATCAAAACAAGTAAAGCAGATTAGAACAGACTCTGCATGACGTCATAGTTTCTAATCAGTATTTGTGAGTAGTCGATGTACAGTATAACAGCGTAATATATATAAATAGTGATATATATATATATAGCTTTACAGAATCATAATTATTATATTAAAATATTAAGACTGACTTCTATGATTTCGATAAGTGAAATTGAGTTCTCAGATTATCCCCAGGTGCGATCGATATTTATATAGTATATTCTTGTTCACATTGACACAGTTGTTGGTTACAGTCGGGAAACCCACCTCATCGCCCGATGCAGTAGCCACGAAGTCACCACTAAGGATGAGAATCCACAAAAAGAGGAAAGAAATGTTCATAATTTATCACTTTGATATATGTTTTATACAATTTCAAATAACTGAACCGCACTCGAATTGATCAAAAGAAGACTGAATTCATATTCGGACGGCGCAAATTTAGAAATATATTTCGATTAAAGAGAATATATAAAACACTGAGCGTAATTTGGAATCAAGTTCAAGCTCAAATCTTCCCGGAGCGTCTTAAGTCGGCTCGCTCGGCGTTATCAGTGGAGACTTGAGCATAATATAACGGAATCGGGAGAGTAATCTTTGTATGTTCTGAATCAGCCTTAGCAGTCGCGTGACGTTAAAGCTTTATGTGTTGTATTTGTCAGAATGTTTTGCAAAAATATTCTCCCAAATTAATTAATTATAACTTTAAGTTAACAGTTCAAACATAAATATGAGTTCTACACTTTGATTGGATCTCTTTAATTACAACTAAAAATATCTCTGTCATTTCCTTTTATACCCTTCGTCAATGGTCGAGTCAAAAAAGGGTTCTCAATGTGGTTAGGTAACGTGTTTGCAACAGTTTTTTTGAAACTATGCGAAGGGTATTTTATTGTCGGGCACTACTCGTTTCGCCCTGGTCTTCTTCGATACATTTCCTTTTTTTCCATTTCAATATTTTGGGCTTTAAAATTGTTTGCCGTTATCAATGAGGCTTGACAATTGTCAACTAGATGGACATTCTAGACTGTGTTCAGATATAGCATATACCATGCTATACCATATCGTAGTATAGCAGATGACAGCCAAAAGTGAAACCCTCGTTACACATGTTTACGGGCATGAAGTATCAGAATGGTCAGTTGGCAAAGTGAGAACTGTCCAACTCACACATTTGTGCATGGATCTGCCTACACCTCTGGCCATTTATACATGCCTACATGAGTCCAAAAATATGTTCATGGCGCTTTCCCTTTCAGCGGTAAACGTAACTCCATAATGCTCTCACGTTTCGGTTTTTTGGTAACCCTTTTCCCTTATCTAAATGTGAAAATGTGAATTTCTGCTCATCCGCATGGGGGTTGCCAAAGCAGCTAGGAAGCTGGGGAGCAAGGGAGATGGGGCACCTGAGGGCGGTTGGTCACACCAATTGCAAAGTGGCAGCGGCGGCGGCGGCGGCGGCGGCTACGTTATGTAAGAAAAATGCTAAATAAGCGCTTAATGCATAATCTGTACGAGGTACATAAACATGGGGTAGGGCTAGCTGGAGGTTACGGCTCGGAGTACAACCCTTTTATAGCTGTCTACAGGGGCAAGTGGAGTCGGGGTGGGATGGGGCTCGCACAATGGACAGCGGCCGGCGGCAGGCAGACTAAGGACTAAGGACTAAGGACAACGGTGCACGAACCACGGACCAACGGGCAGATATGGACATAATGTATGACTGCCATTTTATATGCTCCTTTTGAAAAATGTGCTGACACTTCGAGGCCGAGGAGCTGGAGGAGCTGCTCTGCTGCTCTGCTGCTCTGCTGCTGGCACTCGTGCGAAAGGGTTGACCCCAAGCGCAATTGACCACGTGTGTGTTCGTGTTGCCAGGAGTTTGTCAGTGGGTTGGGCGTTCAAATCCTTTTATCATTTAAATGGCATATGGCAAAAGGCAGGTTTTATTTTTATAGTCGTTCCCCCTGGTTGCCCACCCGCTGCTATCTTCCCCCTTGGTGCGGAAATTGCGGCAACAAGAAACGGCGCAAAACAAATCACACGAAATTTGTAAATGTCCCCGGCGGGGTGGGGGAAGGAGGCGACTCCGCGTCTCGTCTTCGCAGTCGATTTATTAATTTGCCTAGAATAATTTCTGCAAATCCTGCGACACGACAATGTCATGTGCAGTCCACGACGGGCCTGCCTTATCGCAGTAAGCGTAATCCGCCTCAATGCTGCACAGCAGGTGAAAACGCAGGCGGTTACTTTCATGAGGCGGGCGAGGGGCTACAAAGACTGTGTCCAGCCATACCCAACCCAACTCAACCCAGCTGCCTCCTGCGGCGGCGGCAATTTCTGGCTTCAATTTTGCGTTCTTCGCCCCGCATCGATTGGCGGCCATTGCGAATTTTATACATGTCCTGCCGGTCATGTGATTGATGGCCTCGACGTGATCCGGCGACAATATTTGACTAAAAGTTTTATGGATTTTTATTAAAAACTTGGACATGCTGTGAAAGGGGTGGCTATCACATTAAATTGAAAACTAATGAAAGTGTTGCCAAGTTAAGTTTGAAAAGCATCGATAGGCAATGAGAAAGTTCATTTAATTAGTAGAATATATTGCCGAGTTAATTGAGCCATGTCCGTCTGCCTATTTGTCCGTCTGTTTTTTATATTGATTTAATATGTTTTTATGGAAATGAAAACATCGAAAACATCATCTAATTAACATGTTGATAAGACTTTATTCAAATTCAAACTTTAGAGACATATCGCAGCCACATCATTCATCAACTCATGTATGCTACTTGCCTTGCAGAGCAACCTCTAAATCAAAAGAGATTAAGGTCCAAGTAAACTTCATTTGGATATTAAAACATATGATAAGACGATACATGGTATAAGAATGCCATAAGGTGTGCCTAATAAATTAATAATTACCCTTGATAATACATGTAACACAAAGTATGCATATTCTAGCCTGTCTGTCTGCCTGTCCGTCTGCTTGTCCGTCTGTCGTATGAATGCACATATCTCAGCTATTATGTTAGCTATAGACACCAAACTTGGCATAACGATTTCTATATCTTATCTGCCTTACAAGTTTATTTTATATTTTGGATGCCACGCGAGACTACAACTTTCTGCTTCAGCGTGCTCTGGCCGAAACCCTTTTCGTGCTTCCCCTTTCCAGATCCAGAATATTGCCCCGTCTAAAGAGACAGCAATATCAAAACAGATGCGACAATATTGTAGTACATTGTGCACCTTATCGCTGGCAATACCCTGACTAATGATGTGCCAACAAATTTAACGCAACCGGTTGAATCTTGACGCGGTGCCCGTTACGCAACCCGCTACCCTTTCAACCACCGCCCCCTTTTGGCGTACCAGTTGACTCTGCAATGGAATGACAAAGCGTCTAATTCACTTAACGCTAACAGCAGCAACAGCAACATCAACAACAACAACAACAACAACAACAGCAAAAGCAGAGGAGGAAGACGATGCGGAAGAGCGACAAATTTGACAATGGAAATCATATGTCATCATTATTAACAGTGAAATGATTTCATTTTCCGGCACAATGGACGCACATATGCCCGTGAAACTAAGCGGATAATTTCGAAATAATATCATAATCATAAGCAGGCATCTCTGTTATTTCAACCCTCCTGCAAGGGGGGGGGGGAAGGTTGTGTCATACACCCTTCTTCCCGCCTTCCCTCCTTCCCTCACCTTCCCCCTAAGCTATTCGGCATTTCAAAAAGTCAACCTGCTGCCTGCGTTTGAAATTGCGCACTTGGCAGAAGGTGGAAGCATCCCCGGGGGGTGGACGACGTCGCTTTAAAATCTCCACAATGAAAAGGGAAATTATGGTAAGTGATGAAATGAAAATGGAAAATGAAAATATGTCAAAATGTCTCTGTGTGTGTGTGTGCGAGTTAACCCTCGTGCGCGCTGGGCCTCTTTTTTGGTTTCTGTTTTTGCATATTAAATTAAAATAATGTAATTTTGAAACGCTTTTTATGCCTGGAGTTGTTGTTGTTGTTGTTGTTTACGTTGTACGGCAATAAATGGACCACTCGGCACTGCGCAACATCCCCGAAAGAGTCGCACATAAAACAAAGCAATCGGAAAATTATGCACTTGTTCCCCTCCTCAGCTCAGCCCTCAGCCCCTCAGCCCCTTTGGAATGCTCTTAATAATCAGCAAAGTGTTGAGCTGCTGTTGAGGGTGCAATCCAGCCATGCGGCTGGGGGCGTGGCAATGCCTTGGCCTTAAGGGGGGGGAAGGAGAGATTTACATAAGCCGACATTATAGAATGAGCAAATTTTGGCATTCAAGTTTTTTTTTTTGGCAGTAAAAGAAGTTTATTTTATAATCCTATGCTGGAAGGTGCGATAATTCTGGCGATTTTTGACTGAAAAATCTATGAATGTTTTAAAATCATTTCTTGAATTTTGGCGATATGAAAGATCTATTCAATCAGGAAATAATATTTTTATTCATGTAATAATAATTATGTTAACCCATTCCGTCAGAAGGTCAGAAGTTTGCAACGTATCTTAGAAGTTACATATATTCTTAATCAACATTGATAGGGGAGGCAAACTGTCCGCCTGTCCGGCTGTTCATCTGTCCGTCTGCAAACTAGTCCCTCAGTTTTGGAGCTATTTGAATGAAACTTGGAATACGTGCTTCTTATTGTTGCACCCCGTAAATAAGTTAAAACAAGCGATATCAAACGATGTATCGTGTAGCTGCCATAGAACCTATCGGCAGATTTTTGTCAATTTTGCTATTTTTAGCAATCCAAAATTGTTTTCTATTCAAAGTTAATGCCACGGTATGAGACCCTCCGCAAGCCGAAGATACGTTTTTTTTCTTGTTTGAGATATATATTTTGATATTTAGGTAAATTGAGTTAAACTTTTTTATTTAAATTATATACAAGACAAAATATATTTAAAAAAATATTAAATTTTAAAAAAAGAAGTAAAAACTGAAAAAAAAGGGTATAGCTTTTTAAAAGCAGAACTATAGTCAAATTGTATTCAATGTAAACTTTATTGTCAAAGCTTTCTTAAGATTTATTTTCATTTAATTCGCTCGACAAAGAACTCTCATATCAGTTACTCAGTAAGGTAGCCTGAAGTTAACTGCCCCATGCCCCTCCCCCTTTCAATAGCTCTGTAAAATATACCGTTGATGCCATCTGCGAAAAGTTTTGCATAGAAAGAATATAAATGTATATTGAATTATCGCCAAATATCCGCCTACAACGTGTTAGTCTCTCATTTGATTAACTTAATGCCCAAATTATTCCATTAGGGATGTCAGGGCCTGCGGCCGGAACATAAGCTAGAAATCGGTCCAGTAACTCAAAAGCCGCCCCCAGATGACGATAATGATGAGAATGGGAATGAGGACGGGGACGTGGACGTGGACGTCGACGTGGATGATGATGCACTTGTCGAAATTCCCAAATGTCTACTTTTTCAACACGCTTACGATTTTTAAGCCGCTTTTAATAAATTCGACACAAAATTGAATTTTCATAACGGTTTGTCCTCGCACTTGTCCTTTTTGACACCACCACCCGGTGTCCGGACCATCGTCTATGGCTTCCGTATGGTGTCAACAGGGAACGGTAAATTTCAAATGGGGGTGGGGGGAGTGAGGGTGACACTCACTTAAAAAGTGATTCATGGACAAAGTCACCCTCGTGCAGGAACATTCTATTTCTGTTTCATCTATTTGTTTATTTTTCTACAAAGAGGAATGAGGCTGCAAATCGGTAGAGCTAGAGACTGGGATAAGCCTTGTACTATATGATTCAATATGGGATATAGTAAGAATTTCATTTATTGTATATAATAATGCTTATTTGTATCGCATAGTATCGCTCTGTATTAAATAAATATTGTAATAAAATTCATTAAATCTTCTCCTAAGATATAACCTCACTTTCGTGCTACATAAATATTTATCTAACGCTTCTAGTGCTTCTGTTGCTTTTCCGGTTTTCCTAATATTTTTCAAAAGCAAAACAAATTTGTCAAAACAAGTTCATGAACATGTTTTATTTTCATAAAGTACGAAACGGACGGATGCATCCGTTCGCCACCCAATCGACTCATATGCTGAGGCGTGGTTGAGTATGTTTGTGTGTGTGTGTGTGTGTGTGTGTGTGTGTGTGTGTGTGTGTGTGTGTGTGTGTGTGGGTTAAGCATTAACCTTTCACGCGCATATCCGCTTCCGTGGCGGTGTTTAATTCAGCCCCAAGGCCAAGGCTGGGAAAGCGCTGGCACAGGGTAGAGCAGATCAACCCTTATGCCTTGTGCCTTATGGCAGGTTGCAGGCAACTCAAAAAGCCGCAAATTTTGGGGTTAAATTCGATAATGACTCCCTGCTATGTCCTCTGGATTCAATGAATATGAAAGATTGCAATTTCTTTGAACTTCAGCAAGCGAATTAAAGTTGGAAGCGAGAAGATAGTATGAGGAATATGTTTGCAAGGATTTCGAGAACAGAAAATAAGACAACGTTTTTTGTTTTTTTTTTTTTTGTATTCAAAAACGAATTAAATATCTAAAAAATTTCCTTACTATCAGTATCTTAAATAACTTCGTAAAAAGTTCTTTTTGGAGTATTATAATATGGAAAGTAAATTTAAATTTTAATTTAATTTTAATCGATTTAATTTAATTTTATTAATTATAAGGCATTTTAAAATATATCTAAACTTATTCCATTACATAGATCAAAACGAAAAAAACTAAAAGTTTTGGGTTAAATTAAAAAAAGTATAAACAAAAACCAATTTTAACATTATTTTTAAAATAATATATTAATTTTTTATTATTTAATTCTGCAAATTTACTGGAACATTATGGAGTAAACAAATGAAATAAAACTATATTTTTAAAAACATTTTCAAATAATTCAACTAACATAAAACGTAATCCATAGTTAAACTTTTAAACCTTAAGCTCGTCATAGATTAGTTTGATTAAATTTTACAATATTCATTGAAATAGATTTGAAATATTTACAGTATTTTATAAATATATAATAAAATATATTAAAACAAGAAAGAAAGGCTGCCTTCGACACGCCGAAGGATTTATAACATTGCAGTTACTCCACATATTAAATCGGCCGATAGGTTCTATGGCAGCTTAACGATATATCTGTCCGATTTAAAAAAAAAATTGCATAGCATTTAATGAACATACTAATACATATATCAGGAAAGTTTCACAGCAATACCTTAAGAAATAACAACATTCGACCGATAGATTTTATGACTGCTATACGATATATCGATCCGATCCGATCCGAATCGTTCCGGCTTACTTACAGTGTGCAGCAATAAGAAACATATATACCAAGTTATTTTAAGATAGCTTTAAAACTAAGAGACTACTTTGCGTTGCAACAGACGGACGGACGGACAGACGGACAGTTCGGCTGCCTTAGCTTTTTAAAAATATATATACTTTATTGGGTCGGAGATGTCTGCTAAGGTACATTGCAAACTTCTGGCCAAAATTAATATACCATCTGCAATAGTATGAAAATTATTTTTTTACTTAATGAATACACATGTTTTTGGCTAATGTATTTTTCTTATTTAAGAATTATGCATAAAGAGGAATAAAATAAAAATACATATATAAAATAGCGTATTTACAACCTGCTACGATGGATTCGGCAATATTCAAATTTTGCATATCGAAAACATCAAACACAAACATCGAATGCCATCGATTTCTCAGTGTGAATTTCAAAGGAATCGACCTCTTCGGCACGTCCTACCAGACTTGGCTATTGTGTGCGCCGCACAGGAACTCAGGCAGGAATTAATGGCTGTGAATGAGAGTAACGCTTATAATGATTTCGACCCCAATTTATCAAGCGATTTTTCAAAAAACGATAGCGTAAACGAAAACGAGACGCGCTGCCAAAGTGAAAAGTCGCTGAGGAAAGAAAGCCACCACCCCACACGCAGAGTGTGGGGGGGAAAGCAAGAAGAAAGTTCGGGGAAATATATACAGGATATAAAGCACGAGTAATCAAACAATGATGATGCGCAAGAATTCACATTTTCAAAATGGATGGATGGGCAAATGAATGAATTATATGGAAATATGCGCCAAACTTTGAGAATGGGGCGTGCCAGTGGCGGAGCAAAAGGGGGGTGGGATTGGGGAGGAGTGGAAATGCTTTGCTCGACTGTTGCGAAGAGCTTGGGCCATGTCAAAAAGTTTCTGACTTCGGGACTTGAGGCATGTTTGTTATCATTATCATTAGCCCCGGCGAGGCAGCACATTTTTCACAGTGTTTTCGAGTGGGCGGGGCACAGCACAGGGGCGGAGTCCAGGCGGTGGGTGTCGAGGGGCCGGGGCAGCAGGCAGACGTTCATGAATTATGGCTGTCAGTTTTTCTTAAGGTGCTCCGTCCTTTTGTCTACGCAGACAGAAAGAGAGAGAGAGAGAGAGAGAGAGGCACTTTCATTAGCTTTAATTTTCTGGAAATATTTTTCAGCCCATTCTACGGTTTCCTTTTTGCATTTTTCTTTCGCTTCTTTTCAGTTGGGGCCGGGGCAGCCACAGGGACGGAGGCTGGAGGGTTTCGGTCTGCAGTTTGTGTTTTTTTCCCTTGAACGCTTTCTTAAGTTCTTTTTAATTCGGTTTACAGATTATTAGCTGCTCATCGCTTAATGCAAATTTGATTAGGAAACTCGCCGAGGTGTTTGCACTCGCACTCGCACTCCAATTATTTCTATTTGCTGCGTCCTGTTTTTTCCCTGTAGTAGACAGACGGGAGGAGATTAGGTAGATTCGGAGAAGCTTAAAATAAATATAGTATGACGAATTACGAAGAAAATGGGAAAGCCAATAGTAGCTAAGAGCATTAATTGATTTAGAGAATTTAGATATTTACATTACTTGTATTATATTAATAAAAATCGTTGTAGCATGAATTTCTACTGTAGATTTAAATCAAGTTAAATTTAAAGATATTTTTTTTTACGAAATTTTTTGAGAAACGACCAAAAAGTATTGAAATTGAGCCTCAATTTCTTGAAAGCATACCATTCCAAATGATATAATTAATCCTTTTCCTTAAGTTAATATTTCTCAAATATTGTCCCTATATTATATCTCTTGTTTTTTAAGGTCTACTATAGAGTATTTTCTAACTAAAATAAAATAACTATCACTTTTTTAAAATGTATCATAAATTTCACTAGGCTTTTATGCAATCTTTAAGGTCTTTAAACTTTATTTTTGCCATACTTATATTCCTTTCAAGATTCTCTCTTTTAACTTAAGCTACTCTCTCACTCTGTTCTCATTACTTAACCATCAAATCAGCCGCCTGCACTATTTTTCTGAATTTATGTAATTTCATTTTAATTTTCAAGACATCGACAACATTTTAATGCCTTCCCCCCCCATCCCGTCCACCCCAACTCCCATTCACCTACGTGTGATTTACAGGGTGCGATAGGCGAGCAGTCTACGCACTTACAAAGGCTGAGGTTGAGCATGTCATATTCGTCCATATGTATGACAAGCCGAGCGCGTGCTGAGCTGTGATTCTCGGAAGAACAAGTCCGACAACGACAGGCCCCGACTAGGCCCTGGAACGTGTTCAGGTCGAGTTGTTCGTACCAGACGGTGGCAAAGGAAGGGGGGAGACTGAGTCGCGCTTATGACAAGTTGCATGTTCGTTCAGCGTGTTCCACATGCGACATACACATGTCCAAATATGGAGGTGTATGCCCGCTGCCACAGAGGGAGTGCAGTTTGTAGAGCAAGTGGAGAAGGGGTTGGGGAAGGGGTTGGGGAAGGGGAAGGGGAAGGGGGCACACGCACAAAATAAAAACGCTCGTTGAAAATTTTCATAATTTTATCGCTTTTCTTATAAACGCGGCCGGTTTATAGCGCACGTACCGCACTCGCGCGCTCACCTGGGAAACTATTATGAGAAATACCCATAAAAATTGTAGCCTTATCTGCCCCAACTGGATTTGTGTTTTTATGACTTGAATGCATAAATTGTGCTGCCAAGGTACGCGCACTCGGGTCGCCGGGCAATTCGAGCGTGTCGATAAGTCGGCGACAAGGTGGAACCCCAAGGTGGAGACCCTTGATAATCCCAACATTCTTGTGTGCAGGCATATCATTAAGCTAGTATTTACTATAAGTTATGTGCTCTCTATGGCAAAGTCACGCCAAATTTGCTTATCATGTCGGGTAGCGAGGAAAACCCACTTAATAAACATATGTTATGCTCACAAAATTAACTATGGAAATGGCACAAATTTTGATTTTCATTTTCCAGCTCCAAGCATGCCTTATACGATACATATGCACATTGCTAAATTCATATAGATAAAGGTCTATTTAAAATTCTGTTAAAATTTCGGGGTACATTTGTATTGAAAATTATGAAAAAGATATATTAGCTTTCTGCAATTGTATAAAACAGGCAGAAGAAGCTGTGGCCGAGCCCAAAAAGTATATTTGTTCCTCCTCAGGACCACTAGCCGAGTCGAATGATCCATGTCCGTCCGTCTGTCCGTCTGTCTGTCTCTCCATCTGTCTGTCGGTTCTGTCCGTCTGTATCTCAGCTACTACAAGTTTTATAGAAGCTATAGCTACACATAGATGAATACAATATAAATCTCTCCTCTTATTTACCATAAATTTTCCATAGCTTCGAGCAGCGCAGCCTGCTTCAATATTAGTTTAACTTTAAGTTTTGTGGATTACAAACAGATAAAATATTCCTAAAGCCATATATCGATTATATTAGAAATAAACTGGATAATCTTTTTATATTGTTAGTTATCATACTGAATAATACAATTTTAGCTATTGTATCTTATTAAATATATACCTTATTCCGCAATATGGTATATATATTTTAAAGTTTGCTTATACTTAGGGATATTTTCTATAAAGAAACTTCCTTAAGTAAATCGCAGCTAATTGAAAGGTAAAAACCTCCAACTCTTCTGTTCTCTGCGAGGTTCCAAATGAAGTGTAAACCTTGTGAATCTGTTAATGAACTAGACATAAGACTGCAAGGGTTAGCAACTCATTAGAAAGCGCTAAAGTTTGGGGCAGTCCACTGGGTAATTAACAGCGGCACCTCTAGAACACCCTCTTCCGTAGTACCGCAAAAGTTGCAGACCTTGCTTTTGACTTTGTTCGACAAATATGGAAAGAGAAAAGAGCAGAGGAAGGGGAGCTAGGGGAGCTAGGGGAGCTAGGGGAGCGGCTGGGCAGTTGTCACTGATCAATCGGAGACCACACGCAGTTGACCGCAGCAAAAGTGACAAGTGACGCAACGCGGCATGAGGCATGCAACAACGAGGCAACAACCAGCCCACTACCTCCAGGGAGTTGGGAAGTTGGCAAATCGTAGAGACGATATCCAAATTATATGTCAACTGGGCAGCAATCAGTCGTCCACAGAACGTTGCGACGCGCCTCGGTTGATTAGCCAATTTATGGCACGTTCCGCTTGAAAGAGGAAGAGAGACGGAGGGAGAGGAGGGAGAGGAGGGGGCGGGGGAGGGGGAGGGGGTCCATGAATGGCTTGGTATCTGGCCGAGAAGAATTTGGAGCGAGTCTCGCGCGCAGCACATGACCATAAAGTGCTGCAACGCTGCAGCTGCCGGCGGCGGCAAATTGCGGCAAGAAATGCCGGCGCAGGCCAAAAGCAGCGCAGCAGCAGAGCGGACAGCGGGGCACAGAAATTATTTCATACGCGCAACACCCCAACAGACCTCCCTGCACCTACCCCTCCCTTGGACGGACGCCTGTGCGCGGCGCATGTCAACATGAGTTTCATAAATGGCAGCGGCGCGCCGCAGCGTTTTGTCAATGCGTTATGTTCTCCTGTTGTTGTTGTTGCAATTTATTTGCTGCTGTTGTTGTTGTTGTTGTTGTTGCATCGCTTATGCCTTTTTGTGTCGCTTCGGTATTCAGTTCAATTTTTTTTCTTTTTTTTTTTTGCTCAATTTTATTTATTTAATTTCAGTTTCTGCTGCTCGGCTTCTGTTGCACCTTTTTTGGCAACTGGTTATGAAGTCTCATTTTCGTATTTCTCTTAATTAAAAACTGCACTAATTTTTAATTAGACGCATTTATATAATGCACAATCGCATTTGGCAACGCGCACAACGCACGAGAGCTTAATTGGCTTCGCCTCTCGTTAAACATTTATCGTGCCTTGCCACTTTGCCACTTTGCCACGTTGCCACGTTGCCACCTGTCTGCCTTCGCTTGTTTATTCATTATTCATTCATTCATTCAGCTATTCATCCATCATCATCATTCACCATTTACCCATTATGACTATTTATTAACGATAATAACTTGACCGACTGCTCGACTTCAGCGGACTGAACAACCGGTCTGACTTGCCGTCCACAGATGGATCTGAACACTGAATACATTACCAGAAATATATATATATCTCTTATGCTAGAAATATAGCCGGCCGCACTTAATGTGCTATCTTTGTCATGACAGCGACAAGTATTTAAAAGTCAACTACGCCGATTAATAACTGAATTACTTAGTTATATCATGATGGGATTGGGTAAGTATTGGGGCAGTTCATTGTGGAAAGAATAATTTATTCTTAATTTTTTAGGATTTTCGATACCTTTGTCTATAATTATGCGTGTATCTCTGTTATTAAGGTAGCTAGACTTATAAAATTTAGTAGACAAATTCATAGATTACCATATATGCATACTATATACAGCAAAGAACTCTTGGAATTGTAAGAAACGTTAAGGGATTGCAAAATAAACAACTAAGAAAGCTACAGTCAAGTGGGCTCGACTGTTATATACAGTCAAGTGGGCTCGACTGTTATATACCCGCTACTCAGCTGCCTGTACATCAAAATTATTTGAGAAATAATAAAGAACAGCTACAATCATAGTTTGACTTTAAAAGACCATGGACTTACAATATTGATGTAAAGTCAAAATCTATAAATGGCTCCAAAATTGCGCCTGTAATCCATTTTTTTTGAATTACGGGGGCGGAAGGGGGCGTGGTCCAAATCCAAAATAAACCTCATCAGCGTGCAATAATAATAAGACATATTGTCACCAAATTTGGTGGTCCTAGCTCCTAGAATAGCTGAGATCTAGGTGTTCACACGGACAAACAGACAGACGGACAAACGGACGAACGGACATGGCTGTATGGACTCGGCCGTTGATCCTGAGCCAGAATATATATACTTTATGGGGCGGAGATGTCTCTTTCTGCCTGTTACATATATTTTTTTTGAACAAAGTTATAATACCCTTTTACCCTATGAGTATCGGGTGTTAAAAAAAATTTGTTTAATGTAAACTAAATAATTTAATGTAAATTAAATTCCCTTGTTAATCTAGAGATATGAAGTTTGAAAGGCAGCTAATTCTTACCCCAAAGGCATATTTCAAATCTTAGTCAAAGAATTTAATTGAGAAAAACCTTTAAAAATTATCAATATTGTAGCTTCTGTGTTTGTACGATAGCGTGAATCCCTGCGAATAGATGTGAAAGAGAAATTAAAAAAAAAAGCTTTATCTAACCTCTATATAGCTATTGGCGTAATTCGAGTCTTAGACGAACAATTTGATTCCAGAAAAAAATGCTAATATTGTATATTATAACTTTTTTGTCTGTATGAATGCGTTAATCTCCCCGGGTGGACGTGATAGAGTTATGAAGTTTGGTAGGACAGTTAAATATGTTATATGTAGTCTATATAGGGTGAAAACTTTTTAAAAATATTTTAAAATTTATAGAAATTATGAAATTTACTTTATTACCTTTTGTTTATATTAGTTATATTAGTTACCGCATAACTACAGATACACAAGGTAAATATGTGCATATACATATATTGATATATCTTTTATCATCTCCTTCTTTAAAGTCAAAGTTTATCAGTTTATAAACTACGCATAATAGTAATAAATTAATAATTTATTTCAAAGTTGCCTACTTATCAAAAATTTTAAGTATTTTTTTTTTTCAACCCGCATCATCCATCATAATCAACTCCAAACATGTGTCTTTAGATGTCGTATTTTATTGCCGCGCTGAGATTTTCATTTGCCCTGACCAAGAAATTTCCAAATACAATGTATTCAAAATCGAAATCGAAAATTAATCACATTAAAACCGAAATGGAATGAAAGATTGAAACATTAAAAACGAACCTAATCGTTTTCGTGTATCCATCACAAAAATATATTTTATGGCGCACATAAAATCGAACAATAACCGGGCAAATGGCAATGCAAATGGAACCAGAAACAAGGCGAAATTTGCATGACAAAAACCGAACTGAGAGACAGTCAGAGAGAGATGGAGAGAGAGAGAGAGAGAGAGAGAGAGAGAGAGGGAGAGATGACAAACTGAATTCGAGTGGGAGGCCACGAGACTCTCTTAAGACACACTCAAGATCTATTTTATTTGGCCAATTAGTCGATGTCAAGTGCTGTTAAAACTCGCATTAGGCGTTTAGGTTTGTGGGAACTTCCGTTTGCTGTGGTGTGGGCGTGGCACTCCCCTCACCTCCCTCCACCCCTAGTTGCACTACAATATGTTACGATTTTGGATTTGTATTTCGTACACGGTATTCGCATGCAATGCGTGTTACACGCAATTTAACCAAATTGGAGGCAACACGCTGCGTATACGCAATGCCGACAACGATATAAATCATGTTTCCATAAATACCGAAAAACTGCAATGCGATTTCCCTAATAATAGTCAAATGTGCTCAATAAAATGATCACGTACGAGGCGAGATCTCTCTCGGAGCTGTTGTTGCCAATTTTTGCGTATTTTTTTTTTTTTGGGTATTTTTTTTTCTTTTTGAACCGAAGCAAAGCTGAACGCGTTCAGAGGTGACACAAATTTTGAACTTGTTTTTGATTTATTGCCAAGCTCGGCTCGGCTTAGTTCGGTGCGGTGCGGTTCGTCTAATTTAATAAAGTCAAATCGGTGCATAGAACTTTGCATCATTCGACGCCAGATAAACGAGATACGAGCTACGAGATACAAGATACTTTATACTCGCTGCGAGCTACTTTTGTGCCCCGCAGCGACTTCGTAATCCCAGCTATGCATCCATGTCAGTATTGTCACGCCAACCGCACCCGACTTGCAGTTATTGTTGCTGTTGTAGTTGTTGTAGTTGTTGTAGTTGTTATTGTTGTTGTTGCATTTGTTGCAGTTGCATTTGCCGTGGCATTTCCATTTCGGCGCGACAGCCGTCAATCAATTTGTAAGCAGCGTCATCGACATCGACAGAAAGCGCGTTGTAGACTGTCATTAAACAAATGACGGGCTGATTTCCAAATATGCCCGAGCAATTTTGCTTAATTTGTAATATTTCGTGTCTAAAGTGCGACAACTGCCATGAAAATCATTGCTAAACTCACACAAACACACATTAGCAACTGCAACAACAGCTTGTGCAATTGCAATTGAAATCTGTTATATGTATGTAAGATGGAAAGATATTTCTATAGCTGCGAGAAGAGCGAGAAAACAATAATAGGTAAAGTCTTAACAACTTCGTATAACTGCCAGCTGATGGAGCTTTCTCTTTAGTAGACCTCTTGATGCATAAAACACAAATCATTTCATATAGTTTAAATATCATACACATTGTAGGATAGAAGGTGCCAAACTTCAAAACTTACTCGAAAATTTGCATCAGCCGAACGGAATCCTTATAAAAATCTATGCAAATATGTTTTAAATATTAAAACATTTAATTTTTGTAACAGTAAGAAAGTCTCGGAGAGTATGTGAATAATATTAAATTTTCGTAATCGTCTGATTTTTCGTTCCCTTTCACATATATATTTATAGAATTAAATATTTATATACCCTTATTAATATATATATATTAATTTAACTTAGAGGTTTGCAACGCATCTTAGGAGATATCTTCTTATAGGTCGAAGAATATACATACTTTTAAAAAGCTAAGGCAGTCGAACTAGCCATGTCCGTCCGTCCATCTGTCTGTCCGTCTGTCTGTTTTGTAGCTATTTTAATGAAACTTGGTAGACATGTCTCTTATTGCTACACGCTTATAATAAGTCGGAACGAGCCGGATCGGACCGACATATCGTATAGCTGCCATAGAACCTATCGCTCGAGTTTTGATAAGGATAAAGGGAACCTTATTGTCGGACACGCTCGACCGTAGCTTTCGTTATAAGTTCTGTTCAAAATGACTGCAAACCTTTGTAACATTCTCTTCTCTCTTCTAAAAGTAATAAGTGATGTTTTTTTTTTTTTTACTGATACATTTTATTTCATTTTATTTGTCTGAATGTTGTACTGCTGAAATGTTTCCTGGCTGCGGATAGTAATTTGCATGGGTGTTGGCGACCACCAAAAGTAATATCCAATGCAACTGCATTTTGTCAACTGTAACTAGGGCCCATTTGGAGAAGGTATAAATACTCTTTGAAGCGGAGCAATATGTGGATTGGTAACAAATCGATTTAAGTCTTATCGAACCAGAACTAAATAAGTTATTTAAATCTTTTGTTACGTTTTACATAAGTTGAGACTTATGTAAAGGAGACCATGAAAGGTCAAACAGATCTTTTTGTCTGAGACAAGAAATTATCCATAAAAGATTCGTATACCATAAGTAGATATAAGGAGAATAGTTACTTATATAACTTTTGTGTTTAAGATCCAATTGAAATGTAGAATATATATGCACATAGTATAAATCTATATCACAAAGCAAACTCAAAAACGTATTATTTAATTTTGAAAGGCGGTGGGCGTGGCACCTCAAATTTGAAATAAACTCCAGGAGCTCTTGATGTTTATATACCTTCATGCCAAATTTGATGTCTCTAGCATTAATAACAGCTAAGATCTGTGTATTCGCACAGACGCGTGACGGACAAACGGACATTCAGACGGACATGACTCAATCGAAGAGCAAAGAGAATATATATATTTTGGTAACGACGGAAATGGGCAAATATGGAAATTGGGTTATATGATTTTGTAATTATCGCCGTCTAATTTGATTAGAAGGTCCCCCAGACCACAAATTGGGATTAGGTGCGCCAAATGTTGAACAAAGGAACAAACCGATGGTGCATGCATGTTTATGGAAATGCAAATGCGTAAAATTTGTGGAAATGGAAAACTGAAAATGGTCAAATTAGAAAATGCAGACCGCCAGCAGTTTTTCGTTTGTTTCTGGGCCGTAGAAATGTTCGGAGCTTGCAAATGTTTGTGGGTCGTGCTCAATTAGCTAAAACCCTTTAATATCTGATTACGAAACAACACGCTATAAATCGAAAGATTTCAACAGCATCAAAAATCAAAATAAACACAAATTTGATAGACAAAGGCAGAAATCTGCAGGAAATTCATCTCTTTCTTCACTTTTTAAAATAAATGATATGCAAAGTGCTAACAACAAAAGATTTGGAAAAATTGTAACATTTTTTTTTTATTTATATATTTATTTTTTAATCGTCTATCATGACGCCCGGTTTGCCCCAGTAGCTTTCTACGGTGATAAGTGCAACACTTGAGACAGAAAGAAATATCCACAGTAAATGCATTTCATCAACAGTTACTAAATTTCACCATTGCAAACTATTACAAATCTTTATAAGTAGTGGAGTGGGTTATGAACTAAATTGATTTGCTTCACATAGTTATATGGAACCTGAGTTGAATTGAATTTTTTATAGAAGTAACGAAAAAGGGCTTCATAAAGTCATACAATAAACATATATTTAAACCAAATTTTTTTTTAGTATTATTCAAGTTTTTAATAATAAAAAATAAATTATTAATTATTTGAAAAGGTTGTTAAATCAATTCTAATTTGTTTTATTCATCTAGTTTTTTATAGCCTTGCAGAGGGTATGTTAATTTTGGCCAGAAGTTTGCCACGCACCTTAGGAGACATTTTTGACCCTATAATGTGTATATATTCTTAATCAGTATCAGCAGGGGAGTCAAACTACACATGTCCGTCTGTCCGTCCGTCCGTCTGTCTGTTGCAACGCAAACTTGTCTCTCAGTTTTAGAGCTATCTGGATGAAACTTGATAGACATCTTTCTTATTGCTGCACGCTGTAAATAAGTCGGAACGAGTCGGATCGGATCGATATATCGTACAGTAACCCTTGAACCTATCGGCCAACTTTCATAATTTTTCAAGATATAGCTATGATACTCTCCTAATAAATGTCTTAGTATGTCCATTCAATGCTGGGAAAATTGTATTGAAATCGGAAAGTTTAAGCTGCCATAGAACCTATCGGCTGATTTAATATTTGGAGTAACTGCAAGGATGTGAAACCTTCGGCGTATCGAAGGTAGCCTTTCCTTCTTATTAAGCCCAAATTTGTGGTGGACAAGTTTAACACGCGGATAAACATCTCCAGACGATATATCGCATATCAGTCAAATAATCTTTTGCTAGGTTAGTTAATTTTTTTTACCAAATATGGCAATTGTGCATTGTGTACATATATTATATATTGTATATTGTATATCGTATATTATATAGTATATCGTAATTAGTCCGTTGAATCTCGGAGGGAGGAGGTTTAAATAAGGTATGCATGAGCGAACGTTAAGTTAAGTTCTCGTTCTTTCAGTTTTATCAGAGCAGGATGATCATATGGCATGAGTTTCGCCGGTCCTTCCACCTGACATGGCCAAGTGGGCAACTGGTCGGCAAATAAATCAGCTCAGGTCGAGTGAAGTTGGCTACACAATGTTTCGTCCTTTTGACGACGTCTTGGCCAGACAATGGCAACGTTGTCTGCGACAGGAAATTAATTTTAATTGCAGGAGGTGCGTGAACAGAGCAATAATTGGCAAAGGACACGGACACGGGCGAGTGGAGAGCCGAGAGTGGAGAGCAGAGAGCGAAGACAAAAGAGGCCAAGACAAAGAAAGATGACACTTGAGACGTAGCGCATAAATTGCCAAGTGCAGGGCGAAACTTTAGTTAAATAATTTAAAAAGTTTTCTGCATTCGCTGCAAGGCGGCCATAATTGAATTAGGAGTGGGTGGAGGGGGAAAGGGGAAAGGGGAGACGAGAGAGAGGGATCAAAACAAGTGTCAAAGCGGAAACGGAAGCGGTGCCCTTTAGCGCTGACAGGCAAAAGATTTCTATAAGAATTTGATTTGGCCAAAGCGAAGCCGCACTAAAGAACTGCGAGAGGAAAGTGTGGAGGGGGAGGGGGGGGGAGGGGGAGGCTACAACCACAGGGTTTTTCAAACTTTACTCATTTTCAAAATTACAATGTTGCCACAAGCGTGGCGCTTACCACAGCAGCAGCACGAGTAAGGGGAAACGGGGGTGGGAGCCAACGACTTAGCTAGAAAAATCTAAACGTAAGCAAAGTCAATCGGAAAAGTTGTCGACGCCACCAACAGCGGCAGCTTCTTTGATGCAGACCACGAAGCTAAGAACTGGGAGCGGAGAGAGGGGAGGGAAGCGTGCAGACTGTAGGCAAAGGATGCCACAAGACGCCTTTGCCCGCAGCCCTCAACCTCGTCGCTGCTCGTCTTCTTTGCAAAAAGTTTCCCTTGGCGCAACCACTTGACGCTCCTCGGTTACCTACCGCATCTCCTAACCCCCCCCCCCTTTCTGCTGCACCTTCCCTTAGTAAGGGATAAAAATATTGCACGCGTAAAAGTTGCGCAGGCGGCGCTGCGGCAGCTGCGGTAAATCAATTTCTGCAAATGAGATTTTTCAATTATAAATCAATTTTCGATTAAAATTACTTTTACGCATTTTCCTTTATGCCCCAGCAGATTCCACGCCTGTTCTCTCCCTGTGTGCATGTGTGTGTGTGTGTGTGTGGGAGTGTGGTAAAAAGTTTATGCGGCAATCGAGCGTAGTCTGAGCACGACAAAGTATTAACCAAGAGCTTGAAACTTCGCCCCACTGTGGAGTGTGTATTATGACATTAAAGAGAAGGATCCATCCATCTATCCATCCATCCATCCCCAATTCTCATAGAAACCACAGGAGCTTCGACTTAATTGATTCGCATTTTTGGCCTGCACAATTTTACAAGTATTTTCCAAAGTTTTCCATTGTTTTTCATACTTTCAAAGAGGCTTATTGCGCAAAGTTTAAATCGATGATAAGAAATCATGTGAATAAGACTTAAACAAGAAAATAAAGGCTACCTTCGACACGCCAAAAGTGTCAAACCATTGCAGTTACTCCACATATTAAATCGGCCGATAAGTTCAATGGTAGCTTAATGATATATCTGTCCGATTTTAATGCATAACTTGCCTAACATTTAATGGACATAATTAGACAAACGTCACCAAACTTTCCCAGCGATATCTTAAAAAATGATTAAAGTCGGCCCAAAGGTTCTATGGCAGCTATACGATATATCGGTCCGATCCGGCTCATTCCGACTTATTTACAGCGTGCAGCAATAGGAAACATGTATACCAAGTTTCATGCAGATAGCTCTAAAACTGTGAGACTAGTTTGCGTTGCAATAGACGGACTGACGGACAGACCGACGGACGAAAATTACGAATTTCCAAAAATAAAGTACTATACTCTTAAGTTTTTTGAATCCATAAATAATTATTAGATATCCTATGGCCAAGCTATAGGTACTCAAATATTTTATAGCCTCGTCATGTCTTTCAATATATATCCACCTCCAATTGTTAAAAATTCGATTTTTGGAAGAATATTTTGATTTGATTAATATTAATATTAAAAAGCGCAGTTTTTTATTGTACCAGGTATTTAAAGGCTTCAAAGTCTCAAAAACTGTTAATATTCTTGCTCAAGATCGACAATCAAGTTAATTAAGCCATGTCCGTCTGTCTATCCGTCTTCCCGCTTGAACGTCTCAAACTCACCTACTACAAAGGCTGAAGACACCAGAACGTTAACTTCAATATCTTGAGATTTTTTGACAATCTCAATTAGCTAGCTGAACACATTCACCTTATTTCATAACAATAATAATATAATAATAAAAATAATAATAATAATAATAACCTATAATGAAATAGCAACTACGAGAGACTCTCTAAAACTCAAATCTGTTTAATTTCTTAATGAACTGTTTTCTTAGCTATACAAATTACCGATTAAACAGCTCTCAATAACTTTGTTTCTACGTATATCCAGAAACCTATTACCACGAATAAAAATCGAAAACAAATTCCATTGCAACGCATAGAAAGTAACGATACGTCACGGCCTGTTGATGGCACAGTGAGGCAAAACGATATACGATACGTTGTCGTGCGGCGATAAACCGTTGAAGGATGAAAAATAAAATGCACTTTTGCTTTATTTGCGACTCTTAATTAAATTGTGAATTATGGCCTTCGATTTGGCAAACGCCATAAAGGCCACAAAAATATGAGAGAGGGAGAGAGAGAGAGAGAGATAGAGAAAAGAGAAAAGAGAGTTGGAATTGCATCTCTAGCGGCCCATAAAGCGAGCCTCGCTCGCTGCCATGGCAGGGCATAAACTTTTACGATGCACCGTGTGTCCCCAGTGCAGGCAGCCAGCCAGCCAGGCAGCCAGTCGATGGCTCCATCTGTCCACCTGTCCACCTGTCCGTCTGTTCAGCTGTCCGTCTGTCCGTTCATCCATCAAAGCGAAGCGATGCCAACACCGTCCGTTATTAAATTATAAATGAATGAATGCAGTAAATGGTCGAGCACAGTTGGGAGCACTGTATCGTGTCTCGGCGGACGAGTTGTCGTCAAGGCTGGCACAGTGCGGCGCACAAGTATGCGAACAGACAGAGAGACAGACGGGGAGACAGATCGCAGCAATGCGATTTAATCGATTTGCCGTATGATTGCCAACTTCTCCTCGCGCCGTTGCAGACCTGAGTTATGACTAAGACAAAGCCAGAGCGAGGCCAGCACATAAATCGGTCAGAAGGAGCGCATAGAGCGTTGCCACCGCATGTGGCAACAGAGCAGGAGATGCGGGTAGAGGGGGGTATAGGGGGGAGGGGCTACTTCGTCATACGTCATAAAGTGCTCGCAAGTATTTATGAGACTTGGCAATTAATAAATTCGTGGCTAGTTGAAAATAAATCTCTAAAAACGGCCAATCAAATTGTTTATGGCTAAAAGGGGAAGGGGAGAAGCAGGAGGGTGACCAGGGGGCAGGGGGGAGTCTGCGGCCAATTCCTGCCAACTTTTATGGCAACGCTGGCTGTAAATTGGCAACACAGGCTCTGCGCTTGTTTTCTAGGCAATAAGCCTTGAAACATGATTGATTCCCCCCAATAAAAATCCAACCGCAATTCAAAGAGGGCAACAAAAAAAAAAAAAAAAAAAAAAAAAATAAGCGAAATGTAAAAATTTTAAATAACAAAAAAATAAAGGGTTCAAATTGCGAGTCTATTTAAGGCGCACGTGGCGGACACAGGGCCAAAGGTCAACTGCGCCCTGGCGGCCATAAATTTATTGTAGTATCCCATCCACCAGGTGAAGTCAGTCTCATTCTCATTCTCACACTTCCTCTCCTTCTACCATCCTGCTTGGCACACTTGCCAGCCGATCAATCACAATTCGAGTTTTTTTTACGTTTCATTTTTTCCGCTTTCTTTGAATTTCTCTCTCTCTCTCTCTCTCTCTCTCTCTCTTTAACGACTTAGGGTAGTGCGGTTACTGGAGGCAGGATGTGACGTAGAAAGAAAGATATAGAAGAATATTTAAGATCTTAATTGAAATGAAAAAGTTTTTCAATATTTATGGGGTAATGTTAAATAAAAATACTTGTATATTTTATTTCATTTTAAGAATTATTATGAATTTTTTTCAATTAATAAAAATATAAATATAAGTTTTTTAAATTTTAAAACTTATTTTTAACGTTAATACAGTTTACAGAATTGAGGATTATTATTAATATGATTGAAAGTTAAATTAATAATTAACTTATTAAATAACTAATTTACATTTTAACAAGTATTCATATTTCTTTGCTTTAAATAGAACATATTTCTCGAAAGAAATACCAAACAAATTAAGTAGATTTTTTAAATATTTTGTAGAACTTTATAGAAATCTACCATAAAATTGATTATTCATATTTTCAGTGTATTTTAATAACAATATTCATCTTAATGTACTTTAACTAATTTATATACAATTATCAAGAATTGCTCTAAGCAATAAAATATTCTTAATCTTCTGTAGAGTATTACCTAGTCGATCACCGTACACACATTTCGTATTTCTCGTTTGGTTTTTTTTTTTTTTTTTGATAAATGTCGCACGCCGCGTGCCAAATGTTTTTTCCAGCTTCCCTCCACAAAAGTGAAAACTGTCGCATTTTCTTAGAAATTTCATAGAGACTGCAGGAGCAGCAGCGACGTCGACGGAGGCAGCGTTGGTCTCTCAAGGATACGGCATTACACTTAGAGCAAAGTGTCCTGTCTGCTTTTGGGGCCTGTCATTGTCCCCGAGCGATTTTTTGTTACATATTCCTTTTCCTTAGCACGCTCTCTGTCTCCCTCCCATTTACCATATCACATGTCGTTCAATTAGGGAAGAGGAAAAAGGGAGCACTGGAGCTCGGCTTGCGAGTCAAGCCTTTAATTTATGCAGCCCTGGGGAGATTTTGATTTTTTTTTTTTTTTGGGAAGCTGAAAACGCTGAACTGAATTGCCTGTAATTAGACAAAATTAAGCTGAGTTCGCATAGGTCGCAGAGTGTAAGTGAGATCGGTGAGAGTTGAGGGAGAAAATACCAAATCGTTGGCATAGGAAGAAGAAGCAATTAATAAGATGTTAAAAGAGGGAAAGAAAGTTGAATGTATTTAAAGTTGGGTGAGCGAAAATCGGAGCGAGAAAATTACAAACGAATGTATACTTTAAATTCTTGAACTTCTCAAGGCATACTAATAATAAAATATTTTTAAGATAAAAATCTTTTAATAACAAACAGTATATTAATATTTATAATTTACTTATTATTCCGAACAATTTCTGAAGACAATTTAGATAAAATTCGATTTTTTCTTTAAAGACAACTTAAAGTGTTACGAAATGTTTGTATATGTCATTTCTTTAAACATTTTATAACACTTTAAACAAAAATATTCTTGAAAATACCTATAAATCTTTGTTATACTTAAATCATTTAATTAGTCAGTATATTATGGTATATTTTTTTTAGTTATATTCCTTTAGTTGTTTAGAATTTAGAATTTTCGAATTTCATATTGATCCTGACTTATCGAAAATACGATATGTCTTTTAACCGGAAACGGTCTCTTACCTTTGGAATTCTTTAGGAAAAAGGCAGTTACAGTTAAATTTTTTTGAATGGAAAATAAAATCAAAATTTTTAATGTTTCTCTCAAGTATTTTGGCGTAAATTCTCTGAATACCATAGCGTCTCTGAATACAATACTTAAACAAAACAACACACAGTCGCTTCTCAGTCCTCACAAACCCCACAAACACACACCTAAATATACTATATATAGAGTAAAACCAATACACACACTCACTCACTCACACTCACACACACCAGCTTACAATACGTATCCGGAGGATTCGTCAGTGGCTGTCACATTAACACATCATTCATAAGGACATGTGCCAATGGCTTTTGAAAATATTTGCAGCAGGAACCGGAACGGAATGGCAACAAGCATGGCCAAGGGGAAGGAGCACGGACAGGGGAAAGCGAGAACAACGACCTCCCAAGCGATTTGGCGTCCTCCTGTCGCTATTTCTGATTTGGATTTGCGTTTGCCAAAATGTCAATAAACACGGACGGACGGACGGACGGACGGACGGACGGACAGTTGACTATGGTATTGACATTTATTTTGCTTTTTATTTTTGCAACATACGTGTGCACATACATATATATTTTTATTTTATTTGCTGTGCCATTGTGTGAGCGAGTGTGGCTGGGAAAGTTTCTTATTTTTTATACCGTTCGACCATTGAAAATGGTATAAAATGGATATACCAGGTTTGTGCAAATGTATGTAGCACTTGCCGATTCGCTTAAGCCATGTCCATGACAATTTCTGTGGTTTGTCTGTCTCAGAAATGTTTTTCAAATTCTTAAAGCCACGCCCACCGCCTCCGAAATTCTATATACACATGAATTGAATTGGTTTCGTAACGAAAGCAATAAAGTTAGAACTTTTTCAAGTGTGCAAAAGAAGTAGAAGACAATGTAGTTCAAAAGTCGGGCGTAGGGTATCTTGTGGTCGAGCATGCTCGACTGTAGCTTTCCTTACTTGTTTTTATTTGGCTTGCTGAATTTGCTTTTATTTCGTGTTGTTGTCAGTTGCCGCTGACAAAATTTTATGCGAATTGCTTTCGCATTTTGAAATAGTTTCATAAAAAGCAAATGCCACTCGGCAAAGAGGGTGGCAAAAGGGGGTAGGGGGTAGGGGGAAGGGGGAAGGGGGAGGAGGAGGGGGTGTGCGAGTGATTTCCATTTGACATTGATGATGTTTATTTATTTCGGTGAAAATGGAAAATATACAAAATGCAAGCGAGACAGGCAAGTGTGTGTGTGTGTGTGTGTGTGTGTGTGTGTGTGTGTGTGTGTTTTTCCTTCCCCATTGTTGTTGTTGTTGTTGTTGTTGCCTCGCTTGTCTTTTGTTTTGCTCTGCAGACATTGACAGCAGCAGCGGCAGCGGCAGCGGCAGCGGCAGGGGCTTATCGTGGGTGCCGCCTCATCATCTTCTCGGCCAGGTCTGGTTTCATTTTTTGCCAACTTTGACTTATATGAAAAAGAGATTGATTACCCACACACACACACACACACACACTCACACACACACTCACACGTATACACACACACACACATAGGTAGCTGTGAGTGGTTTTGCATGTTGTCACAATTTTTTGCCAGCCTTAGGTGTTGCTTTTGCCATTTTGCAGTTGCTCCATGTGTGTGTGTGCGTGTGTCTATGTGTGCGTGTGCGTGTGTGCGTGTGTGTGTGCGTGTGTTGTCTATGGCCTTGTGAAAATATTTAAATTCGAAATTGCAACCAATCAAACAATTTTCCAATCCAGAAAACCTCTCGACTCGGGCAATTTTGAGTCTCGACTTTGTTGGAAACTTTTCGGCACAAGTTGCATAATTCAACAAAGAGACGAGCACACGCACGCACACACGCACACACACACGCACACACGTACGCTGTATGCACCTGTGCAGCCCCAGCTGCAGCCCCATTTGGCCACGTTGCGTCCCTTTTCATTTCGATTTCGAAGGCAACTGCGACTACGCAATTACCATGAACAACAACAGAGCAGAGAGAGAGGGGAAGGGGGGGAGAGAGGTTTGGGGGTTGGGGTTGGGGGTGGGGAGAAGCGAATACAGGCTGCGTTGGAAAAGTCGTAAATATTCCAAATGTCATTTTGAAATCCTAATTTACGCTTCGTCGATCTAAAATGCACATTTGCACGAGCCCCACAGAGACAGAGCGAGAGAGAGGGAGAGAGAGAGACAGAGAGAGAGAGAGATAGGTAGCAGTGCACGCACTGCAATTTGGCAACCCCCCCAAAAAACTGTGCAGCCATCTTCAGCACAACACGTACTCCTCATCGAGATTGGCATGCCTCATCATCATCATCAACGGCATCAACGGCAACGGCAACGTCAGCATCAACGTTCGCTTTGCAGCGCCATTTTGTATCGAAACATGCAATCAAAATTTTCAAATTTTCTCTCTGTGTGTGCCATGTGGCAGTGGGGGGCAGGGGGAGGGGGGATGGGGGATGGGGGTTTTGCCCACTGTGTGCACAGCTCAAACAGACACACGCACCGAGAGTGAATTACAATCAGCACACACACAGTTCAACGAAAAATGCCGTCCAATTTCTAAATTGTGAGCCAGAGCTGCAGCTCCAGACTGTGTAGGCCCTACCCATTACAGCTCCCTTCTGCCTTTCCCTCTCTCTCTCTCTCTTTTCCTTCCGCCTGCCAACCTTATCGCTATGTAGCGCATCTGCCACTGCATGGGGTGGCGCGTTAGGAAAATTAGTGCATTTTGGGCCCAAAAACAATATGTTTTCCAAAGCGGCATTTCCATTTATGTTGCATGTTGTGCACACATTTCCGCAAATGCAACGCAGCTGCCCCCCCCCCCCTCCCCTCACCTGCCCGCTACCCAACTACCCAACGCCTACACCGACCTCGGCTACACCATTTGCACATATTTGCACTTGTGCTGCCTTCTGTTTGGATATCGGCTATTGCACTGCGATTTGCCATCCTTTCCCCGCCCTTTCCCACCGTTCCCATTGCCCAGTTGCAACTCATTGGCAATTCCGTTTCGGGGCTACTTGATTGCAACGTATGTATGTATGTTAGCAACCGATCGAGTCGGAAGCTTATCGGGCACTTTTCGCTCATTTTGTTCGTGATTTATAAAGTTTCGCCAAAGGAATTTTACGATTTTGCGAGTGTAACGATTTTTTTTTTTTTATAAATAGTTTGGGCACTTTTATTAGACGCACAGTTCTCCTAACAACAAGTAAAGACGGCAACGGTTGAGGGCACCCAACTTTAAGATACCGTACGAACAATGCCGAAATACCGTAACAAACGTGTTACACTTGAAATTTCAACAACAAACTTTGCACAAATTATTCTGTACATGTTACGCTGCTCAACGACATTAAATCTATTAGATATTCTTGTTCAGTTTGCCTACAGTGCATGTATATAGTTTAAACTCAAGCCTCAATTAATCGCATTCCGATTTTTATATGTGATATTAACGTTTCATAAAATTTAGTTTAATGTGGAAACAATAATGCATGTATGGAAATTTTTAAATAATTTAATTTTATAGGTTATATCTTACCATGATTTATATGATATACTACATTCTCTTAAGGCGAGATAGCATTTCCTATTTAACGGAATTAATTACGCCAGACAGCAAAATACCCTACACCAAATTTATGCAAATTATGATTGTCTTGCTCCTGAGAAGCTACAATTCGATGTTTAATTCAATTTCATTGCAAATTTTGATAGGCTAGGTAAGGTGCAATACAACTGATAAAGCTTATTCTGGACTTTTACATGAAAACAAGGAAGAAATCAAGGCTACATTTGCCACGCCAAAGGTTTTATACCCTTACAGTTACTCTCAATATAAAACAGTGTTGGATTTTGAAAGTTGCCAATTATTTATAATTTATTTCTATACGATATATCAGTCCGATGCGATCTCATTTCGACTTATTTAAAGCGTGCATCACTAAGAGGCATACGTACCAAGTTTCATAAAGATACCTTTAGATATGAGACACTAGTTTGCGTTGCAACAGACAGACGGACAGACGGACGGATAGGCGGACAAAGCTAGCTCGACTCCTTAATTGATACTCATTACGAATATATATACTTTTTAGAGACAAAGATGTCTTCTATGGATCGTTGCAAGCTTTTGGCAAAAATTAATATACCCTCTGCAAGAGTATGTTAATATATACCTAGCTCTCTTTCCATGCTCTATTCTTCGCTAACAACGCTGAGCATCGGAAAAAAAAGCTGGGTTTTTGTTTGTGCTTTGATTTTGCACCAGAGAAATTCGAGCTCTGAACTTGACCTGCGCCCAAATTACTCTCAGTGTTTTATATATTCTCTTCATTCGAAATATATTTCTAAATTTGCGCCGTCCGAATATGAATTCAGTCTTCTTTTGATCAATTCGAGTGCGGTTCAGTTATTTGAAATTGTATAAAACATATATCAAAGTGAAAAATTATGAACATTTCTGTCCTCTTTCTGTGGATTCTCATCCTTTGTGGTGACTCCGTGGCAACTGCATCGGACGATGAGGTAAGTTTCCCGACTGTAACCAACAACTGTGTCAATGTGAACAAGAATATGCTATATAAATATCGATCGCACCTGGGGATAATCTGAGAATTCAATTTCACTTATCGAAACCCATTTCAATTCTGCGTTAAGCATAGAAGTCAGTCTTAATATTTTAATATAATAATTATGATTCTGTAAAGCTATATATATATATTTATATATATTACGCTGTTATACTGTACATCGACTACTCACAAATACTGATTAGAAACTATGACGTCATGCAGAGTCTGTTCTAATCAGCTTTACTTGTTTTGATCTCTTTCGTTCCGTTAGCATTGCGAAGATTCTAAGAGACTAGACGAAATATGTGGCACGCACACGTTTCAGTCCGTTAAACCAATCTTGAACTACGTTGATCAACTGCAAAAGGAGCAGCTGAACAACAAATGTGAAGGCAAACAGGAAGAAATCGACGATTTGCGAGAAAAAGTGCAACTGAAAACAGCCGAGGGGAAATTGAAAGACGATTTAATCGAAAGTAAAGATTCTCATATCAAAGACCTGCAAAACTCAATTTCTCTACTGCAGAATACCAATCTTGTCTTTAAAAGCGAAATTGATCAACTGAAAACATTCATTAGGGAAGAGTTAGGCAAGGAACTATCTAAGATCGATTCGAATGCCTCCAAACTTCAGAATTGCGAGGATAACTTGAAGAAGAATAACAAAATGATTGCTGAGAATGCATCGCAAATGGAATCGAAAGAGGCAACTCTGAAGAGTTGTCAGCTAAGTTTGAATGAGAGTCAGAATGTTGTACGTGAATATAAAGATCAGTTAGAGATTCAACGACAAACTATTGCCAAATATTCTGCCACGATTTCTCAACTCAAGGGAGAAGTCAGATCAAACGAGGAATCTCTGAAGAAATCTCAGTCTGAACTAAATGAGAATCAACTTGAACTACAGAAGCAGAAAGAAATGATTCGAGAAAAGGAACTAGAAGTATCCAAGTTAAAAGATAAAATAATTAAGATGGAAGAGAAACCAACCAGTTGCCTTGCCTTCGGGGATTCCAATGGCGTTCACAATGTTACTATACCCAACTTTGGCAACTTTCCGGTACTTTGCAATAGTCAAATTGCAGGTCCAGGTTGGATCATTATGCAACAGCGAATTAACGGAGGAGAGGATTTCTACAGGAACTGGGAGACTTATAAGAATGGCTTCGGCAACTTTGCTGAAGACTTCTTCCTCGGCCTTGAGAAGATTCATCGTCTTACCTACGACAACCCACACGAACTCTATATACATATGGAGAGATTTGGTGGAAACACTTTCTTCGCTCGTTACGACAACTTCAGCATTGCAGGAGAAGATGATAAGTACAGGTTGATCAGCTTGGGATTATACTCGGGGAATGCAGATAGGGACGGAATGAGATATAACGAACGCAGACAATTCTCCACTTTCGACAGTGACAACGATGAAAATGATGATTTCAATTGCGCGAAACATTATCATGCTGGCTGGTGGTACGCAAAGGGATGTACCACATGGTAAGTAATCGATTGATTGTCATAAATATCTTTCAAACTGATGCAGTGTGATTTGTTTTTATTTAGCAATATAAATGGGAAATACTATCAGCAGGAGGTTGATAAAGTCGATTCTAATTGGTGGACTTCGTTTTACTCTCTCAAAACCATAAAGATGTTGATTCGTCCTCGGGGAAATTGAAACTTAATTATTAAAAGCAAATTTTGTAAATCAGCAACTTAGGCAATGAAGAATAATTCAAATGTTAACAGATTCACCTTGCAAATAAATGAAATATTTCACCAACTGCCTGTGACTTTTAAACTGTACCCAAAAATTTTGTGATTTTTGTATTTCTCTAGATTCTCTTTGGTATTTCAGAATTGGTTTTTGGCAGGCACAACATCCATACAAACAGAAGTCCCATTACATATGTATCATTAGCCACATAGCCCTTTTATTCTCTTTTATAGTCTGCAGAATTTAGGCGCTCATACAGACAGACAGACAGACAGAAAGATAGATAGATAGACGGATCGACAGACCTGCCTCTGTTGACTCCGCTTTTGATGCTAATTAAAATTCGATATAGTTTATGTAGGCGCAGATACCTCCTTCTGCCTCCCGACCAAACGCAATAGATGATGTATGAAATGAATTGAAAATAAATGATCTGATTAAGCAAGTGATATATTGATGAACTGATGTATTGAATTTGCGGTGAACATATGAATATATATTTGTGAATACCTCTTAGCACATCAGCTTAAGCTGATTGTGAAGGAAGTACCACTTTCATAACTTTGCTTAGGCTCTGCAAATGTTTGGCCCTAGCATCTTTCTTTCAGCCGAATTTGTGTCAAATTTGACAGCTGCATAAATGGAATGCAAATCTGTGTAAAAAAAAAAAACAAAAACCCGAGAGAAATCTGTGAAAAACGCCCGCAGCGAAGATGAGTCAAATTGGCGAATTGGCGAAAACTGCGTCAAATCCTTTGACAGATGACATGAAAATTCGTTTTTGATACGTCTTTGGGGCAATATACATATGTAAATATATATATATATGTATATATGCATATGAATACGAATACCTTGCCACCGGTTTGGCATAAGTAGATGCGAGTCGAATGGATAAAATTGAAAGCGGGCGAAAGGAAAACCCTTTATGGAGCATACTACAATATCAATCTCTCATGTGTGTAATGCATCAAGGCGAATTGACAACGCATCGTTCAGTTCAATAACGCTCGCCGATGTCGTCTATAAGGTTGGAGAGCAACCCCCGAGCCGAATTGGTGACAGTTACAATGCGTACAAAAAGCGAAATGATGCGAAAGAGAAAGAGTTTTTTTTTTTTTTTTTCGCAACCCTTTGGGCAACATGAATGCGGAACGGCGTAAAAAATTGCGACACTCGAGGGCGAGCGGAACAAACAAGTGTAGAGTGGGCAGGAGAAGAAGGAGGAGATGGGGAAGGGGGGGAATGCTGTGAAGCGGAAATGAAATTAAGCGAAATATGCTCGCGACCCGCCAACATGGAATTAATCAATTTAATCTGTTAAGCAAAAGGGGGCTAGGGAATGGGAGGTAGAGGGGCGGGTATGGGGAAGGGGAAGGGGAAGGGGGTCTGGAGTTACTGTCAGTCCGATCGACAACGTGGGCCGGCCATTAGCATGATTTAATGCCGCGTCCATGGCGGTTCAACTCATTAGCATAAAAGTTCTTCTTATGCGTATTCCGAGAAACTCTACGAGAATTTTTACCGATTCTCCTTTCGATTCGCTTCTCGATACTCGAATTTACAGCTGACAGTTTTGTGAAAGTATTGTAGTATCTCTTCCCCTCTGTTGTCCGACTACTATCTCAATCGCTTACTGTATAATTTTTATGATATTGCGCGAGTGTGTGTGTTTTTTTATTTTTTACGATTCTTGCCTTGCTCTCAACATTTTATACTCAATTAATTCATCATTATTCGAGTTTTTCTTTGCCACCCTTTCGTCTCTCTCCCTCTCTCTCTCTCTCTCTCTCTCTCTCTCTCTCTGTTACAGCAGCCACTTTGGAGCAGATGCCACAACACATCGTGTTCAAGATCTGTGTAAAACGAACCCATCAAAATTTTGGTTTCTTTTTATGATTTCAGGCGAATTTTTTGGTTTTTTTTTTTTTTTTTTTTATTTGGGTCTTTGTTCAATTTGAATTTATTTACATTGAAATTCAATATTTGGTAAATGTATTTTTAATTTTATTGCCCCTGTTGATTATTAGCCGAAAACGGTGTTGTATCAAATCGTCATCGTATCGCTTTGTGCGATGCAGCGGAATGTCCGAACGAAGAGCTGAAAAGCTGTCGATGCGACCTTATATCGAGTATAGTATGTCATGTCGTATTTGACACATCTCCGAGAGCTGTGAAGCTTTTATCGATCAGGTCAGGTAGTTAAAGTGGGAATAACATTAAATATAAATTGATTTTCTTTAGCTTCTAATTGGATAGAAAGGGAGTTGGCCTATAAAGGTGGGTGAGATTTTCCTAAAAAAGATTGTAAAGTCGTATGCAATTGTTAAAGAAGTTCAGAAAGTGCTATTCATAAAGAAAAGCTAACAATGTGACAGCGTGCATAATTATCGCCAGGGCTGAACTTATCTCTATGCAAACTTGTTGATGTTGACATTGTTGTGTATGAGGGTAAGGGCTATATTAATCAAAAATGAAAGACTTTTTTCGGCATGCCGAATGTTACTCCAAATATTAAATCGGCCAATAGGTTCTATGGCAGGTGTACGATATACGTGTATCTGGCCAATTTAGATAAAATTTGCCCAGCATTTAAAGGACACACTAAGACATATATCGGAAAAGTTTCGTGGCGATATCTTGAGAAATGACAAATATCGGTCGATGAGTTTTATGACAGCTATACAATATATCGATCCGATCCGACTCGTTCCGACTTATTTACAGCGTGCAGCAATGAGAAACATGTCTATCAAGTTTCATCCAGATAGCTTTAAAGCTGAGAGACTAGTTTGCGGTGGAACAGACGGACGGACAGACGGACGGACGGATAGACGGACATGGCTAGTTTGACTCCCCTGCTGATACTGATTAAGAATATATACACATTATAGGGTCAAAAATGTCTCCTAAGGTGCGTGGCAAACTTCTGGCCAAAATTAATACACCCTCTGCAAGGCCATAAAAAACTAGATGAATAAAAAAAATTAGAATTGATTAAACAACCTTTTCAAATAAAATTATTTTTTATTATTAAAAACTTGAAAAAAACTAAAAAAAATTTGGTTTAAATATATATTTATTGTAGGACTTTATGAAGGCCTTTTTCGTTACTTCTACCAAAAATTCAATTCGACTCAGGTTCCATATAACTATGTGAAGCAAATCAATTTAGTTCATAACCCACTCCACTGCTTATAAAGATTTGTAATAGTTTGCAATGGTGAAATTTAGTAACTGTTGATGAAATGCAGTTACTGTGGATATTTCTTTCTGTCTCAAGTGTTGCACTTATCACCGTAGAAAGCTACTGGGGCAAACCGGGCGCCATGATAGACGATTAAAAAAACTTAATATATAAATATATGCATTAAAATAAAAAATAAATAAATAAAAAATGTATACATTTTTTCTAAAAATTTATTTCTCACTGATAATTACCAGTTACTTCGATAGTTGTTCTTATACAATTCGAGCATTGAAAATAGTCAAAAATGGTATACTACGTTTGGCGTGGCAGACCGAGTCGATTGATCCATGTCGATTGAGTCATGTCCGTCTGTATGTCCGTCTGTCCGTCACGCGTCTGTGCGAATACACAGATCTCAGCTATTATTAATGCTAGAGACATCAAATTTGGCATGAAGGTGTATAAACATCACAAGCTCCTGGAGTTTATTTCAAATTTGAGGTGCCACGACCACCGTCTTTCAAAATTAAATAATACGTTTTTGAGTTTGCTTTGTGATATAGATTTATACTATGTGCATATATATTCTACATTTCAATTGGATCATAACCACAAAATTTATTTACATAATCAACTATTCTCCTTATATCTGCTTATGGCTTACGAACCTTTTATGGATAATTTCTTGTCTCAGACAAAAAGATCTGTATGACCTTTCATGGTCTCCTTTACATAAGTCTCAACTTATGTAAAACGTAACAAAAGATTTAAATAACTTATTTAGTTCTGGTTCGATAAGACTTAAATCGATTTGTTACCAATCCACATATTGCTCCGCTTCAAAGAGTATTTATAGCTTCTCCAAATGGGCCCTAGTTACAGTTGACAAAATGCAGTTGCACTGGATATTACTTTTGGTGATCGCCCACACCCATAAAAATTACTATCCGCAGCCAGGAAACATTTCGGCAGTACAAGATTCAGACAAATAAAATGAAATAAAATGTATCAATAAAAAAAAAAAAAATCACATATTACTTTTAGAAGAGAGAAGAGAATGTTACAAAGGTTTACAGTCATTGTGAAAAGAACATATAACAAAAGCTACGGTCGAGCGTGTCCGACAATAAGGTTCCCTTTATCCTTATCAAAACTCGAGCGATAGGTTCTATGGCAGCTATACGATATATCGGTCCGATCCGGATCGTTCCGACTTATTATAAGCGTGTAGCAAAAAGAAACATGTGTACCAAGTTTAATTAAGATTGCTCTAGAACTGAGGGACTAGTTTGCGTTGCAGCAGACGGACGGACGGACAGACGAACGGACGGACATGGCTAGTTCGACTCCCCTGCTAATGCTAATAAAGAATTTATGTACTTTATAGGGTCGGAGATGTGTCCTAAGGTGCGTTGGAATCTCTAGCAAAATATATCTATAGACTTTGGGAAGATTATAAAATATATATATATAAATGGAGTCGAAATCAAGTGAATTAATCATACGTCTGTCTTTATTACTAGTAGATAATAAGTAAAGAAATTTCTCTATATACCTTATAGAATTTTTTTTAATTTAATATATTTTATAATAATACAGTTTATAATAATTTATTCCATGAAAATCTATTTCCTATTTGAAATTGATGTAAAAAACAAATAGGTAACACTTTATTATATAATATTTTTTAAATTTTCATCCCTGCTCAATCTTTCGTGGCGTACACAATTCGCTGTGTTATTACTTATGTTTCTACAATTGTTTATTTATTTTTGTCATGTTTCACAATGGAAATATTGTCATAGGTTCTACCTAACCCAACCGAATAGAAACACCCTGTGTCGCTATATTTGTGTATTCAAGTGATTTGATGCGCAGTGAGTGACTCGAGTGGGGCCCACGTCTTTCAAATGATTCATAAATTGTAGTCAGCCACTTGAGGTCGTGCCAGAGGTAGAAATATGTATGGAGGACGGGCGAAGGCAGGCGAACTCTCATTAGTTTCCAGTTGTTTGGACTCAACACATTTGTAACAATATTTGTGAACTAATTTTAGAAAATGAAATGAAAGTCAACTTTGGAAAAAGGAACTGGCGGCCAAATTGACAGCTCAAATATTTCAGTACAGATTTTTGACGTGCTGCCCGTGATTTGTCATTGACATCATGTCATGCAGGCAGCCAGGCAGCCAGGCAGCCAGGCAGGGAGGCAGCCGTTGTTGAGGGGCCTCCCCCGATTGCTGCAGACAAACGGGCTGCACTTCAATCTGTGCCGCTTGGATAAACAATGCCGACGCAGACGCAGCTGAAGCCGGTGGTGGCTGCGGTGGCTACATCCACCGATCCAAGCGATCCTCAGCCGCCTCATGCGCCATGCGTCGCCACATTTTCTAATTGATTTTAAAATGTTTCACTTTGTATAAATAATTGCGTTTTTGACATTTCCATTCTTCTCTCTCTCTCTCTCTCGCTCTCGCTCTCCCGCCTTCGATTGGGGCCGGCCTCTCCCTTCTGCCCTTGGGGAGGACTTTGGTTAATTGCGCGACAGGCGCATTTTGGTTCGCTTCTGGAAGCTTAAGACAAAATGCAATATTACAATAATTTAATTTATCCATTGCCATTTATTATATTCTAAATTGTTTTGGAACGTGCCGCCAGCAGTTTGCCGCAATTCCCCTCACCCACACACACTCACCCACACACGCCTCACATAAATTTCGGCAACTAATGATTTGACTATTTTTGGGCCTACTACTTCTATGATTGGGGGCCCGCACCACCACATAATCCACGACAACCTGAAAAACTAATCCTTTGCCTGCATCCCGAGACCGGGAGGTTTACGTGCCGAACTCATAATGGAGGCCAATTAATTGAACTCCCTCTGAATGGGCCCGATGATGCGTCCAATTCGTGGCTTGAGTTATGGAAATGACTAATGAGTGCGCGACTGAGTGATTCGAATGTAGCGGAAAATGCATTTTGAATTGCCTCTTTTTTTTGATTCTATATATATTTATATAGTCAAGTTTTTGTGGCGGGGGGGGATGGCGGAACATGGCTTTCTATTCAAGTTTAAAAACGAAAGACTCTCAATAGGGAAAACAGCACAAAGAGAGCTTGGAATATTATAAAATTTAAAAAGAATTTAATAGCTCAAGTTTATGGTATAGGTATTAGAAGACAGAGAGGGATAGAGAATAAGAGAGAGAGAGCGAGCGAGGGAGATGAGAAGGAAGATAACAAGAGAAGAATTATGATCATTTAAACTGTTGAACTCAATTGGAGAGCCGGAAAATAAGCTAGATAACTTAGTTTTTTAAAGCGATTGAACAATATCAAATTGCAAATCTCTAGAAATAATATAATTCTAAGTAGATTGCATACAATAGAAAAGATATAAATCGAATCAATTAAAATCAAAATAGTTTAGAACCAACCCATTGCCCACAATAATATTAACACTGTATACTAATAAAGTAGCAGATCGAGAACCGGATCGCTAGAGATATGAACTTAGTAACAAGCTCATAATTTGATGAGCAGAAAAAAAATCGTATCGCTGAGAAATTAAAAGAAATCATTAAGTTATGGTTTTCTGAAAAACTATTGCACTTGTTGACTTTATCCATAATTGAACTATTAAATAAAGTTGGCAGAATAAAGTTCTCCAATTTTTTAAATCTTGGCAAATACAACACATAAAGCTTTAACGTCACGAGAGGCTGCTAAGGCTGATTCAGCACATACAAAGATTACTCTCCCGATTCCGTTATACTATGCTCAAGTCTCCACTGATAAGGCTCAGAGAGCCGATCGAAGACGCTCCAGAGAGATTTGAACCTGAACTTTATAGCAAATTACTCTCAGTGTTTTATATGTTCTCTTTCGCATGAATACTTTCAATATTTGCGCTGTCTGAATATGAATTCAGTCTGATTTTGATCAGTGCGAGTGCGGTTCAGTTATATTATACTATACCATACTTTATAATACGTCTATAAGTCGAAAGTGCGATACAATGAATATTCCCATCCTCCTCCTGTGGATTCTCGGCCTGAGTGGCGGCTCTGCTGTCACTTCCACTGACGACAGTGGGGTAAGTTTGATCACATACTGTGTAGAAAGTGACAAACTGAAGAAGTATACTAAAGTATCTCCGGACAAGGTTGGCGGAACTGATTTTTAGATGCTTATACTCTTTAAGAGATGTTGTTGAGTTTTGCTAGATGTTTGCAGCGTTCCTTAGGAGACATCTGCGCCCCTTTAAAGTATATATATTCTGATTTAGCATCAAAGGGAAAGTCGAACTGGCCACATTTGATTGTCTGATCTGTCCGTCCGTCAGCCGTTCTCTCAAGCGAACTAGTTGCTCAGTTTCAGTTGTGGTATAGGTGCATATAGTATATATGTATTTATGTGCATGTCATATTGTGACCAAAGCCAAGAACCTGTATATATATTGATTTACTGTGTGCTCACACAGACTGACGGACAGACAGACATGGCGCAGTCGTCTCGGCCAGTGATCCTATGCAAAAGTTTATACACTTTGTAGGATCTGCCCCGCCTCCTTTCGCCCGTTTCATACACTTACACGGCTGCTCGAAACTATGAAAAACATTAACTAGAACTATAATCAAAAACATTACAACAAAAACTTCTGTATTCATTGTCTGATCGAGGTGAAACTTAGAAGACAGGCTTATTACATATTCGTCGATGTGTACGCAGAAGTAGAAAGTTGTGCCTCAAATAGGCCTAAGGGTTGCGCGTCTGCTAGTGTGTGTAAACGAAAGAAGGCAATTGAAGAATTTTAAGTTGGAATTCAATTTGAAGAAATTTAAGGGATTGTAGCACTTGTTACTTGTTCCTTCTATACCCTTATATATACCAACTTGACAAGAACTCCCGAAGTGCAGAAGGAGATAGACAATCCCCTTGTAGTGTCTTTGTTTCTCACCCTCTTGCATTGTCTTTTCTTGTTGTTCTGTTAGGAGTGCAAGGAGTCCAAGCAAATGGACGATCTGTGTGGAGCCCACACGTTCCAGTCCGTTAAGCCAATCTTGAACTACGTTGATCAACTGCAAAAGGAGCAGCTGAACAACAAATGTGAAGGCAAACAGGAAGAAATCGACGATTTGCGAGAGAAGATTCAAGAATTGCAACTGAAAATTGCCGAGCGAATATTGAAAGACGATTTAATCGAAAGTAAAGATTCTCATATCAAAGACCTGCAAAATACAATTTCCGTACTGCAGAATACCAATCTTGTCTTTAAAAGCGAAATTGATCAACTGAAAACATTCATTAGGGAAGAATTGGGCAAGGAACTCTCTAAGATCGATTCGAATGCCTCCAAACTTCAGAATTGCGTGGATAACTTGAAGAAGAATAACAAAATGAATGCTGAGAATGCATCGCAAGTGGAATCGAAAGAGGCAACTCTGAAGAGTTGTCAGCTAAGTTTGAATGAGAGTCAGAATGTTGTTCGGGAATATAAAGATCAGCTAGAGATTCAACGACAAACTATTGCCAAATATTCTGCCACGATTTCTCAACTCAAGGGAGAAGTCAGATCAAACGAGGAATCGCTGAAGAAATCTCAGTCTGAACTAAACAAGAATCAACTTGAACTACAGAAGCAGGAAGAAATGATTCGAGAAAAGGAACTAGAAGTATCCAAGTTAAAAAATAAAATAATTAAGATGGAAGATAAACCAACCAGTTGCCTTGCCTTCGGGGATTCCAATGGCGTTCACAATGTCAAAGTACCCAACTTTGGCAACTTTCCGGTACTTTGCAATAGTGAAATTGCAGGTCCAGGTTGGATCATTATGCAACAGCGAATAAACGGAGGAGAGGATTTCTACAGGAACTGGAAGACTTATAAGAATGGCTTCGGCAACTTTGCTGGAGACTTCTTCCTCGGCCTTGAGAAGATTCATCGTCTTACCAACGTTCAGAGATACGAGCTCTACATACATATGGAGAGATTTAATGGAAGCACTTTCTTCGCTCGTTACGACAATTTCAGCATTGCAGCAGAAGATGATAGATACAGGCTGCTCAATTTGGGATCTTTCTCGGGGAATGCAGACGAGGACGGAATGAGAGATAACGAACGCAGACAATTCTCCACTTTCGACAGTGACAACGATGAAAATGATTATTTAAATTGCGCGAAACATTATCATGCTGGCTGGTGGTACACAAAGGGATGTACCAACTGGTAAGTAATCGATTGATTGTCATAAATATCTTTCAAACTGATGCAGTGTGATTTGTTTTTATTTAGCAATCTAAATGGGAAATACTATCAGCAGGAGGTTGATAAAGTCGATTCTAATTGGTGGTATCCGTTTTACTCTCTTAAAACCATCAAGATGTTGATTCGCCCTCGTGGGAATTGAAACGTAATTGTCATAAACAAATTTGTTAATCAGCAAATGAATGCAATAAAGAATAATTTGATTGTTTCAAGATTCACTTGGCAAATAAATGAAATATTTCACTAACTCCCTGTGACTTTGAGAATGTTGTGGCTATTGTATGTCTCTAGATTCTCTTTTGGATTTCAGTTTTAGCCCTGGGTGAGTATGGTGAGTATACGAATCCTTATACTTAGTTATACGAGTACAATATCACCGTAGATTGGGCAACTGATAGCAAGGAGAGTAGCAGCCTGACTTACATGATGCTTTATAGATAGTGCTAAATAGTCCGACCTTGCAATGGATTCGCCTGATCAAGAATATATATGTATGTAAGTGAGTATACTTTATATACGCCAAAAGAGATGTTGGAAAGGATAAGAAAGAGGAAACATGTTTATTTCTTTAACTGCATTTTGCATACCCTGCGATGTTTTACCAAATTTGTAACTTACAATCCAAGTTGATTTTGAGAAAGTCCCTTGGTTTATTTTCTTTTCAGTGAATAAATCGGAATAAACGAAATGCTATGACAAAGGAAAGAACCAAGCAACGGTTTGTATTTCTTTTAAACTGTTGTGTTTATTTTTTGCGAGTGCGAAAAAAATACATTTAATTTTCTAACCGAATTTAAGAGTTGACCTTGTGCCAGGCAATCAGATGAAGCGAGTGGGCGGGACACGAAGCAGTAAAATGAGGAGGACGACAGATGGACAGATGGACAGACGGACAGAAAGGCAGACGGAGGGAAAGACGGACATACAGACGGACGGACGAAAAGACGGAAGGACGGACGGAGAGGGAAAGTCAGAGAAAGAGAGAGGCAGAGAAATAAAGAGAAAGAGAGAGAAAAGGAGAAAAATTGAGAAAAAGAGAACGAGGGAAAGAGAGACAACACTCAATAGTAGAATAGGTTCGGTTGCCATGCTCAAGTCCCCACTGATAAGGCTCAGAGAGCCGATCGAAGACGCTCCGGAGAGATTTGAACCTGAACTTTATAGCAAATTACTCTCAGTGTTTTATATGTTCTCTTTCGCATGAATACTTTCAATATTTGCGCTGTCTGAATATGAATTCAGTCTCAGTTTAATCAGTGCGAGTGCGGTTCAGTTATATTATACTATACCATACTTTATAATACGTCTATAAGTCGAAAGTGCGATACAATGAATATCCCCATCCTCCTCCTGTGGATTCTCGTCCTGAGTGGCGGCTCTGCTGCCAGTTTCCCTGACGACAGTGGGGTAAGTTTGATCACATACTGTGTAGAAAGTGACAAACTGAAGAAGTATACTAAAGTATCTGCGGACAAGGTTGGCGCAACTGATTTTTAGATGCTTATACTCTTTAAGAGATGTTGTTGAGTTTTGCTAGATGTTTGCAGCGTTCCTTAGGAGACATCTGCGTCCCTCTAAAGTATATATATTCTGATTTAGCATCAAAGGGAAAGTCGAACTGGCCACATTTGATTGTCTGATCTGTCCGTCCGTCAGCCGTTCTCTCAAGCGAACTAGTTGCTCAGTTTCAGTTGTGGTATAGGTGCATATAGTATATATGTATTTATGTGCATGTCATATTGTGACCAAAGCCAAGAACCTGTATATATATTGATTTACTGTGTGCTCACACAGACTGACGGACAGACAGACATGGCGCAGTCGTCTCGGCCAGTGATCCTATGCAAAAGTTTATACACTTTGTAGGATCTGCCCCGCCTCCTTTCGCCCGTTTCATACACTTACACGGCTGCTCGAAACTATGAAAAACATTAACTAGAACAACTTCTGTATTCATTGTCTGATCGAGGTGAAACTTAGAAGACAGGCTTATTACATATTCGTCGATGTGTACGCAGAAGTAGAAAGTTGTGCCTCAAATAGGCCCAAGGGTTGCGCGTCTGCTAATGTGTGTAAACGAAAGAAGGCAATTGAAGAATTTTAAGTTGGAATTCAATTTGAAGAAATTTGAGGGATTGTAGCACTTGTTACTTGTTCCTTCTATACCCTTATATATACCAACTTGACAAGAACTCCCGAAGTGCAGAAGGAGATAGACAATCCCCTTGTAGTGTCTTTGTTTCTCACCCTCTTGCATTGTCTTTTCTTGTTGTTCTGTTAGGAGTGCAAGGAGTCCAAGCAAATGGACGATCTGTGTGGAGCCCACACGTTCCAGTCCGTTAAGCCAATCTTAAACTACGTTGATCAACTGCAAAAGGAGCAGCTGAACAACAAATGTGAAGGCAAACAGGAAGAAATCGACGATTTGCAAGAGAAGATTCAAGAATCGCAACTGAAAATTGCCGAGGGAAAGTTGAAAGACGATCTTATAGCTGCATTACAATCTACTGTCTTAAGTAAAGATTCTCATATCAAAGACCTGCGAAACACAATTTCTCTACTGCAGAATACCAATCTTGTCTTTAAAAGCGAAATTGATCAACTGAAAACATTCATTAAGGAAGAATTGGGCAAGGAACTCTCTAAGATCGATTCGAATGCCTCCAAACTTCAGAATTGCGAGGATAACTTGAAGAAGAATAACAAAATGATTGCTGAGAATGCATCGCAAATGGAATCGAAAGAGGCAACTCTGAAGAGTTGTCAGCTAAGTTTGAATGAGAGTCAGAATGTTTTTCGGGAATATAAAGATCAGCTAGAGATTCAACGACAAACTAATGCCGAATATTCTGCCACAATTTCCCAACTCAAGGCAGAAGTCAGATCAAACGAGGAATCGCTGAAGAAATCTCAGTCTGAACTAAATAAGAATCAACTTGAACTACAGAAGCAGGAAGAAATGATTCGAGAAAAGGAACTAGAAGTATCCAAGTTAAAAGATAAAATAATTAAGATGGACAAGAGAAACCAACCAGTTGCCTTGCCTTCGGGGATTCCAATGGCGTTCGCAATGTTACTATACCCAACTTTGGCAACTTTCTGGTACTTTGCAATAGTCAAATTGCAGGTCCAGGTTGGATCATTATGCAACAGCGAATAAACGGAGGAGAGAATTTCTACAGGAACTGGAAGACTTATAAGAATGGCTTCGGCAACTTTGCTGGAGACTTCTTCCTCGGGCTCGAGAAGATCCACCGTCTTACCAACGTTCAGAGATACGAGCTCTACATACATATGGAGAGATTTAATGGAAGCACTTCCTTCGCTCGTTACGACAACTTCAGCATTGCAGGAGAAGATGATAAGTACAGGTTGATCAGCTTGGGATCATTTTCGGGGAATGCAGACGAGGACGGAATGAGATATAACGAACGCAAACGGTTCTCCACTTTCGACAGTGACAACGATGAAGATGATGATGTCAATTGCGCGGATTATTATTATGCTGGCTGGTGGTACGGGAGATGTGCCAATTGGTGAGTAATCGATTGATTGTCATAAATATCTTTCAAACTGATGCAGTGTGATTTGTTTTTATTTAGCAATCTAAATGGGAAATACTATCAGCAGGAGGTTGATAAAGTCGATTCTAATTGGTGGGATGCGTTTTTCTCTCTCAAAACCATAAAGATGTTGATTCGCCCTAGTGGGAATTGAAACGTAATTTTTAAAAGCAAATTTTGTAAATCAGCAACTTAGGCAATGAAGAATAATTCAAATGTTAACAGATTCACCTTGCAAATAAATGAAATATTTCACCAACTGCCTGTGACTTTTAAACTGTACCCAAAAATTTTGTGATATTTGTATTTCTCTAGATTCTCTTTGGGATTTCAGAATTGGTTTTTGGCAGGCACAGCATCCCACGTAAGTATGGTAAGTATAGAAACAGTAATCCCTTCATATGGGGGGCATAGCGCACTCTCTTTCACTGATACTACAATAGAACAGCCTTGCTAGCTCACTCAAAATATGATCTATGTGGGAAATTAAAATTTGAAGTTTACTTTATTGGAAATACGCTTGCAATGTGAAGACAATCTCAAGCGTTGGCTTATTTCTAAGTTAAATTAAATGTTCCTGCAATAAATACGAGCTCATTTGGTGGGTCTAGCTTGAGTAGTCTCTGAAATTAAGGCGTTCATACAGACAGACCATCTATGGCAGGAGTAAAAGTATTAGATAAAGTTAAAAAACAGACAGAGAGAGAGATAGAGATAGAGATACTTCAAGGACATTCAACCGTCTTGTGTCTTGGCTTACTTTTTGAAGAGATATTTACAGCACTTTATAGCTAAATTTAGCTATATTTGTCTAAAAGCAGAACTAAAACCCGTCAAATTAGTCGCCCACAACATATCTTCTTCAAATACCCATAGGTAGCCTTGCAATTGATAAATATACTTGGCACACACACACACACACACACACACACACACACACACCTCCCCCTCCCACCACTTTCCCCTCCTCCTCCCCCTTCGCACACCCGGCCAGGACTAACTGCTGCTGTTCGATTTAATCGGGAAAAACATACGAAATGCGACTTGGACTTTGTTTTCCAAGGGATGAAACAATTTGCTATGCAGTGGAAAGGGAAGGGGAGGGGGAGGAGTGAGAGTGAGAGTGAGAGGATATGGCACGGTATAAGGAAACTCGTGGCGCACAGTTTGTTGACCCAGCTCCAGAGCTGGGTTCCAAGCGAGCGCAAAGATTCAATTGGCACCAGCGACATTTTACACCACGCCGCCTTGTTTACATGCCACCAGTGCGAAGGCGGGCAGAGCGGAGAGGGGGGGGGGGGGCGGGTAGGTAAAAGAGAAAGTGGAGGCGAGTGCAGCAGGGAAAGCGAGACTTCGCTTAGAGGGGGCGACGACTGGGAGAAGGAGGCTGAGGGGGAGCGAAAGTGAAAATACTTGAATGAAAATGAAAATGAGAACGACGGAAGAGGCAGAGGTGGAGAGAGGAAGAGGAAGAAGAGCAGGAGCAAGAGAAACGCCAGCAGATGCGTTGCCGGCTGCCACATTAGGCTAGAAGAAGAAGAAGACGAAGAGAGAGAGAGAGAGGGGAAAGACGTAGCCGCCCCCAACTTGCCACCAGTTGAGGCTACATGCTTTTCACTTAGGCTGCACTGCACCCCCCCTTCCCCACTCCCCTTCTGCCTTCTCTCCAACTACTCAACTTCTCAGCCCACTTGCCCTTGCCCCATTCCCGCTGGAAACTAACGAATTCGGGGGCAAGTTTTGCACTTGAATTGATTTGTCGCCGGCAACTGCAGTTGGGAGAGCAAGGGAAAGGTCGTGGGGGGGGGGACGTTTGCGACTTTTTATTGCTTCCGCTGCAAACATAACTTGCACGCTCCAAGGCGCTCAAAGGATTCGCCTGCGCAGCCAAAGCGTTCACTATTTGCTTTGGCCACGAAATCATTTCATTAAATCAGCGCCACGTGGTGAGAAGCAGGAGGCGTGAGGGGGCAGGCGGGGGCAGGGGTGGGGTGGGGCAGGCTAAAGTCGGCAAGTGCTGTGTGTAAACAAAACGCCTTCCTGCCGCGTGCCACGTGGCGCGCTACCCCTCTCCCCCTGCCCCTTCGACAACTTTATGTAACATATTAATAACGAAATCGCTCATAAAATTATAGCAACACCCCCGTCAAGAGAGAGGGAGAGAGCGAGAGAGAGCTAGCGAGGGTGCGAAAGCAGCTTGCGTGTTGCACGCTGTTCATGCCACAGCGGCGCCTGTTCGCACATTGTCGTCGTGCACACAGTGGCGTCGTGTAACGCATGGGGAGGGGGGAAGTTATGAAATTATTTTCCATAATGAGGCCGGCACCCCTTGTCGTCTTTAATCACACACACACACACACACACACACACACACACACACAACGCAAAGTCAACATATTTCGTATTCGATTTGCCCCCTCTACCCCCGTTTCTAGGTCGGAAAATGTGCGCCGCGTGCCGCTATTTAGCATCGATTATGGCAGCGAGCATATTTCTCACGTCCTCCCCCCGCCCGTCTGTGCCTGCTTCCTGTCTGGCCACGCTTATCCTGTCATCGCATGGGCAACATGCTGACGCAAAGATGATTTCGTATTTGCCCGGCGCGCCCTGTCATCATCTGTTGTGTGCCATAAGTCTCCGGCGACCGGAAGAAAGCCCCGGCAAAATGATGCGCGAAAAATGTGCATAAACGGAAACGGGTTGCTAGCTTACAACTTGCAACTGCCACGAAAGGACGAAGGATTTGTTTAACATATTATCCGGCGAAGCAAACAAACATAAATCATTATACTGATGATATCATCTATATGAGCCTGGGGGCAAGGAAGGAAGGCTATGCGATGTCGATACGATTCGAGTTCGAGTTTGAAGAAAATATTTAAGTTATAACTAGCTGAAATATATATTTATATATTATATATTATATATTATCTATATATTAGTTTAAATATTTTAGATTTATAAATGTGACTATCATCTTTCATATACTTACTTACATATATAATAAATTAAATTGTATTTTTTATTTTCTTGAATTTATTTATTAATGTTTTATTTTATTGTTTATCTTTATTAATAATAAATATTGTTTTACATTTATTTATTTACATTATATATTTTATTTGTACTAATTATATGTATTTTCTTACATTTTTAATTAATATATCATATTTTATTCATGTTTTTTATTTAATTTTTATATATTATATATTTATATATTATATATTATTTATATATTAGTTCAAATATTTTAGATTTATAAATGTTTAATTCGTTCGTTTAATTACTTGCATATATAATAAATTAAATTGTATTTTTTATTTTCTTGAATTTATTTATTAATGTTTTATTTTATTGTTCATCTTTATTAATAATATATATTGTTTTACATTTATTTATTTACATTATATATTTTATTTTTATTACTAATATGTATTTTCTTACATTTTTTTAAATAATATTTCATATTTTATTCATGTTTTTTATTTATTTATTAATATTATATATTTATATATTATATATTATATATATATTACTTTAAATATTTAAGATTTATAAATGTGACTATATTTTTATTCTAAATTTATTTACTTACTATTAATATTAAATTAATGTTTAAATTTATTTATTTATTATAATTTATATATTAAAATTAAAAAAATTATTTTTTTTTATGTTTTATTTTATTGTTTATCTTTATTAATAATAAATATTGTTTACATTTATTTATTTACATTATATATTTTATTTGTACTAATTATATGTATTTCCTTACATTTTTAATTAAATATATCATATTTTATTCATGTTTTTATTTATTTTTTAATATTATATATTTATATATTATATATTATATATATATTACTTTAAATATTTAAGATTTATAAATGTGACTATCATCTTTTATATACTTACTTACATATATAATAAATTAAATTGTATTTTTTATTTTCTTGAATTTATTTATTAATGTTTTATTTTATTGTTTATCTTTATTAATAATGTATATTGTTTAACATTTATTTACTTACATAAAATATTTTATTTTTATTACTAATTTGTATTTTCTTACATTTTTTAATTAATATATCATATTTTATTCATGTTTTTTATTTATTTATTATTATTATATATTATTTATCTTATCACATTTCTTTACCAATACATTATATATGCAATTTTCTTTAACATTATATATCATCTCACATTTACATATTAATATATTTAATTCTATCATATTTTTGTTATTTATTTATTATTTTTTATATAATATTTTTCAATTTTTGAAATATTATTTATTTTGGTTCTACTTGGATAGTAAAAATATTAAATAAATTAAATTATTATTTGGGATATCTTTAAAATTACATCTTATTTACATTATAAATAAAATATGGTATATATATATACTTATGTATACCATATATGTTTAACCTGATAGGTTTAAAGATTGTTCACAATGTGTTGATCTCTATATATTCCTTGTACACATACTCTTCGAAATTATTTTAGTAGTACATATAGTAAACAATATAAAGGTTAGTGTATTTATTAACGTATTTCATAATTTTTTTTTTTAATTTAAATTGATATTTATGTATTTATCTCTTTATTAATGTATCTTTAATTTAATTAGCATCTAAAATTCTGTAAAAAAAAAACTAGCTTATTATTTTTGAAATTTTGAAAAAAGAAATTAAAATAGTTTGATCAATAGCGTAAATATAATTTGACTGCTTTAATTGTTATTGATATTTCCGAATGCCGCTTTAAATATTATTACGTCGACCTTCAATAGTTTGAATTAGATAAAAACTGAACCACATTTTTTCGTAGATCGCAGTCTCAATTTTTTCATGTAATAAATTTAATGCAAAAAAAAGAAAGTAAAGAAAATATTAAATTGTATTAAACATATTAAATAATTTTAATTTAAAAGATTGCTTAACAAAAAGTGAAGGCATTTAGGAAATTAAACAAAACTAAGTAAATTTTTTTCTTCTTATTCAAAATGTTTCATATATGTGTGTAGAAAAGAATTCGCTACGCTCTGTTGCCGTACAAAGGGTTTTGTGTGTTGTCAATTAGAGTTGTCCTTGGACGAAAGACTTCTCTACTCCTTCGCCATGCGCAGGTCTGACAGATTTCACGCTCAGATATTGAAAAATGATGTCTGTCAATATTTGCATATCACATTCCGATGCGAAAATATCGAAAAACGCAGCGGGACAACGACATTGTAGTTCCGTAGAACTCGCCCGGAGAAGGACAACATGCAACGCCCACTGGCTAAATCCTTTGGCAACAAAAGGGTAATGGCTGCAAATCCGGCACGCTGTATGCAAATGCTACACGTACCCGGGGCCCGTCGAGAGGCATCGCCCGTAAGCCGTGCTTAATTAGTACGCAAAATATTTGCCTTAATTGTCGCCGAGGACGTCGACAACGTCGAGGACGAGTGGTATGAGAAAATATAATCCCTTCGATCGGATTTTCCGGTCAGCAAGCGACCGAAACCCAAACCGAACCCGAACCTTCTACCTGCATCTAAGGATGAAGAAATTTGCACTAGTTTTCGCGCTTGATCCGGCAGATCTCAGTGTTCTCGGCTGATTGATCCTGTTTGCGGAACATTTGCCAAGATGCGGTGAGGCGGTTCTAAAGCCAACAAAGACCGCCGCCCATTGTCCACCTACCATTGTGCATTGTCCACTGTCCCACTCTCTCTCTCTCTCGCTCTCTTTCGCACTTCAACCGGTTTAGCTCCAGCTGTGCCTTAGCCGATCGGGCTGGGGATTAGTGCGTACACGCTGTGCAATGTGTAGGCGTTGCTATTGAGACAGTTTACCGTACATTTAGCTCGGCTTTGCTTTGCAGCGTCCTCAACTACTCCACGTCCTTTCTTCTTCTTCTTCTTCTTCTTCTTATGCTTCTATCTTCCCAGACTCTCGATTGTAATGCCAGCTCGATTGATTTGTCAAAACCGCACTAACTGCCAAAGTATTCCATTGACCACCTACCTGCCCGAACTACCGCAGGCAGCAGGAACAGCGGAGGACAGGAGCCCTGGCTGCATTGGAGAAGCCTGTAGGAGGTTTGGACAGAAGCGGAGACAAAGTCGCATGCCTGACGAAATAAATCAATCAATTAAATTTTTATAAACATGGAAAATATGCGAATGCATCAAAAAACAAGTAAAGCTGGGTGAAATTCGAATGCTGCTCGACTCCCGTACACCCTGTAAAGAGAAAATACATATATGCACATGCCTGCATACAACAACATTATGAGTAGTCTCAACTCTGGCTACATTTTGCGATCTGCACCTTAAGGAACTGTTTGGTCAGAAATTAAGCTGGGTATATTATAAAAAAAAAAAAATACTTAAATAACTTTGATGTTTCTTAATCGATCAAACTAATTTTTGCAGTATAGTTTAATAACACAATTACCTTAGTACATGCTAAATTTCAATTTGATACATTGCAAATTGTAGTAAATAAACGTTTTTTTCGATTTTCAGATATGGTAAATGTGAAACATAAAATTTCAAAAATAATTCAGCTGAATATTATCAAGAGCAGCGTGCATACCAAATTTGATAGCTCTTGGTCGGCTAACAGTTGAGATCTGCTAATTTTTGCAAAAATAAAAACGAAATTTATAAAAAAAATTGCTTCCCATGAGCCGAAATTGATCAAAAGACTATCAAATAAATAGACTGCATGAACTGCCACAGCAAACCTAATATACCCTAATATACTATCGAATGGAAAGCTCGTCACAGTTTGTCCACTCTTCGGACTGTAATTAAAATTTCAGCTAATATATCTCCCGGGCTGCATCTTCGATTCTTTTTTTTTTTTTTGGCAACAGCGAGCGACAAGCATATGACAGTTTGACAAAGCGACGCTGACAAGTGGACCCAGCCCGACGACGTGCAGCCCCAAACGATGCGTTTTGGAATTTGCGGTATGTCCGTCGACATTGGGGACAAAAATCATATTAAGACAGGCACGTTATAAAACGACAGAGCCGGGGGCGGTGGAGATGGAGGGGGACGTGGACGGGGACGGGAACGGGGAGATGCTGCAACAAGCTGCGGCGGCGGGGCGCATAACTTGGCTTATTAAAAAGCAGCAAAAAGCGCCCGCAAAAATTGGGCCTGAGAAATGCCCCAAAATGGTCTGCGGCAAGGCGCAGTCTAAGCGCCACTTAAGCAACGGGTTTGCAGAGGGTCTCAGCAGGGGCAGGGGGGCAGCACATTTCGGACGGCGCCATTCATTCAGTGCGCTGCACATTCTGAACTCGAAAATTGTCATTGAACTTTTCGTCGACATTTTTTACGAAGTAGATCAGCTCGTCAAGGCACGATGATCTTTAGCTGCGAAATGGCAGCAAATCGATGGGAAACTTGCTGTTTACAAGCTAAAGGGTTAACTCCCTCCCCTCTTTAGCTACTCCCATTATTAAACCCCCCCCCCCCTAATTATGCGCATTCAGCAGCGCGTAATGCGTGCAAATTAAAGCAATTATTCGTTTAATTATAACTCATTTTTATAAGTTTACAATAATTGGTGTTAAAAACGGCTAAATTAATAGCAGTTCAGCTGGCACTGCAATTAACAGTGTGTGTCATTTATTTACGTCATGCGAAATTTGCCTAATTGCAAATCATTTTTCAAATCAATTATAATTTTTCAGCCCACTTTGGGGTGGGGCAAAAAAAAAAAAGTAGCTGAAACTAATGATACCTAATCAAATATATAGCTAAAAAATAGCAATAGCTGGTTACTCTTTAAGTGTAAATAATTGTGTATAATTAACCATTTCAAGTGGGAAACTGAATAGTTAAATAATTGGAAAATTATTATAGTTACATTATATAGAAATTTTATTATTTTGATTGTATCTCATATGATGATAATTTCTCTAGACTGCATGGATCTTTAGTTATTCAAGAAATTATGTTATTAATTAATTAAGTTATCTCCGACCCTATACATGCATACACAATCTGAATCAGCATCAATTGGGTAGTCGAACTAGCCATGTCCGTCTGTCTGTCTGTCCGTCAGTGCGTTGCAAAGCAAACTAGTCTCGCAGTTTTAGAGCTTTCCTGATGAAACTTGGTATACATGCTTCTCATTGCTGCACGCTGTAAATAAGTTGAAACAAGCCGGATCGGACCGATATATCGTATAGCTGCCATAGCACCTATCGGCTGTTATTTAATATTTGCAGTAATTGCAAAAGGAATGAAACCTTTGGCCTTTCTCTCTTGCTTAAGCTACAATATTTTATCAAATTGTTTTAAAATCGCAAAGTTCTTTAATCGTTCATAGATTTATGCATTTAAAACATTTAAATGTTCTCTAATTTATTGTATATATTTTTTTTTACAATCTATTAATTTTTTTGAAATTGTTTCAAATTTATTTCAAACATCTCAGAATTTTTATTTAATTATTTAAGCCTGTTTGAATCCACACTAAAACGAACTTATATCTAATTAAAAAGAACTAAAGCTTGTGCTACACTCCTTAACAAATTATAGCACATGCTATAAAAATACCACAAACACCATAATTCATAAAAATAATCACAAATTCCTGGTAATTAAATCAAATAAAAATGGTTCAATGCTCGTTTCAGCTGTCGCGCAGCCCACACCCCACACCCCACACCCCACGTTGCCCACTGTGCGGCACAATGGGGCAATGGAGCTGGCAGACAAATGCCATAAATATTGCGGCAGATCAGCCAGGCATATTGAGAGGCAGCGGGGGTGGGGGCGGGGTAGGCCGACACATTCTGCGGTGCCGCAGGCGCAGGCAGTAAAAATTTTCAAAAATATCATAATTTTTGATTCCAACGAATCGCGGGCCACGTACGCTGGCCATTAAAGGGTTCGAATGAAGCCGTAAAATGTAACAATAAATTATGCTAAAACTAACATCAATTACAGGTCGTAAACGAGCGGGGCAGTGGTGGGGAGGGGAAGGGGTTGTTGTTTCACGGGGGCAACTGCAAATGAACCACAATAAAAACCGAAATAGACAAATCTATCTATGAGTAGATCGGATCGGGAATATGTATGTACATATATGTGTACATAAAGCAAGTCCCGATCGGGCGACTCGTTAATAACATATTGAACCAACACACACAGCGAGACCAGAAGGAGGAGATCGGGATCGGGATCGGGATCGGGATCGTAACCCGTATCATCATCTCTGTCATTGTTTCAATAGAAAACGCATAAAACTTGAGAAAATTGAAACAAAATTTTACAGAAGAAAAACAAATGGAAAACGATCGAGCGCGAGCGCGAGCGCGAGCGCGAGCCGCGCCTGCCCGGAAAATTGTCGATGAAAAGCGCTGAAGATTTTTATGGGATATTTGTTTTTCGCTGGTAATAATGCCACCAGTTGTGCGAGCGAGATGGGGCTACATGCCGTGTCGTCATAGGGTTGCATTTTTATGGCTTTTCAAATGTTTCCGCAAAGCGAAGGAAGCAGAGTGAAATTTTCGCCTCAAGACGATCATAAAATTTTGATATTTCCACAGAGAGAGAGAAGGAGAGACCAGGCATCCTTGGCCTTGGACGGGCGGGCATGTTTACCCATAATAGAAGATAAATCGTCTGGTTTACATTTAGAGCAGACATCACAATGCGCGATCAGCGACCCGCGACCCGCGCCTCGACCTGCCTCGTAAACACATTCGTTTTATGACCCACGACTTAGCCCTTCTCTCTGCCCAGCCCATTCTCAATCTCATCCTTTCCAGGATGTGTCGAAACGGTACCTGGTTGTGCCCCTTCATCAAGTGTCTGCCTTGCTCTACATCCTTTACACATTCTCTCTCCTCCTTCCTCGCTACTCTCTCTCTCTCACTCTCTCTCCCCTTCCCGTTGTCTCGACACGCGCTCGTAAAAACTTTCGATCGCAACCTTATCGAAATTTCGAGCTGCAATTAAACCTAATTATAGCAAACCCTTTTCGCAGTTTCACATCTCGAGGCGAGTCTAGCCGTCTAGTAAAAATCTCCAACTAATTGTGCGACTAATCCAATTCCCACTTTAATTACTCCGCCAGCTACTGTGCGGATCTATAAAAGTGCCGAAAAGATTCGAAAGTTTATGGCTATTTTAATTCACATTATATCGGGCATCTCGTATATGATTTCTGGGAAGCGCAAGCTGAGTTTTTTTTTCGAATGCAATAAGCGAGTTATTTAAAGTCGTTTTTTTTAGAGATATATATCATTTGGGGGAAGCTGTACAAATAGTTGTATATATTGGAATGTAATGATTGAACTAATGAACTCTAGATTGTTACGTAAAGATAAATAAATTAACATTGAGGACGATAACAAAAAAAGGGAGAAAGAACTTGAGTCTTGGCTTCATGAATTATAGAATCAATATATCGCTGAATAATTTATATAATAATAAAATATATATCAATTACATATACATATACCACTAAACATTAATACAATAACTATTTGTGTAAGATAATTCATAAAACTGAAGTTTTTCTTAGTTTTAAGAGTTTTGTTTCTATTATTTTTTCCAAGCGCCAAAATTGAAGTTAATTATTTTTAGTTAATATAAAGATAAAAAAAAAATATATATTTGTGTTCCTTATTGTGAAATATGCTAATATATGAATTAAAAAAAAAAAAAAAAAAATTTAAAAATTTTACTTTCGTTCTGAGCACAAAATTTAAAGTCCAAGATTCAACCAACGTGTTTCTATTATTTTTTCCAACAGTGTATATAGAATATTGTTCTCTAATCTTTGGTAAACTTGATATTGCAAATGCTCGAAAAAGGGTATACTAACTGTGTGCAAATGTATGTGGCGGACAGACAGAGAGAGAGAGAAGCCTCTGGTGATGTCCGTCTGTCTGTCCGTCTGTACGTTTGAACGCACAGATCTCAGCTATAACAAAAGCTAGAATTACCAAATTCGACATGAAGGTTCTTGTATATTATACGCATATAGAGTTTATTATCGATTTTCGATGCCACGCCCAACGCCCAAAGTTTACTGCTTTTTGCTTTGGCCTACACAGAGTTGCTAATGTTTTCAATGTAATCTCCAAATTTCAATTCGATTGCACACAAAAACCCAACAGTTATTCAAGTTAACATTTACCATAGTTCTATAGCTCTGCCACTCCCTCTCTCATAACTCTCAGCCTGATGAAAGGCCCTTAACTTCTTCGATTTAAGTTAATTTTCAGCTTACTGAAACTTATTCAATTTTTATGCAATTTTTGCTGGCTGGGCAAACAGTCAGGGGCGTGGCAAGGGGGTAGGCAGTTTGAAGGGCTGTCAACAATTTGTGAAGTGATTTTTTGCGGGCGACCGCAGGCGAAGATGCTCAAGAGGCGCGAAACAGTGTTGGAAATTGTGCAAATATAATTTTCACAGCAAATGAACAAGGCAGAGGGAAAGAGACGGGAGTGCGGGAGAGCGGGAGAGCGGGAGAGCGCGTTAAGTGAGTGCAATTGACAAAGGAAGTTGGCAATGAATGTCGAGGGGCACTCGAGAAATTATGCGTGCATGCGCGACGCTACGGGGCGGGGCGGGGCGGTGCGTGGGGCGTGGACATTGTCAAGGCGACTGCGCTGCGGTCGCACACTTCAGTTTGCCAAATGAATTGATTCGATTTGATGTGGCAAATTGAGCGGACGAACGTGTTGAGCGACGCCACGGACAGGACAGGATGCGGAGTCATCTGCCTGGACATGGCGCCAGGACATGGCATACATGGCATACAGTTATGAATCCTTATCAAGCAAAGAACGGGGCAAGTTATGAGGCAGGCGGCGCCTCACGTCCTGCGTCCTGCGTCCTGCGTCCAGCACCTACCTGCAACCACAAGCACAAGCAACCGCCGCCTACGCCACTGTCCCTGCCCGTGTCTTGCTTCCCTTCCCACACGTTTTTTGTGCACTTGTCGCCAAATTCGCTTTATTGTTTTTCTCTCTGTTTTCCTTTCTGCTTCTGCTTCTTCTTCGTTTTTCCAGTTCGATTTTCATTCAGCCGCGCAGGTAGAAAACCAAAGTTGACTTTGAGTTTTTGTCCTCCCTTTGTTTTTCCCTTCGTTATTTTTTAATTATTATTGCCCCGGGTCAGGGCACACACACACGCACACACACACACACACACGCGCAAGGAAATCCTTTTTTAATATCGCAGAGGGTCGCCACGCACAATTTATGGCATCGCTGCCTCTCGCTCGCACTCGCAACTGTCTCGCTCCGCCCGATGAGTTGTTGACATTTTCCTTATCTGCGCCTCGTAATTTCAACTTTACGCCGTATCCTACGCTCTATCAATGAAATATTGATCGACTCTCTCTCGCGCGCGTGTGTGTGTGTGTGAGTCTCTATGAAGATATCATATACATATGGATGTATGCATTGGGAAACCTTCTCTGATTTATGCGTAATTACACAAGGTTCTCAATCGGGGCTTACCTGAGCCGAGGCCACAGTCTACATATATGTAGGGTATATGTATTTAAATATTGCCCTATAAAAATGTTTATACCTTTGATTCTCTCAATCTTCCTTACACACTTTATTAAAGGACACTCTCTGGACTAAGTCCATAAATGCTTAAGGTTTTTATATCGCGCTGATTGAAAGATTTATGTTCAGGTTTCTTCGAGTTCTTCAAAATTTCCGAAGATCAGTTTCAGTTTGGCTACTGATTTATCTCAGATATTGATTGATTTACACCATCGAAATGAACCGAAAATCTTCCTTAATGAGCTCCCCATAAAGTTAACTACATGAACATTTTTATGAATTTTTTACATGAATTAAATGAACTTTTTAAACATTTTAAAAATCTTTATTTTAAAAATAAAATAGTAATATTTTATTAATATTATTTAATACAATTTTTTGAAAAAAGGTCCTAAAGGTAATCTAATTTTAGAGTAAACAAAATATTTAATTTTACTTTCTATTTACTATAAATTAATAAACTTGAAAAAAGTTGTAGAAAATCCAAATCCAAATGTGTAAGAACGGTTGCAGTCAAGTGTTGACTGTGTAGGACCATGGATTTTTGAAGATCATGAAAAAAATCGGATTGAGTTAGACGCCAAGCAGTGCAAGCAGTTGGAAAAAGAAACACTGCTTGCTTGAAACGTTGAATAACTTTTATGTTCATTATCCGATATTTATCATACACACCAAAACTGAATACTGTAGCTTTATTATTACGCTTGCTATACGGTTTATCAATTTGCGGGGGCGCAAGTAGGCGTGGCCCAAATTTTTCCTTCTGTCTGTTATTATAAAATACACGTATGCTCTCTAAATGGAAAGATGTATTTTATACAATAAAATAAAATAAAAAATAACTTATTGAAGTTCTCAAACAGAATAGGAGAGGAAAATCTAAATCGAAATATTTTATTTAATTATTAACCAGCTTTACTTAAGTTTTTAAAAATAGTCCAAGCTGTGATTTACAAAGTTATAGCAATTATATAGCAAGGAATCTTCAGCCTTTTTTTTTTATATACATAATCCATTTAATATTAAAAATTTGTTATCTTTTAAAATAAGCCAAGCTTTTATTTTTTTTAAAAAGAAGTAGAAAGTAAATACAAATATTTTTTTTAATACAAAGTATTTTATTAAAATTTAATAGTATACTTAAAAAAATAAAAAGAATACTATACGATGTGAACATTATTATTATACATTATTATTATATTATATATTATTTTAAAAATTTATTGCAATCTAGAGATTAGCAAAAACTTGGTAGGTTGGGAGAAAAATTAAACAAAAATCAATTTAAAGCAAATTCAAATAAAAAATAAAAAAAAAATATAAGAGAAATATTTAAAAAATCTAGAAAGTTTGTAAAGATTTCCTTATCGTTAGAACATAATAAAAAAGGAAATTATCACTTGTTTTTAACGATATATAATATGTTTGCTATAAATGATCTCTAATCTGATCTTGAGATCAGCCATTGAAATACACGTACTTTATGTATGTGTGTCTCAAAACAACTAAGTGTTTCCTAGTAATCGAGCTATGCCCCCACCATGCCACGCCCCCCTCCCTGCTCTGTATTCCTCCCACTCTAAGCTGATGATCGTTTGATCTTTTCGCTGCACTTGAAATGCGCGTCGAATCGTCGTCCAAAAAGTGGAACCAACTGCTCTTTAATAAGCCATAGAGGTTCCCCAGTAGCTTCAGTAGCACTCACTGAGGGGCGAGAAAGGGGGCGGGGAACGGGGGGGCCTGTGAAACGAGGTTCAGCTCATAAAGCAAACATGAAACGCGTTTCTGAGCGATTTAAATGAGTTCGCGTTTTGATAGAAATTTTTTCAAGCCCCGCACATGCACGGAATGCTAAATAGTTCGGACCCCCAGTGGGGGGAGGGGGGGGGGATACTACGATGCGAGGTCTCTGGTCTCGTTTTGTGGTTAAGGCGGCGAAAATGTTCAACATTAAAATCAAATAAAATTTTGTTAAATTTGTTAGAAATTCTAAAAACGATATGGCCCGAGAGAGAGAGAGGGGGGGGGGGGGGTGTCATAAAACCCCCTGCCCCCTCCCTGGCTACACCCCTGCACGAGGCACGTCTTGGAGGAATGCGCGGCACACGGTGGAATTACTTGTTGAATTTGCCATAATTTTTATGGCACGTCCGTCAGGGAGGCCAAAATGTGTGAAAAACGCGGAGAGAACAAACGAAATTGGGAAAAATGCTAAAAGGAAAATGGAAATGGAAATGTTTTCTAGAGTAGGGTACGTGAAATCCTTTTTGGTAGAGCGGACGATCTGAGGATCGGCGTTTACTTAGGCAATCATAAAAAAAGAAATATTTTGGCTATGCCCGACGCGAACTGACCATAACTTTTCTTTATTTGCTCTTCCCTCTCCCTCTCTCTCTCTCTTTCTTACACTCTTGCCTATGATCCTTTGACCCCAAACCGCCTCATAAATTTGCTGCACGCCAGCGGAAGCGATTCCGATCGTTTTTCGTGCTCTTCTCTCTCTGTCTCTCTCTCTCTCTTTGTCTCCCTTCCTCTCTGCTTCCTCCTACTCCTTTGCATTTTGTAAATTATTTTACTTTATTTGTTTTGTTGTTTTTTTTTTAGAGTTTTTCAATTTTTTTCGATTTTTAATTAGGCCAACAAAGAGGCCGCTCGATCATTAAAATGCGATGCTTTCTTCCAGATCGCAGCGACGCGATAAGAATGAATCGAAAAAGAAGAAGGAGAAGAAGAAAGTGAAAAAGGGTATTAGAAATGGGGTGACAAAATCAGGCTGCACGATTGCATATTGATTGAGGATGTGCGGCAAGAGAAAACAGGCGGAGACAAAGTGAGAAGGAGAGCGAAAGAGAGAGGGTAAAAAAGAGTGCGGTAGCTATGGAGCCAAGAAAGACTGCCTGGGTCAGGCTGATAAAAGGCTTACACGTTTTTGTAAATATTTTAAGCTTAATAATAAAATAATTTATATTTAAGAAATTCCATACAAAAGGAAAAACACTTCATAAACTAAGAGTAGATGCAAAGAATTATGGAATAAATTTTAGGAAAAGGAAAAATATTTGTAAAATTATTAAAAATTATTAAAAAGTGTTCAAAATTGTTGATAAATATTTTGTTTAGCTTGTAAGATAAAATAAATCAATTAAAATATTACTTAACCAAATCTTAATTAACTTATAATTGATAAGAGAATTAATTAGAATTAATTCGGATTATTAAAAATGCAATATAAAAATATTTAAAGGAATTGAGATTTAAAAAAAATATGACAAATTTTGTCTACTCAATTAGGAAATAAAAAAATATATATCTTTCAAAATAATACTAATACATATATAGATATAGTATATTAAACTCAAGAAGACATTTTTATATTCAGCAAAAATATAGAAAAATCTGGATTATATTTTTCGAAATAATTAAATAAAAAAATGAAATCATCAAATTTTGCCCATTGTAATTGTATTAAAACATTCTTTAATATCTTTAAAAAAATAATAACATTTTTTATAAAATTAAAATAAAAATTACAAACCTTATTATTAAACCAAAAAAAATAGTATAATTCAATCCGTCAATTCGTCAATTGTTGCAAATATATAATTTATTTTATTGTCTACGCATATGATTAACAAATTTCAAATAATCATAAAAAATTGTTGCTATTCTTTGTGTGTGTTTTGCGAACCATTTTTATTGCCGCCATTTTCGGTGTGCGCGAGGGCGAATAAAAAATCGCGCTATTCTCATTTTTATTCGTTATGAGCTAATGGAATTTTGAATAAAACAAAATAAACGCAAATGTTTTGTTTTTTTTCTAATTTATATTAACTACTCTGCTGCGATTATAACAAGCTGAATATGCATGCACGCACGCACACACACGAGCGCACACACACTCGCACAGGTATGTATTGCCTTCGCATAAAAATAAATCCCCTCCTTCTTCGCGACGCACTCGCTCGCACTCACACTCACACTCTTGCTGCTCTCTCAGCAACTCAGTGGCCACTTAACATACTTGCGTTCGCCTAACATTCGAGAGGGGCAGCGCTGTTAGCAGCGCAGCGCGTGTTAACATTTTCGAAATTGCTAAGTCGCTAACAGTGTATAAGACTGTGCAGTTAACAGCGCCCATGTCTGCGAACAGAGAGCACTACCGCCGCGCTGCTGCTGTTGCGCCACAGTAGGAGAGCGTGAGCGTGAGAGCGAGTGAGTGAGCAACAAAGCGTTAAAGAGAGTGTGAGAGCGAGAGCGAAAGCGAGCGAGCGAGAGAGTGAGCCAAGCAACCTGTAAGCATTCAATGAGCGCAGCGCTTGTTGTTCTTGCTGTTGCTGCTGCTCGGTTTGTTTTGTTGTTGTTTTCGTTATGATTATGAGAGTCTATCAAAAACTTGATGTGCGTGTGTGTGTGCGGGTGTGTGTGCGGGTGTGTGTGTGCGTGTGCGTCGTAACCTATCGTATTGGAATATGATGGCAGATATGAAAAGGGCAGCTACACATACGACGACGTCGCTTCGCTGTCGCTGGCGGCAGCGCCGCGGTTGGTTGGTCGGCGTCGACAGCGACGGCGCAAGATGAGCGAATATGAGCGTTATGAATTATGTATTTGCCTGGTACATAAACAAACCCTCACACACACACACAGACACACGCACACGCACGAGAGCGAGAGAGAGTGGGCAGGAGGCGTATCGCTGTTGTTGTTGTTGTTGCTTTATGAGTGCGCCGCTTTCTGTTTTCTTACTGGTGCGCAAGGTGGCGATTGGCTTTGGCTGCTGCTGCTGCTGCTGCTGCTGGCGTCTCCGTCGCCGTTTTTTCGCCTCTGCTCGCATTGTTTTCTTTTTCGACATGTCTCATTTCCTGCTTCGCCTCGTCGGCTTGCGTAGTTTATTGGCGCGCTCTCTCTCTCTCTCTCTCTCGCTTCACTCGCGAACTGTGCATTTATGACAGCCCCCCGCCTCCTTCTGCCTCCTTCTGCCCACGACGAATTTGACTTTTCGCTCAGCGGCGACAGCGACGTCGACAACAACAGCGACTGCGGCAGCATTATGAATTGCTCTTTTTTTTCTTATTGGCTGCGCGGCTTCTTGTGCCAATTGTTATTTCTGTTCCTTTTGTTGTTGTTGCTGTTGTTGTTGTCAAGTGGAGCCCTTTTCCTGGGTGGGGTTAGGTTGAATCGCATGTGCTGTGTGTGAGGTTAGGGCGAAGCTCACGTTGTGTGCGGCTAATTTAAGGCGAAGTCGTTGCTATTTTTAAATTGTCGCTAGGAAACTTAAGCTGCAGCCATAAGTGAGGTTAGGATTACACTTTCAAAGCATTTTAGCGGGAATCTAATGACAAAAGTCGAAATAAATATATTAGTTCATAAGAAAATCTTTCTTTTTTCCTTTTCCATTTTTCCTATTTTTCGCAAAACATTAGAAAAAAACTTAAGCTAAAAATGGAAACCCTCAAATATTTCCCTCTAAATAAACGGCTAAGTTTCATAAGATTTTTTAGCTTTAATAGAGCTAAAAAATTATCAAATTTGCACACATTAAACAATAATTATTTATATTGAATAAACCTGATGGAAACTGAATCGGATTGATCGGTCCAAAAATGAAATAAAATATATTCATATTTTATTCACAGCGAAACACGAATAAATCTTTCGAGTACAAATTGTTGGCGCTGTTTCTCGATCGAGCAAAACGTAACTGGCTAAGCGATTCACTCGACACGAGGAAAGAATCGATAAATAATCGATAAATCGATAAATAATCGATAAATCGATAAATAGTCGATAAATCGATAAATCGCTCATCGCAACGATCGTCTTTATAAGTGGAATGAATAATCGAGAGAACTGAATCATGTGCGAAGAAGTTGTACAACAATTACGCAGAACAATCGAAATATACTATATAGATATAGTGCTATATATATATATATGTATATATATATATATTATTTCCCAATTAACGATCCACAACATTATTTCCATTTCTGCTTCGATTTCTTCTATAAAGAAAAGAAAAACAGAAGTCAGTCAGCTTATCGCCAGATGTGCGACAACTGACGCATAAACTGACGGACTGAGGGGCCCTGGGTATACCCTATAGGGATTGTGGGGAAGGGGTAGATGCGGGGCAACTTAAGGCGCAAATGAAATTTAATGTTTTTTTTTTTGTTTTTTGGGTAATTTGTGGGGTAAATCAATATATGAGGCAGAACAAGTAAAAAAAAAAAACAATAAGAAAGAGTAGAAAAACAAGAAGAGGGAGAGGGAGAGGGAGAAGGGGAAGGGGATAGGGGCAAACAATCAACGAAGTGGGAGTTGCCAAAAGTCAAGAGAAAAAGAAACAAGAAACGAAACATTTTGATGAATGGCTCATAATATCACACACACACACACACACACACACACACACACACTATCGCACATAAACGAATTGACGAATAAGCGAAGCACCCAAAACAGTCGACGATAAGCAGCAGCAGGCAGAGGGACAGGGAGAGGAAGGAGAAGGGGGAGCTCTACGAACAATAGCAAAGAACCGAAAATCTTATAAAACCGAAATTAAAAAAGCAACAACAGCAACAACAACAACAACGACAACAACTGAAACGGCGCTCATAACTGCGGCAAAGCGAGACAGCGCTAGAGCGCCGAGAGAGCGCGTGTGTATGAGTGTGTGAGCGAGAGCGAGCGCGAGCGCGAGCGCAACACATGGCTGTGGCGTGCAGGCCCCATGTGAGTGCAAGCGAGATGGCAGCTATAAAAGGGCCGTACATCGAAAGGGATGGGAGAGAGGGGGGTGGGGGGCAACCAGTTGCCGTCGCATATGAATTATGATAAATTATTAAAGCAGCGCGCGCGCAAGTGCGAGCGAGATAGCGCAAGAGACAGCGCGCAGCCAACGACACGAAGGCGCAGACGACGTCGACGACGACGACGACGACGACGACGACGACGAAGACGAACACGCAAAAAAGTGCCAAGAATACCGTTGCAACAACAACAACAGCAACAACAACAATGGCGCAAAAGGTGAGCGAGCGCGATAAGCCAAAGCCAAAGCGGAAGGAAGTAGCCGCAGCAGCGACAGAGGCAGCGCAGCAGCAGCAGCAGCAGCAGGCGAGAGCCGACACGAAGCTACTGCACGAGGCGGCAAAACAGAGAGAGAGAGAGAGTGAGAGAGAGACAGAGAGCGCGAGTGTGAGTGAGCGTATCATAATTTTTCGAACAAGTTTCATAAATGTTCGCGCTGCAAACAGGTAAGCGGCAGACGCAGCGCCAGCAGCAGCAGCAGCAGCAGCCTGCGCTCGTGAGCGTCAGCCAGCCCCAGGGAGAGAGAGCACGCAAAGCAGAGCAAGAGAGCGCGCGCCAACTGGCCAGGCATGCTGTGCGCGCGCTGTGGTGAGAGGTCGATGGCAACAGTAACAGTAACAGCAGTCATAATTGAGAGAGCGCACGCGAGAGCGAGATAGCGAGGTAGCAGTAGGCGAGAGCCGAAGCGAGTGACGAGGCGAGCGACGAGGCGAAGCAACTGTCGGGCGAAATTTAATAAAAATTATGATGAGAGCGGCGTGTGTGTGTGTGTGTGTGCGCGCTCGTTGGGAGAGGGTGCACGTGTGCGTGAGCGTGCAAGTGGGAACGAGAGAGCGCTTGGGTATATGAAAAATTATATGAAATGCGAGCGAGTGAGCGCGGCTGAGCGTGCGAGTGCGTGTGTGAGTGTGAGTGTGAGTGTGAGTGTGTGAGCATAAGGTGGGTTGGTTGACTGAATGTCAGGATATGCTCTCGTTGTTGTTGTTGGGCAGTAATAATAAAAATGTTGCACACACACACGCACACACACACGCACACAGTGACAGAGGCAGAGGCCTGCACATGTAAAAATATTGGTAGTAAACCGGTCGCGTCGTCGTCGTCGTCGCAGCACGAAGCAGCCGCAGCCGCAGCCGACGCGCTGCGCTCGTGTGTTCGGCCTCGTGCGCGTGTGTGTGTGTGTGTGCCTGCCTGCCTGCCTGAAAGTATCTCAAAGATATTGTTTGTGTTTTGTGTCAGTGTTATTTTGACGCGCGTGCTGAACGTTCGTGCCGCATCGAGAGCAGAGAGCGACTCCGACTCCTCCTCGACTCGACCAAAAAAGTTCACGAAACGTTTCGCCCCGATGAACAAACAAACAGTTACAGTTATAGCAAAAACTTTATTCCAATCAGACTAAGTAAGAATCAGCATATATATATATAAATTGCTACTTATATCGATCGATCATGTTCTGCAAACTCGCCAATTTCCTCGCATATCGCGCAAAACTTGCTTAGCCGACGGCAAAAATAAACAAAAAAAAAAAATAAAACAAAATAATTATTAAACGCGCGTGTGAACATAAAACATAAACATTTTTTTCGAGTGCATAATCCGTGAATAGACAAAGACAGTGTGAGAGTTATGGAACGAGTCCTGCGCGCATGACAAATGTGCAATTTCCCATTTCTGGCCAAGTGGCGCCACAAATAGCGAACACAGTTTCTACTTCTCCCTTCCCCCCTCTTTCTCTCTTCCCCCTCACACACACACACACACACACACACACCGCACACACACCCGCGAATAATGTTTGAATTGTGCTAAGTAAGGAACACGAAAAAGAAAAAGAAACAAAAAAGAAAAGAAAAGCTTGAAGAAAGAAAATCTCAATCTCGATTCTTGATGAAAAATCACTTGTCAAACGTTCTGTGTGCGATGCGTAGTGACTTCAAGGATAATCACCAGGAGACCATTAATAAAATGATACAGTTTGGTACCGTTAAATATGGCATTGTCAAACAGCTTAAGGATCGCGCCAGAAGCGCCGACAAAGGTGAGTCGCAAAGTGTTTTTTTTTTTTTTGGGTTATATAAAGGGAAATATGAAAGTTTTCGTGAGGAAATTTGGCAAATATATGGAAGACATATCTAGTAATATATTGGAAAAATTTAAAAAATTTTGAACGCGCAGCTAAGTGAGAAAACTTAGTAAGAAATTTAGCAAATATGTTGAAAATTTTTCGAAAAAAAAAAAATACTTAAAAAGTTCTGGATTACTTTGCAGTGATAATTGCTAAGTTGAAGTTAGCAAAGATTATAGCTAGAATCCATAGCAAACAACTTCTCTCTCTCTCTCTCTCTCTCTCGCTCCGCCTTATATAAACTTGTAGTTCCATAATAATAAATTTGTGAATAATTAAAATCGTTCGTGTCGATTCGAACAAGCTAAACGATCAATTTAGTAAATTATACGTGCATCGTTTACGATATACGATATGCGATATGCTATATACGATACATATGTAATAAAAAGTTCGTACAATAATTTCTTTAATTGTTTTATGTAATTGAAGAAAAACAATTGAAAAAAACTTTGCGAACTTTCAGAATGAATCGCGTCAACTTCGAGTAAGTTATTCGAGTTAATGAATTGAAACGGCAGATTAATGTATTTATTGCACCCCCCTCCCCCCACAAAAGACTACTGTATTTCTATGGATCATACTGGTTTTTTTCGTAAATATTTCCATAAATTGCTGAAAGTTTCTCAAAATTTTTTATGCATTTATTGCTCAATTTGGGAAAGAAACAGGAATAACAGAAATGCAATAAAACTACCAAGTTTGTATATAAAAATTTATGAAAACTTTTTGGTTTATAACCTCCATGACTTCCCGTCAGTTTTATCTATCTTTTTTTTCTTTTTTTTTTCGGCTAACATAATTCAAGCCAACACAATTTTAATTAATTAATTTGGTGTTAAATGCGAACCAAGTCGAAACGAATCGAATCGAATCGTATGGTTTCGAGTGCGTTTCGGATTGGATTCACATTCATCTATGCAAATGGCGGAGAGCTTTCAAAATCCATTAAGCACGGCGAGGGGGACGGGGACGGAGAAGGCCTCCAAAAAAAAAAAACGCGATCTCAAATCATTTTCAAGCTTTATGACGCGCCGCACAATAAACCAAACTATGGAAATATGCAAACGGTTTATATGGTTATACATATACGTATATATAGTATATAGACAGGCCACTTAAATCATATCGGGCAGCTCGATTCGAAATTGTTTTTTGATTTGCCATTAAAAAAACGTTGGCAGCGAGCAAGAGAGAGAGAGGGAGAGGGAGAGGGAGAGAGAACTTATGGCTTCAACTCGCATTGAGAAAACTGGATATCAAATTTATATTCCGCTGCATTGATTATTATAATGCATTATAATGATTTCCCCCCTTCCCTTTCTGTGTCAACTACAGTTAAATCATTTACAAAGACCCAAATCAATGTTCAAATTTGGTTTTCTGGGCAAAAATGACAAATTTGTTAATTAACAGAAACTGGTTCAGTTATTTGTTTATCTACCACGCACACACACACACACGCAGCCCATGGCATAAACAGATGCGGAAAAGCTCTTTGAATTCTGTGCGGCACTTTCTAATTTTATATAATATCGAAAATATCAAAAAAGGAAAAGCTGTCGATGGTGCCATAAATATTTTATTTATTATGCAGCTGTGTGTGTATTTTTTTAAGAGTTCCATTAAATCAAAGTATAAAGTTTTGTGATAACGTTTTACTACAATACATTAGTTCAGTCCGGATAGTTAGGGGTATTTGCTGTGTTTGCATAGGAAATTTTGAAAAAGTTCGAAAAGAAATATTTGATAAATATTTTTAAAGACAATTATAATAATTTATATTATTATAATTTTAATAAGCGAAATTATTGAAAATATTCTTAGTTTCTTTTTGAAAGATTTCAACATTTAATTCAAATTTTCAATTATAATTCTGTTGATTTTTGATCATATTTTTCCATATCTTATAATAGAGGGAAATTTATTTATTGTGTCTTAATTTTAATGTAATTTAGAAAATTATAAATAATATTTTATTATATAGTTACAAGAGATTTAAACTATTTCATGCTGCTATAATATTTTTTTTTTTGTTTTGCAAAGCTTTTCATATTCTATAGAATATTTTGTTCAATATTTGTGATGATTTTTTCCCATAGAATATTTGTGAAAATATTTTATCATTAAATATATCAAATAACTTAAATTTTAAATTATATAAATTTTGAATAGCCTTGAAAATTTTATAGCAAATTTGGAACTATAAAATACTTCATAAAATTTGCAGAAATATAAGTTTAGATAGTTTCACTATTTCTTGCTTCTAAAATATTTCCCTTTCAAATTTATAGAAAATGTTGTTCAAAATCGAAAAATCATCCCGAAAATCGCCTTATTTTTATCGAGCTCAATTTCAATATTTCAAAAACCCAATTCATATATTTTACCCCCAACTAAAGATTCCTTCGAAAATCGCTTTGCATTAATTTCCCAAAGAATTTTGATTGCCTGCTCAGTCTCTCTCTCTAACAGATCGAAGAAGTACTTTCATAAATAATACGAACACATAATATATATATATAAATCTACGCTGTATAGTATAGTATATGCTCGACTTTGATGCCGAATGAGCTGGCATATAAATTTTGAATCTTTGAATATCGGCCATAAGCTTTTAAAAGGCGATAAACGCGAGTTCGCCTCCTCATCTCCTTTTATCAATTTTATTTTTAGGCGCTACGTTTTTTATTTATTCGCGCTATGTCTGTGTGTGTGTGTGTCGGTGTGTGTGTCGGTGTGTGTGTGTAGTGTATAACTGTGGGCATTAATAAATGTTCAGTCATTAGTGCGGAGCACAATAAATAAAATAAATATCGAAAAATTGGCAGCGAAAAAATAAAATCATGCGCTGATTTCCATATGATTTATATAGACTAAGCAGATGTGCACACACACACACACACTGAAATACATATATAGTCTGACTGTTGTTGTTCGGTTTAACCCCAGCACCAAAGTCGATGCGCATAACTTAATGACATTAATTATTTAATTATTTTTATTTATGCTATTTTTTTTTTGTTTTGTTTTATTTTTGATTCAGTTTCAAGTTCCGTAGGCCAATTTCAATTTCACAATGCACGCTCTCGCGTCTCTAGATACCCAGCAGTGTAAAATATAAATACTCTGCTTAGTTGAGCATTTAGAAAGTTGAACTTGCAATGTTGCCTAGATATTTATAAAGACTTGCGAATTTCATAATAAACGCTTAAGTCATCTGCCAGTTATGGAGATACTTCACAGTTTACAGGGTATGCTTGGGCTGTGCTGCTTGTGGCTTTGCTCTCGGATTGCCTTACTTAGTTATGTATGCCTGAAATTCATGTACATGAAATTCAATTTGCCCTCTCGGTGTCAATTTATGCCAAACTCGTGGAATTCGCTCATCGAAATCGAAATCGAAATCGACTTGGATATTATTAAATTATGCGACATGCCTGTCCGTCTGTCCGTCTGTCCGTCTGTCCTTTGCCTGACCACATACCCATTGTTGTTGCTGTTTTGCATTTTCCAACTGGCTGCACAATTTTTTCTGTATTTTTTCTGTATTTTTTCTGTACTTTTTCTGTACTTTTTCTGTATTTTTTTCTGTATATTTTTTGTTATTTTCACCTCCACAAAAAGCGGGGAAAACATTGACTCGCCGTCAGATGGATTTGCATATTGAATATGATGATGGAATAATTGAAACTCGCCGCGTAACAAGAGTCAAATGAATTCTACAAAACGCAAAGAAAATGCCTGAAGACAAAAACAGAAACAGAAACAAAACTGAAGAATCGATGCAGAAGACGACGATGACGATGAGAGAAAAATGTACGAGTTGAGTTGAGTTCGGTTCGCTCGGTTCGCTCGGTTCGCTCGGTTCATTCGTTAGTTTTGCATTAGCTAACAAACTTGCATTATCATATAGAGTATACGGAATCGGGAATCAGGGGTGCCTGTACGTACACGAAATTGTATAATATTTTATGCAGATTGAAAAGGAAGCTGGGGAGCACCTAAATTGGGTGGAATGAACTGTGCAAAATATCTATTGTATATATCGACAAATGTTACATAAATTTTTGCTGCATCTATTAAGCGCACATTTTGCGCAGTGTAGTGCCATACACCGAAAGCAAAGTCGTAAATATTATGCAAATTTTAGCGCAAAAGGTCTATTAAAAAGTATTCCCGAAATTGATGAACTTGCAATGCAAGTCAATAATTATATTTGGCACAGTGTACGATGCACAATAAATGCGAATGGTTTTTTATAGCATGTCATAAAAATATACCATAATGAAAGCATATAAGAAATGCAAACTAGTTCGCCAGTGCAACAGTGTGCGATAATTGGGATGGGATTTTGAAGCTGAACAAGAATATATATTCATATTTTAAATGCATTTGTCTAATATAACTGGCACAGTAATTTCTTAACTGAAGAATGACAACAATTTTAATTGATATTTATGCTGATCAAGAATATATATGCATATTTCTATTTATTATAGATTGTTTCATTTTCATGGCAGCCTTACGACATTTATACAATAATAATATTCAGTTATAACTGCATATTTTATGCTAGTAATTTATAGCACAATATATATAGTTAGCCATATGGAAATAATAAGAATATTCAGTTATATTTTATAGTACTGTTTTATGGCAGATTCTTTATAGTATTCACCTCGAAACTTATTATAATATTCGATCATATTCGATGGTAGTATTTTATAGCACAATGTTTATAGTAAGAACAGTGTGATTTTGAAGTTGAACAAGAATATATATTCATTTTTCAAAATGCTCTAATTAGGATGAAATTCATATGTGCAATATAACTGGCTCAATAACTTCTTAACTGAAGAATGAGTTGATTGAATGTTGAATGAATAATAATATTCAGCTATAACTGCATATTTTATGCTAGTAATTTATAGCACAATATATATAGTTAGCCATATGAAAATAATAAGAATATTCAGTTATATTTTATAGTACTGTTTTATGGCAGATTCTTTATAGTATTCACCTCGAAACTTATTATAATATTCGATCATATTCGATGGTAGTATTTTATAGCACAATGTTTATAGCAAGTATTGTATACGAGAATTTCTTGCTAATTCATTTCGCACTGTGCATCGTTTTTGCGGCCATCAAAAATTGATTTGCTGAAAGCTAAAAACGCGAGTGAAATTTACTAGCAGACAGAGAAAGAGAGAGAGAGAGAGAGTGAGCGAGGTGGGAGGGGGAGGGAGACAGACAATTGTTGCTGCTGTTTTGACATGCGGGTGCGGTCGAGTTGACAGTTTAAATTTGCCAACGCGAAATGTGATGTGTGTGCGTGTGTGTGTGCGTGTGTGTGTGTGTGTGGGTATCTTTATTTCTACAAATATTTTGTTAATAACGGGAAACGCTTGTTTCATTCTCAATTTTGGCCTGGGCTAATCTGCAGTTCCTTCGATGCCTCCGAGATTGCCATGATTGCCGTGAATTTATAGAGCCCCACTAGATATACATCTAGATAGATCTAGGCAATTATACAGATGCGTGTATAATTCATTTGAATTTACTGCTCGCTTCGCATGCGGATTTATGGCTTGACTTAATCCACCTTTAAACTTGTACAATTCAATTTATATTTATATTTATAACGTTTCTTCTATCTGCATCTCGCTCTAACCCACATGCGCTTGTTTGTTTATGCACGCCTAGACACAATGGGGAAAAAATATAATTTCCTGTCCACAATTTTCATATTTATTTATCTGTCAGTCGGCAGCGGCAGAAATAACTCTTAAAACGGGCAGCACAGGTAGCGTACGAGATACAGATACAGCTGCAGATACAGATACAGTTCGATACAGCCTGTTGCTCGTGTTGAGATACTTTTGTGTATTTTGCTTGCGCAATGCGAAATACCGAAAATAAAATATAATTTACAAAAAAAAAAAAAACAGAAAAAAAACTACAACTAAAACCAAATCAGCTGCGGTTCGACGTCTGCTTTGTTTTGTTAAATTTAACAGAAATACACTGCAACAACAACAATGACAACAACAATCAAATTTACTGCCGATTGCAAACTGACTTCGATTACCCGACAATTTTATGGCCATCATAATTCCCTTTCCCGACTCGCATTTGCATTACGCTCCCCTGCCCACCCCTGTCCACCGCTGCCCACTGTACTAAACGAGGCAACAACAAAGCGCGCCGACCGCCACTTTATGGCGCAAAATTACACTTAACTTTTAATTAATTAAAATAACATTCACTCAATCAATAAATCAATAATAATTATTAGAATGTTGCTCGCACACTTTGGCGTTGAACTCGCCGCTCGCAAAGTGTGCGAGCGAGAGAGACAGAGCGAGAAGTCAGCAGAAAATGTGAAGAAATATTAAAATAAATTATGCACTGAGAGAAACGAGGGGGGGGGAGAGAGTGCATAGAACACGTATTAATTAAATTAAATACAAAGTTCTTTTTTAAAAAAAAGAAGGAAACCGAAAGAAAAAAAAAACAATAAATTAAATACACTGTAAGAAATTGCAGATTAAATATTGAATTAAATTATAAACTAGTATAAAATTTGAAAAAATGTTTTAAACTTAAAATACGCTTGAGAACATTAATAAAAAATTATAACTAAATGTGATGCACTGCAAAAAAGAATTTCAGATACATATATCTTATTAGAAATTTTGAAAAAACTCATGAGAACAGCAAAGAAACATAAAATTAATTTAAAAATAATTCTACACTGAAAGAAAATAATTATACATGTCATTTGATAATATAAAATGCGCATTTTCAAATTAGAAAAATAGAAAAAATATTCACGAAGTAAAACACGAAGTAAAACAAAATTTGAAAAAAAAAATTCTTAATTTATACACTGCTCAAAATCGTTGAAAAGAATCACTCCGAAATTCGCATTAAAAATTGCCTACACTCTAAAATAATAATCTGGCAAAATATTAATGCGATCGTTATGCAAATGGCGTATCTGCGCTCTCTCTCTCTCTCTCTCTCTCTCTCTATCAATGTATCTGTATCTCGTGCTGTGGTGTCTGTAGCTTTTGTTTTTTTGCTGCTGAGCAAAACTCGCTCGACTCGTTTCTTGATATCTGTGCAGAAATATGCTTTATTATAGTTGCAGCTAGGTGGCCAGGGGCGTTGGGGGCAGGGCGGCAAGGGGGAAGGGGAGGCTACAGAGATTTATCTCGTTTGGCTTGGGGTTTGCGCTGAACTTATCATAAATTATGTTTTATGGCTGCGGCGCATGCGAACCAATTTGGTCGGTTAGGCGAATAATAATGAGATAGAGAGCGAGAGGGAGGGAGAGGGAGATAAAAAAAAGAGAGAGGAGGCTAGAAAGAGAGACAGATTTGGGTTGCGATTTGCCGACGGAGGCTGCACAACAATTGTCAGCTGTTTTTAGCCTTTTTTTTTAGAGATAAAAAACTGTTGGCAACAGGTGAGAATCAGCTGGACGACAGCAAGAACAACAACAACAGCAACAACAACAAATGCTAATTGCTGCGACAAACACACAACAAATGCCTGATTGACGCGCTGGCACAGGCGTAGGAAGAGAGCGAAGGGGGGGGGAGGCAACTGGTTGGCTGCTGCCACAAGAAATTGCAGTCAACACGCGGCAGCAACAACAATTGCAAGCGATTAAGTCATATATGCGACAAGACAAGAGCAAAGCAAGAGGGAGAAGCAGGAGAAGCAGGAGGAGGAGGAGGAGAGGGGGATGTGGGAGCGCATTGGGAAGTGAGGCTGGAGTTGTCTATGCCTGTGTTTGCTGCCAGAACACAACAAGTTGCTGTTGCTGCCGCTCGGACAGTTGTCCATGCGGCACAGTGGATAAACTTGGCAAAAACTTGCGCTAAAAATGGCAAAAATAATTGAAATATTTCTGAAAATGCGCCTCGCTTTCCTTGCGCCTCCTCTACTTCTTCTTCGCTCTCCGCTCTGCTTTGTCATGCGCTTTATCGCTTTAACGCATGACGCACAGTGAAACCAAGTGCACAAATTGTTTGTGATTTCATTTTAATTTGCTGCAGATTCGACGCGTTTTTTTTTTTGTGCCTTTTTAAAAGAAGCGAAACATTTGTTAAATCGCACAATTATAAAGCATGAATACAGCCAACACAATAAGGGGAAACTATGACTGGATTTGAGAGGGGAAAATTGAGTGACTAAATGCGAAATTATTTAATTGAATCATGCTTTATAATACATGCATACTTGTATGTAGATCGCATGGGTTTTCAATGCAGGTAGAAAACCTAAAAAGTTGACGCGAAAATTGCTAAATGCAGCAGAAATTAAAAGAGACTCGAACTGAGAGGTATACAAGATGAAATAGTTGGTATACGTGATATATAAGTGATAATTATGCCAAGATATCAGCTGATCTCAAAGGTATCCAAAACTAAAGCAGAGGTTAGGCACATGGTCGCATGTGAACTTGAATAGCTTTTGTGTTTACATCGATCAGCCGATCGGTATTTCAAAATTTAAAATATATATCTACATATGTGCGTGTGTCCATACAGAAAGTTGCAACTTTAATACTTTCACTGCAAATTAAATTTTAAAATTTATTTATCAATTTGCGTAGGCCGTGGGGCGTGGTATCTAAAATTTGAAATAAACTTATGATGCAGATAAAATGCAGAAATCTTGCTGTCAAGTTTGGTATTTCTAGCTTTCATAATAGCTGAGATTTGCGTGTTCAAACAGACGGACAGACGGACGGACAGACGGACATGGCTTAATCGACTCGGCTAGAGATCGTGAGCAAGACTATATACACTTTGTGTACTCTGCTAAGTCTCCCTCTGCCTGTTACATACATTTGCACAAACTTAGTATACCCTTTCTGTACATTTTCAATGGTCGCAGGGTATAAATATAATTTAAAGATTTTTCAAATTGTTTTTCTTCAGATTTTTGCGTATAATAAGTAATAAATTGACTTTGCCATGGGTGTACAAATACTTAAAAAATTGAAAAGATGAAAGAAAGATAGTATTAACTGGCATCTGAGTTATATCTCAGATATCGTGGGTTAACCATAGATATATCATATATAATTATGAATTGAAATCAATCAAACTTTCCTTGAAACTCTGCTAACTTGCTCTCTTCCCCACTCTCTATCCCTCTCTCTCTCTCTCTCTCTCTCTCTCTCTCTCTGTATGACCTTCTCTTCCACTTCCTGTGTAGACATAGCAAGTGATCAGGAGGACAATGGCGCCTGCTCACCGCTGACCACAGCGACCAGGACCAGCGCCAGTCCCAGCCACAGCGGCGACAGCGAGGCCGAACGCGAACGGGAGCGCGAACGCGAACTGCCGCTGCAGCTGAAGGAGGAACGTGAGGAGGAACAGGATCACAATCACAATCACAATAACAACAACAACAAGCAGCCAGACATGACCAAGCCGCCGCAAGAGGAAGACGATGTGGAGGAGCAGGGGCAGGTGCAGGCGCAGCGGGGGCAGCAAATCGACATTGATAGCAACTCCATGCCCAATTCCCCACAAGCTGCTGCTGCAGAGCAGGATGTGGATGTGGAGATGAAGGATCAGCAGCAGCAGCAGCAGCAGCAAGAGGGGGAGTTGGAGGAGGAGGAGGAACGGGAAGAGAAGCCCATGCGGGAAGAGGCCAGCAGAGCTTTCACTTCCTCTCCAGCCACGCAGCCTGCGCTCCTGCCCATTGCCGGACCCGCTGGACCCGCTGCACCCGTCACGCTGGAGGTCATACAGAACATGCAGATGGCCATAGCGCAATTTGCAGCCAAGACCATTGCCAACGGAGCCAGTGGAGCAGACAATGAGGCGGCCATGAAGCAGTTGGCCTTCCTGCAGCAGACGCTCTTCAATCTGCAGCAGCAGCAGCTCTTCCAGATCCAACTGATTCAACAGCTGCAATCACAGTTGGCACTCAATCAGGTCAAACACGACGAGGAGGAGCCAGAAGAGGAAGAGGACGAGACCGAAGCGGAGCGAGAAACAGACACCTACGAGGAGGAGGAGCGCATAGCGGACATGGAGCTGCGCCAGAAGGCCGAGGCACGCATGGCCGAGTCCAAGGCGCGACAGCATCTGATCAATGCGGGTGTGCCACTGCAATCCTCCGTCGAATCCAGTTCCGGTTCGCTAAAGCGACGACGCGAACAGGAAGCGGACGCGGACGCAGAGGCTGAGGCAGAAGCAGCGCCGCCGGCTGCGGTGGCAACGTTGTGCAAACTGGAATCCCCACTGGATGCGCTGTCCAAACTGAAGGAAATGGAGAACATGCCGCTGCCCTATGGCTCCGATTTGGCCAGCAGCATCATAACCCATCACGATCACGATGCACCCGCTCCCAACTCGCTCGATCTGCTGCAGAAACGCGCCCAGGAGGTGCTCGAATCCGCCTCGCAGGGCATCCTTGCCAATAACATGGCCAACGATGACTTTGCCTGCGACAAGCCAGGCGCCGGCGGCGGCGCTGGTGGACGCAGTGAACCCTTCTTCAAGCATCGCTGTCGCTACTGCGGCAAAGTCTTTGGCTCCGATTCCGCACTGCAGATACACATACGCTCCCACACCGGAGAGCGTCCGTTCAAGTGCAATGTCTGTGGCAGCCGCTTCACCACCAAGGGCAACCTGAAGGTGCATTTCCAGCGTCATGCACAGAAGTTCCCGCACGTGCCAATGAATGCGACGCCCATACCGGAGCACATGGACAAGTTTCATCCGCCGCTGCTGGATCAAATGTCGCCGGAGAGTTCACCCACGCATTCGCCGACGCCGTTGACTGCGCAGGCTGCGCAGGCTGCGCAGGCCACGCCGCCCGCCTTTCCTGGCCTGCAGGCGTTGTATCGTCCACAGATGGCGCCACCAGCGCCGGCGCAGCCACATCCGCATTCGCATTCGCATCCATTTGCTTTTGCGCCCAGCCAGGATGAGCCCACGGATTTGCGCAAATCCTCTGCGCCCAGTTCGCCGCATGAGCAGGAGCAGCAATTGGAGCTGGAGCGGGAGCGTGTGACTGTCAAGACGGAGCTGCAGGAGGAGGAGGAGGAGGAGGATCAGCAGCAGCAGCAGCAGCAGCAGCAGCTGTCAACGCAGTCGCCGACGCCATCAACGCAGGCAGCGCAGCCAGCCGATCCCGACATGGAGCTGGAGGAGCCGGAGCCGGAGCCTTTACCGCTTGAGTTGCACATCAAGGAAGAGCAACTAGATGAGGACCGTGAGAAGCAGGAACGAGAGGAGCAGCTGGAGCGCGAGGAGCAGGAACGGGTGACGCGGGAAAGAGAGGAGCGCGATCGGGTGCACTGCAGCAGTCCATGCACGCCACCCCAGCCACCACCCGCAAAAATGCTGCATCACCATCTGCCGCAGCACCACCCACATCATGCCGTACTGCACCCGGGTTATCCACTGCATCCACCGCCGGGCATGTCCATGCACGCCCAGTGCGCCTCACCCGCCGAGCAGTTGCCCACGCCGGGTCAGTTGCCGCCAACGCCGACGCAGCTGCAGCAGCGCAGCGAGGAGGCCTACTTCGCCGAGCGGTACCCACTCAACTGTTCCAGCAAGGCCTTCTCCCCGGAGCATCTCAATTCATCGCCCATTCCCGCTGGACATGCCTCGCACATTCCACGCGCCGCTCCAAACTTCTTCAATCCCATCAAGCATGAAATGGCCGCCCTGCTGCCACGCCCCCACAGCAATGATAACTCATGGGAGAACTTCATTGAGGTGTCCAACACATCGGAGACCATGAAGCTCAAGGAGCTAATGAAGAACAAGAAGATCAGCGATCCCAACCAGTGTGTCGTCTGCGATCGTGTGCTCTCCTGCAAGAGCGCCCTGCAGATGCACTATCGCACCCACACCGGGGAGCGTCCGTTCAAGTGTCGCATCTGTGGACGCGCCTTTACCACCAAGGGTAACCTCAAGACACACATGGCGGTGCATAAGATTAGGCCACCGATGAGGAATTTCCATCAGTGTCCCGTGTGCCACAAGAAGTACTCGAATGCGTTGGTGTTGCAGCAACACATACGTCTGCATACGGGTGAACCCACCGATTTGACGCCGGAGCAGATTCAGGCTGCGGAAATACGTGATCCGCCGCCCTCGATGATGCCCGGACATTTTATGAATCCCTTTGCCGCGGCCGCATTTCATTTTGGTGCAATGCCAGGAGCAGCAGCGGCGGCGGCGGCGGCGGCGGGTGGAGGAGGAGGCGGAGGTGGAGCAGGTCAAGCGCCACCTGGCGCACACAATGGCACCGCTTTGGGCTCGGAATCATCGCAGGGCGATCTCGACGAACACATGGACATGGAGAACATGGACTACGATGATGAATGCTCCACCTCGGAGCATCTGTCGCACAAGGAGGAGAGCGAACGTCCACGTTCTGGGGATGACTTCAAGTCATTGCTCTTCGAGCAGAAGCTACGCATTGTCTCCGCCGGCATGGTCAATATACATGCTCATTCCGCTAATTCGCGTCCACGCTCGGCGGCCAATTCCATTGGCTCTGCCTCCGCTTCGGCTTCGGCTTCCCCCTCGGCGCCGCCCAGTCCCAGTTGGCAACCGAAGGCCAGTTGCTCCCCAGTGCGTTCGCTGGAGGAGGCATCGCAGGGTGCGTTAGATTTGACGCCACGTGCAGCGCCAGCAGCAACAGCTGCAGCAGCGGCGTCGGCAGTGGCAGCGACAGCGGCAGCGGCGCCGCCAAGTTCACCGCCTGCAACGCTGCCGACGCTGGCGACGGAGCAACCCTCGGCGCGTAGTCCCAACGCACACGCTGGCCTCACCGTGCCCGGCATGGAATGCCTGCCCCCTGGACTGCAACATCATCTGCAGCAGCAGCATCAGCATTTGATGCAACAACAGGCAGCGGTGGCAGCGGCAGCGGCGGCCCAGCATCATCATCATCAGATGCAGCAACATGCCGCGGCACTGCATCAGCATCAGGAGCAACTGCGTCGCGAGGCAGTGCAGGAGGTGCAGCAGAAGGCAGCAGCGGCAGCGGCAGCGGCGGCAGCAGCAGCAGCGGCGGCAGCAGCGCAGCGACAGAATTCACCGAAGCCCACGTCACGCAGCGATGCTGTAGCAGCACCTCCACCGCCTCCGCCCGGCAACTTGGCGCCCACAGCGCCACCCAATCCGCTCATGGCAGCGCGTCCTCCCTTCGGCATGTTCCCAAATCTGCCCATCTTTCCACCAGCCACGACGCAGAATATGTGCAACGCGATGAATCAAATCGCCCAATCTGTCATGCCGGCAGCTCCGTTCAATCCTCTAGCGCTAAGCGGCGTCCGTGGCAGCACCACGTGCGGCATCTGCTACAAGACATTCCCCTGCCACTCCGCCCTGGAGATTCACTACAGAAGCCACACCAAGGAGCGGCCGTTTAAGTGCAACATCTGTGAGCGCGGCTTTACCACCAAGGTGAGTTCAATTCAGGGATTGGCCGGCGAGGGGGGAATCTTCCTACATGCCTGTTGCAACTTCAACTAACTCTTCTTCTGCTTTCTTCTTCTCTCTCTCGCTCTCTCTCTCTCCCTCTCTGGTCTTTCTTGCAGGGCAACCTGAAGCAGCACATGCTCACGCACAAGATACGCGACATGGAGCAGGAGACGTTTCGCAATCGTGCCTTAAAGTATGTAAGTCTTCCAGTCATCGATAACACTCACACACACTCACACACACACGCATACAGAGCAGAGCTGCATACACGCTAGACGATAGTTATCGATAGTTAAGCTAGCATTAGAGATAGTTTATGACTTCAATTGATTATAAAGCAAAGAGAATTTCAAAGATACTTCAGTTGATAGTTGGCCATAGTAATCGATAGTTATCGAAAGGTATCGATTTATGAGATAGTATGGAAAATTATTGTTCACATTCATTTCAAAGCAAAATCAAATTCCAAAGATACTTCAGTTGATTGTTGGCCACAGTAATCGATAGTTATCGAAAGGTATCGATATGTGCGATAGTATGGAAAATCATTGTTCACATTCATTTCAAAGCAAAATCGAATTCCGAAGATACTTCAGTTGATTGTTGGCCATAGTAATCGATAGTTATCGAAAGGTATCGATATGTGTGATAGTATGGAAAATTATTGTTCACATTCATTTCAAAGCAAAATCGAATTCCGAAGATACTTCAGTTGATTGTTGGCCATAGTAATCGATAGTTATCGATAGTTATGCTAGTATGATAGTACGATAATAGTTGTCTGACAAACAATATATATATTTAGTCGATTGAAGTCGATAGTAAGCGATAGTTGGTCTAGTTACGATAGTTTGGGGGATAATTGTGAATATTCATTCTCCATTTTGTGTGTAAGAATTCTTTCAAAAACTATCGATAGGTGCGCCTATCGGCTTGCAGCTCTACCATGCTCGTAACTTATTAGTTTAATATCATTCTCTGGTCTAAGCGATATGTATCGATTATTTTGTTGTAGTTCAATACGAACTCATTAAGTACATTTACAAAAATATCGATAAATCACAAGACTAAGAACTTTTTCTCATCCATCGTGCATTACCCAACACTGCTCGACAGATTGATAGATTTTACAATCGAACTAACCCCAAACTCTTCCCATTTTGTGCTCTTTTTTTGCAGATGAATGATTGGAGCGACGAACGCGAATAAGTTAGATAGTTATCGATAACACGATATCACGAACAACAATCCAAATAGCGGCAATTGGCCGTGCAAATAGACTCTCGCAACCAAATGATCTCATGCAGTGTTGTAAAGCGCGAGTTGGAAAGAGAGAACGAGACAGAGAGAGGGAGTTGAGATGAAGAAAGCTACAGATGTGCGGCCTCAGCGTAGAAGGAGACAGCTGCAGCTGGTGCGTAGCAGAGCGAAGATAGCGAAGAGAGAGAGAGAGAGAGAGAGAGAGAGAGAGAGGCGAGAAACGCCTCATACGGCACTTCGAAGTTGGAAACGAGCAAAAATCCCATAAAAAACCGCTTGATGCGTACACAAAATACAAAAGGCAGATAAAGAAGCAGACGGAAAGCAAAAGCAAAGCAAAGAAATAAAGAAAAAGAAAAACTTTATATTTGTAAATTTGTTGCCCACAAAAATATTATTTGATTGTTGTTTTAGGGCAAACAGATTTCGTTTATCGTTTTTCCTTTTTCTGGTTTTTTTTTTTTTTTTTTTTTTTGATAAACAATTTTTATGAGTTGCCCCTTGTGAAAAGCTTGGGAAATTATCGAAAGCAGACGAGAGACGAGATTGGCACGAAATGTATCCAAAGATGCATCAAAAGCAATATTCCCCCATCTGGATTGCTTTGAAATGAGACTGATAGCGTTTCAGGCCAACTATCCAACTATATAGTATATAGATCCCCCCCTCCCAATCAGAAACAAGCAGGAATACGAAATCAGCTGAAGTCGAAGGCGTAGAAAAATCAAAATTCGAATTTAAAAACAACAACAACCAATCGTAAGGTATATGATAATCGAACTAATAGATATACAACAAATATATATATATATATATATACATATATACATATGCTATAAAAATGTATAGTACATAGGCCACACAAGTTGAAACACACTCACACACACACACACACTCTACCATAATATGAAATGTGCAATAATCATATGACATGCTATAAATTTAGGTTTAGTCTGGCTTTTTTTTTCCTATATTTAAGTTTTTTTTTTTTTATTCCTGTACGATTCAGGCAAAAAGAAACACAAAACATTTGCTTTGCTTCGAAAAATTATTGAAAAATAACAAAGAAAAAAAAAAGAAAAAAAAATGAAATTGTGATATTAAATGTAAAAAATGTTAATGCAAAATGCTTTCCATATCACTTCAAAAACAAACACATGGCAAATGATTGTAAAAATTAAAAAAAAAAAATTAATATTAATAAAGAAGGAAAAATTCATTCAGAAAGAAACAAAAAAAAAAAAAAAAATACTAAAGATATTTAACATTCATAGTAAATTTAGTTGGTTGCGTGACGACGCGAGGGGATTGTCAAAACAAACACACATACACACACATATATGTACACACTATACTATATATATATATATGAATTCTAATCTAATTATTTCACAAAACACATTGAATTAATTACAATTAACGTACGTTGGTTAAGTTGACGACAGGCACGACATAAATCACACGCTGCAGATACAAATGTATCTCAATCTGTTTGTAAGCATAGTCCCATAATTTATTACACTGCAACAAAAGGCAAAGAGAATGAAAAATGCAAATACAACACAAAAACAAAAGGAAAAACAAAAACAAAAACAAAAACAAAAAAAAAAGAAAGAAAGAAAAAGAAAATATATGTATTTAAGTTATGAAAAATTAATAAATTCCAACTTGTGTTTTCATTCGATATTCATTCGATATATCGCTTATCGAGATCATCCACGTTCCGAGAATCGTCACGATTTCGTGGTAAAAAGGCCATGGACCCCCCCCATTTCGAAGCGAGTGGATCTTCGTTGAGGTATTGTAATAAAAATGATTAGTCAAGTTTATTATCGTCATAATCTTTTAATTCGAAATCGAAACGGAATATCGACAGGCCAAGTGTGCGCGAGAGAGAGAGAGAGAGAGATACACTGGGGGAGGAGGCGACTCTGAAGATCGGTTGAAATATTTTTATTGCCTTTTAAATTGATATTTTACCTTCAAACTGATTTTCGCTGCCTGCTTGATTTTTTTTTTTTTCTTATTCTTTATTCGGTATTTTTGTTGACCAAAACTTGCTAGCTTATTTTACTTTGTTTTTTTTTTTTTTTTTTGTTTGTTCTTATTTCGCTCTGCTTCTCTTTTGTTTTTGTTTCTCTTTCGGTTTTTTTTTTTTTTTTGGTCACTCGAATTTGGCTCGTTGGCATTTTTAGTCGTTAATCAAAAAATTTCTTGTTGACAACGCTTTGTCATCTTTTTAACGACGAACACCCGCTGAGTGTGTGTGTGTGTGTGTGTGTGTGTGCGTGTGTATGTTGCCTGCCATAAAAATGTCTGTGATTGATTTTTGAACTGGTTTCAAAATGTCACATGAAATAATTTAATTGCCTCTTGCCTAGTTCGAATGATTAGCGCGAAACGGCAGATCATTTTGCAGATTGAGAAGATCTCTAGGGGCAGAATATATCAGTTATCTATGAGTTGATGGAGGTTATGCATAATAGTCATATATGGCTAGAACGAACCATAAACAAAAAAACTAATTTGGAATGGCTTTAAAAGAAATTAACGAATTTAATAAGCCAATTTAAAGATCTCAGCTCTATAATATATGTATATAGTTTTTTGAAAAGGGAGTAATAAAATGTTGCGCAAAAGCCTTGAATTTTAGTACAGAGAGATTTTTTAGGATATACTTTACTTATTTCTGGTTTATTAAGACTTTCTTGATCTTCTAGATCTAAATAAATTTTAGATTTTTCCAACATTTAAAAAGAATAAATATTTATAGTTTTATAGGGCAAAAAGCGAACATAATTATCTTATTTAATGCAGTCACTATTCCTTAATATTTTCAGATAACATAGCGAATGTTTTTTTGAAAAATATATTCTTTACTTATTTCTGATTGCTCAAGAATTTCATAAAGTCTTTTTGGAAACTAATTAAGGCAATTTAAATATATAAAATGACTTTAAATTGAATTAAAAAATTATACATAAATATTTAAAAATATTATATAAATATCTACATATAGACCTTATAAAGTTGAATAATTTCTTTGCTTATCTTTACAAATGCTATATAATTTTTCAAATCTGCCCTACTGGAACTGGAAGATCTTCAAGTGCAGCCTGCATACTCAGGAAGTTATTATATCATTTTCCTTTTTTTTTAATTTTCAAGAGTTCCTTGAAATACCACTTATTAGTTTCGTTATCTTCTTCGCTCGCTCTCTGTTGATCTACTAAAACTGTCACGCTATATATTTATATACCGACAAAGAGTTAATTATGCTGCGATATGTCAAGATATTTGCCCGACTTGCCACGGGCTGTCATCGTCATCGGCACGAAAGACAAAATTCCTGCATCCTGCGGATCTGTCGTCGATCGTCGATCGTACAGAAGCCACTGTCAACCACTGTCAGCCACTGTGCCGCGCCCCGCCCCTCTCTAGGGCTGCCCTTGTCTGTCAACTACAGCGCAGGGCATGCGATTAGGGACGTGCAAGAACAACCCATTCGGCTAGGGGTGCCTTTTGGCTAGGGGTTGTCTTTCGACTTGAGACAATGTTCATGTTAATTTCGAGCGTGTAATTGCTGCAGTCTACCTCAACTGTTGTTGTTGTTGCTGCTGCTGCTGCTGTTTATAAGTTCTCAACAGTTTTGTCATCGGTTTTTTTCTTTTTCAGTTTGTGCACTCTTTAATGGATTTACGACACGAGACTCGGGTAAATGTCTCATTTATGTTGCTTATAAAATGGCATACAATTTTACAGCCATATAAAGTTGGCTGGCTTAGCATGCACAGTGGGAACGACTAACAACAACAACAGCAATTGCAATAACAATGGCAACAAGAATCGCCTGATAACTATTAAGATAACTGCCCTGGTCTCGCTTCCCAGGTTTGGGGGCAAATCCTTGAAAGCGTTTGCAATAAATGCAAAAATCCTTACAAATAATATGAGAATGGTTATGGTCGAGCTGTTCGAGCTTATCGCAGGCATAAAAGCACACACACACACACACACACACACACACACCCGCGCGCACACACACACAGCAGAGTGTTGGCAGCGAAACAATCTAAACAAGAAAAATTGCACAAATTGCCCCGGCTTCGGTTTCGGATTCGGATTCGCTTCTAAACAGCGGCAGTAAACGGCCACTCGATCCGACAGATACGGCTATGTATAGTGCTACGTATCGGCCCAACGTCATCATTGCGAGCGCACAGTGGGCGAATAGCTATTTGTTTGCTAGCAAAGTGTGTAGGGCCTATGAGAAGTTTAGTTGTCATTAAAGTAGTTTCTCTTTATAAATGTTTATTAATGTTAATAAAATTTCTTTTAATTTATAAATAAATACATAAATTAATAATAATAATAAATTATTTGTATAATCTAATTAACTATTATGTTATTTATATTTTGAGGCCATGGATTTTATAAAAAGTGCTTGGTCAGTCAAGGTGTAGAAAACATTTGCAACATCTTATTTGGTTTCAATTGTCGACTCGATATAGACGTATTTGTCTGTATGCATATTGCTAAATGTAAAAGTTGGCATTAAAATGTTGGCCACGCCCCATTGCGCCCTAAAAAATTGATAAAAATCGAGTTGCAAGCGCAATTTCACAGCTAGTTTCATTTTCAAAATTTAATATCGCTTAAATTTAAACATAAAACTTATTTATATACCAAAAAAAAAAAAATCACTGGTATTTTTGAGGTAATAATTAAATTCATTTAATTACATAACTTTTTAACATTAATTTATTTAAATATAATTAATTAACTTCTAAATTTCGTACAATTATTTTTAAAATTTATATGACATTCCGTTTGATAAGAGAATATCTTTTACCAATTAAGTTTTCAATAAATTCTACCACTGTGCGCCTAGACAAAAACCCCAGACACACACACACACACACACTCGCTAAGTACAGTGGAAACTCTTCAATACGAAAAATCTAACGATTTGTTTGCATTTTTATTATTTCCTGCTGCTGAAATTGTCACAAAATAAAAATAACAACAACAACGAACGGGCAAACAGCAACAAAGGCAGGCAACAACAGCAACAGCAACACGATTCTGTATGCAGCTAGTAAGACACACGGACAGACGGACAGACAGACGGACAGGCAGAACAGTGAATAGAATAGTTGGACCTAAGCACGCCTCGTCAGAGGCCTTAATGGTGTTTGGGTGCCCCCCTTTATGCCTTATCCCATTCCCCCCCTCTCAGTCGACACCCCTGCTCGCATAGAGTATCTCTCGCATCGGGTATCTCGTGTATCTGCAAGTGTCAGTTTGGCACATCATTTGGCCGACACAATGCGATGGCTACGGCGGCTGCCTCCGTTTGAGCCGCCGCCGCCGCCGCTGCCGTCGACGTTGCATTTTGACGGCGGCAGATTTGGAGGCGCAGATGGATATGGATATGGATATGGACACTTAGCTACCCTGCCCTGCCCTGCCATGCCATGCTTAGCCCCTTCCCTGCTTGACATGCGTTCGCATTTAGGCAACATTATGCACAGGATTAGTTGACGTGCTCAGGCCTCCGTCTCAGTCGCAGTCGCAGTCGCAGTCGCAGTCTGCCTTCTGCTTCTTGTCTTCTTGGGCGACACGTGCATGTTGCATGTTGCAAGTGGGTGGGCTGTGTGTGGCTGGGCGTGTCTTCTGGGTCTTCTGTTTTGTGTTTGGGTAATCGACACCGATATCAAAATATTGCCCAGCCGTCGGATTAGTTGTGATTGCGTCTCGATTGTCTTTCTCCCGCCACACTACCCCCCTTCTCTGCTCGTGTGACCGCATCGCACACGCCTCACTGCGGCGGCAGAGTTAAGCTCGATGTGGCACATTGTCTAAACTTGCGTCGGGCTAATTTATAATCCGTTTAACAACATTTAATAAACCCGAAGGCCCGTTTGAGGGGGGCGTGTCTTTTGCACAGTGCCAAATGGGCTGGAAAATATTTGCAGATTTGTTACTCTGATACCCTGTAGATGGGGGTAGAACGGCTCGTAACAGGCACGATAGAACTTCTAAGTCTCTATAACTTTGATAAAAATCAAGAGATTTACAATACAAATAGGCAAAGGGGGACTTGGCAGACGCCACAAAGTATGTACATATATGCATGCATAGTCGATTGAGCCATGTCCGTCTGTCTGTCCGTCTGCCTGTCCGTCTGTCTGAGCGTTCGTTTGAACGTCCGGATCTCTGCTACTACAAACGCTAGAGACATCAAATTTCATACTAAGATCAAGTTTATTTTCGTTATTTGTTAAAAGCTAAATCAACTCGCCTAGAAATGCGGATCAAGAATAAATATGCTTTATTCAGTCTGCCACGCGCCATTCTGTCAATTCATACATTTGCATAAACCTATCATACCCTTTGCCCGGTTTTTCCCCACTCGCCTATGACCACCATTTTGTGGAATATGATTTGTATGTGGGGAGTTAACTGTGGGCGTGGCAAAAGCGCATCATTTCAATAGAGAATCGATGGTGGCTTGCATGAATCGACGGAACTGAACACGATGCCGATGCCGATGCCACGTCTCCAGTTGTGCGCCCCCCTCCCAGCCCCTCCCGTTCACTGACTGTTTCCGTATAATTTGCCTTGCCGTTGTTGCAAATGATGAAGCATTAATCGGTGCGCTTGGGCCCTGCCCCGTGGGCGTTGACCAGGCGAATGGCGAACGGACGTGAAGTAACAGATTACAGTTACTTCTTGACAGACCCCAAGACGACAAGCAGAGGGGAAAAGTCGGGGGACTGTCTCTGCTCGTTGTCGTGACATTGCCAACCGCTGGACCAACTGGCGCAATGGAAGGCGACGCGATTTGCTGCTTCGCTGAGCTGCCTTGCCCCCCCTTCCCACGCCCCCTCTTAACAACACCCTCTCCTCGATGGAGGCGGCAGCGCAGTGATTACATGAAAAAAGCTAGTCGAAATGGTTTGATATTGTGTGCCAGACTGGGGAATACCCTCGGAGGGTAATTTAAGTTGACGAACAAAATTGCCATATTTTCGTATAATTCTTATAATTTAATAAAATATTAAAAAAAAGATTATTATGAAAAATAATTTTAAAATATTTTTTAAAAAATACTTTTATATTTTATTTGTGTATAGTTTTAAATAATTAAAACAAGTTTTATTTATTTAAATATTTGGGCAGTATTTATTTTGATTCTTAAGTATAAAAAATAATTTTATAATTAAAACAATTTTTTTTGATTTCATTATTTTAATAATTATAATTAATACTTATATATATTTTTTAATAATTTTTTATTTAATTTTTTAATAATTATCTTACAAATTTTAAAAAATTCTAAAAATACAAATAATTTGTTTTATTTATGTATAGTTCTAAATATTATATATATTATAAATTAACACTAGTCTTATTTATTTAAATATTTGCGCAGTATTTATTTTGATTCTTAAGTATAAAAAATAATTTTATAATTAAAACATTTTTTTTGAGATTTCATTATTTTAATAACTATAATAAATACTTTTATATATTTTTTAATAATTTTTTATTTAATTTTTTAATAATTATCTTACAAATTTTAAAAAATTCTAAAAATACAAATAATTTGTTTTATTTATGTATAGTTCTAAATATTATATATATTATAAATTAACACTAGTCTTATTTATTTAAATATTTGCGCAGTATTTATTTTGATTCTTAAGTATAAAAAATAATTTTATAATTAAAACATTTTTTTTGAGATTTCATTATTTTAATAACTATAATAAATACTTTTATATATTTTTAACAAGTATAAAATTAAGTGTAATACAAAAGTGATTTAATAATTATCTTCAAAAAGAATAAATTTAAAAGATTTAAATTATTTTAATTAACAAAACTTTATGTTTTATGTTTTTTTTTATATATAAATTAAGACGTTTTATTACTTAGTTAATTTTATATTTATTTTTTTATTCATTTTTCTTCTAATTTAAATAAAAAGTTTTAACAATTTTAATTCAAGATTAAATATCAAAGCAAACTGCACACTTTCCCCACACTTGATATTCCCAAATGTACAGGGTATACAAAACTTGCAAGCAATTTTTGCCAGGCTGCAGCGCAATGCAGAAAATTACTACACTTTATGCTCGTGCGGGCACATGACAACAGTGGGAGCGAGAAAGGGAGCGCGCGAGAGCGAGTGAGAGGTAACGAGGGGTCGCCACAGTGAAGCCTCGACCCGAGTACAGGCTGCCAAGTTGCTGTTGCTGTTGCTGTTGTTGCTTCAATAATACCCGCAATCCCAGCAGCAATTTTCAAAATTTCAATCCCATGTCTCCAATTCGCTGCGCTCCTCGCTCTCCTCTTACTCACCCGCTCTCTTTACTCCCCTCCCCCGTCAATTGCATTCTCCGTGATTTGTTTGCTGCATTTTGCCAGTTGTTGTTGTTGTTGTTGTTACTTTTGTTGTTGCTATTGTTGTTGCGGGGTGCCTGCAATGCTGATGATGAGTCGATCTAATTTCTCATGTTGGAATCATCGATTCATCGTTTTGTGCTGCTCCCCTCAATCCTCCTGCTCCTGCTGCAGCCGGGAAAAGCACCGCATAAAATCCCGGATGCGAGGCGGCTTTCCCCCTCCCCCTCCCCCTCCCCATTGCTTTTCCCCTTCTACAGCTCAGGGCCCAATCAATCCAGACTCGAGTGCAGCGAAACCACCCACCGGTCGGTCGGTCGTGTTTTAATGCCAAATCTAAGCGGTACGAATATATTTTCCCCCGTTTTGGGAGCAGAAACGCGGCATAATTGCCGTTTTGTGCAGTTCCAAGAGGGAGAGAAAGAGACAGACAGAGAGAGAGGGAGAGGCAGACAGACAGTGGGAGTGAGAGAGCGAGCGAGCGAGTGAGCAAAAGGGGCAGCTCCAAACAAAAATTGCACAATTTAAGCAGGCAATATGTGTGTAGCTATGTGTGTGTGTGCAGCTATGTGTGTGTGTGTGTGAGTCTTTGTGTGTACTTGTGTGTTTGTTGCCTGTTTTTTTTTTTTTTGTTGTTTTCAAACGACTGTTTGGGTCAAATCAAAAAATCACAACAAAATTACTCGCCTGTCATGAAATTTGCCTCGAATTTTTTCCCTCTCTTTCTGTCTCTGTCTCTTTCCCTCTCGTTTCCTCTTTGCGCTGACGCTGATGCAAAACGTTTTGCTATTTTACTTCACTCTCTCCTGCCCTCCCCCGCCTCCACCACGACCAACAAGCTGAGTGCAAAGTGTTCATGTGCTGCCTCGCCGTTTTTTTTTTCCTGCAACTTTTGCTAACTTTTTTTTTGTGTATAATTTGAATTTACAGTCAGTGGGACGCCTTCCGCTATGTGAAATCATTGGCGAACAGTGAGACAGAGGCGCTGGAAAAATCTGAGGAAAAAACAAAGTCTTCTGCGTCAATTGTTATCTCACACACGTGAAAAACCTCAAGCAACGCCGTAGCTGAAGAATGGAAAATGTTTACTTGAATATCTTTTCTCTTAATGATTCGATAGGTTTGAAATTTGAAATATAGGTGCATATAGTATATATCTAAGTTTATGTCAAGGCAGAAAAGTGTAACTATATAGCTTCCGTTGCAAATCAAATTTTCAAAAGTTAATTATCGATTCGCGTAGGCGGTAGGTGTGGCATCATAAATGTAAAATAAACCCATTAATTGTAGAATTTACAGAGACTTTCATGCCAAATTTGGTATCTCTAGCTTGAGTAATAGCTGAGAACTAAGTGTTCACGCAGACAGACGGACAGGCAGACGGACATGGCTAGAATATATATGCTTTGTGGGGTCTGCCACGCCTCCTTCTGCCTGTTACATACATTAACACAAAGTAATATACCCTTTACTTAGCTTTTTGATTGGTCGCAGGTGTAAAAACATTTCTCTAACCTGAATTCGTAACGCTTAACATATGAAAATGTAAGTCCATTGCCTATCACTTTTCACATGCTCTCGCACCACTGTGCCTGGCTACCAATCAACGTGACGTATGAGTGTTTGGTTGTTTGTCAGCCTCGACTCTGTTGTGTGCTGTGTGTGTGTGTGTGTGTGTGTGTGTGTGTGTGTCCAACTTGAACTGGGTCCAAGCTTCAGTTCAGCTGAAGCTGAAGACCAACTCCGACTTGGACTTGGGTTGAGTCCGAGCTCTGGGGTTCAGCGCAGCGAGTGTGTGTGTGTTCCCGGTTTGAATTGCTTGGCCTCAAAATGCGATGCCGGGCGGAATATGCAATTATGTATTTTTAAGTTCATGTTTTTACATTTGCTAACTTTGTCCTGCTCTCGCTCACTCGCTCACTCCCTCCCTCTCTCTCTTTTTGAATGCCTTTCCTTGTTGTTGCTGCTCGCATTTTGCGCCCAATTGCTGTAAATGTAAAATTGCAGCAATTTTCTATGACTGCTTGGCGCTCGATTAGACGTCGACCCTCCGCTCGCCGCTCCCCGCACTCCGCTCCTGCGCCTCTGTGGCATAACAAGCGCCCTGTGGGTGGTAGCGGGCCCAGTTATTATGAATTACAGCAATTTTGTGTTGGCTCAGGCAACGGCAAAATGGCCGCAGTTCAAGTGGAAGTTGCAGCTGAGGTTCTGCAGCGTTTAAAGGCCTTTGTGTGTGTGCGTGCGTGTGTGTGTGTGTGTGTGTGTGGCGGCAACTTAATTGAGTTGGCCCGGGCACACCTCTTAATTGATCGCAGCCAAACATAGAAATAACCACAAAATCAACAGTTAGCCAAAAAAAAAAAAAAAAAAATGCATGCAACGTGCAACAAAGTGCGGCATGTCTCTCCCTCCCTCCCTCTCTCTCTCTCTCTCTCGCTCTCTGGCTCTATGAATCGGACCCCAGCTGAGCTGCGGGTTGAGCTGCCTAACCCAGCAACAACTACAGCAACTACAACAATGGCAACAATGGGCAGTTGCAGTGGCAGGTGTACAGTGGGGTGGAGGGGCAGGGGGACTGGGAGTGCAGCTCGGTTCATTCAAGCTTTTTGGGTGTCAACTACAAAATAACAACAAAATGTTTCGCGCTCTCATGAATGTGCCTTTTTTTTGTTTTTTTTTTTTTTTTGCTGTTGTCTCGTATTTTTTTCTGTAATTTTTGAGCGAAACGTGATTGTTGTTGTAGTTGTTTTTGTTGTTGTACAATTGTTGTAGAATTACATTTGTGCAGGCAGTTGTGCGGCGAAAAGTTCGGCGATGTTTTAACTAATTATAAGCTAATCGCTTAGTGTGCAACTTGCAACGTGCAACGTGACAGCTGACAAAACATTTGCGCACAGCACGAGGCTAGCTATGAAGCTTATTTTAAATATACATATATATTCATAATAAGTTAAGGCGGAAAATCTTAGGTAATTATCAGAGGGAGGCCACTCACTACAGTCGAGTGTGCTGCGACTGGTATATACCCGCTATCGTTTATGGAAATTATCTAGGTTTTCACATGGACAGACAGACGGACATGGCTCGACTTGGCTGCAGATCCTGAGCCAGAATATATACACTTTATGGCGATGTGGAGATGTCTCCTTGGGCCTGTTACACACATTTTCCGTTTAGCGGGTGTAATAACAAAATTCCACCGATAGGTTCTATGGCAGCTATACGATATATCGGTCCGATCCGGTTCGTTCCGACTTATTTACAGCGTGCAGCAATAAGAAACATGTGTACCAGGTTTCATTAAGATAGCTCTAAAGCTGAGTGATTAGTTTGCGTTGCAACAGACAGACGGACGGACGGACAGACGGACATGGCTAGTTCGACTCCCCTGCTGATTAGAATTTCTATACTTTCGGAGATGTCTTCTAAGGTGCGTGGCAAACTTCTGGCCAAAATTAATGTACCCTATATATTCTGCAGAATCTGTTGATTGAATTAGAAATGAAATAACATATTTGTAACGAGTTTTGTTCGAAACTGGGTGAAGGGTATTTTACTGTATGGTGTACTTGACTATTGCTTTTGTAACTTATTTTACGAAAATGTTCTAGTACACTCTTGATTACTTCTAATTTCAAACTGAATGCATATTAAATCTGAATAAATATATTATATAATGTTAATACATTAAGTTTTTCTCAAGTATAATAATCGAGTTGTGACAATTTTTCTGCTTGCATGATCTGCAGGTATTTCTATTTCTTTCCTAATTTGAAATAAATTGTTTTAATTGAACCTTAGTGCTTTAATCATTGTTTTTAAAATTTCTTGAAATATGTATCTCTTATGGTTTCTTCGGAATTTTATCAGTTTATAAAGAAAGCACAGAGCGAAATCAAGCAGAATGTTTGGTAACATAATATTTACTTGCCATAAAGAGACGCATTTGCCATACCGAATCGATTAACGATAATTGCGCGTAGTCGAATGGAAATTGGGATTGAAATGGGCAATGGGCAGTGGAATGGGAGGCATTCGATTCGATTCGATTCGAAAGAATTACTGCGGCAACAATAATAAAAACAAACAACAAAATTTGCACGTTGCAATAAAAATCGGTTCACAGATCAAGATCTACTATATGTACATATACGATATATGTGTGTGTGTGTGTGTGTGCATAAAGACAGCAAATCCGAAATTTAAATTGTATATTTTCAATTGAGTTTGAGTTTTTTGTGGTATGCATGGAGCCCTCCAACCCCCCTTCCCTTACCCCAATCACCCGTGTGCACCACTGTGCACAGTGCAATTTTCGTAATCGATTAAAATGAAATTCGTGCAGAGTTTTGAATTGGAGTTTCCATTGGGTTGTTGTTCGATACGCTCTTGGGCTGGGTTTGCGCTGGGATTGGGTCGATTGGGTTGTTCGCTGGCCTCGACAAGGTTTCTCCAACTGCAATTGCAAACTTTACATATGTGTGCATGTATGCGTATGCGGGGGTGGCGAAAAATTCCTAGAACCAAAGTGGCCAATGTGGATGATTTTTGCAAATTTTTGTATCTCGTTTTCTCGTTTTTTTTTTTTTTTTTTTTTTTTTTGTGAATGGATTGGCAAAAGTGGAAAATTTACTGAATTAAATTCCTGAGCTCACAAATCACAGATTTGCATGCCGAAATCGTAGACTTTTGAAGCACTTGTCCAACTCATATCCAAATCCGACTCGAAATCCGCATACGAATGCAAATGCCATGCTTTTTCCACCGAATTTCAAATTGCCTTTTCTTCGTTTTTTTTCTTTTTGTTTTTTGTTTTTGCAAATTAAAAACTCAAATGTGCATAAATTGATTTGAAAACCACATCTCGTCAGCATGTAAAATGCGTCACGGCTATGGCATTTTCTAGAATTTGGCTAAAGAAGTGTGTAGAAATTGTCTTGTTTGGCTATGAAACTATGTTAGTGTTCTGAAGTCATCAAATTGAAAAATATTTCCTTTTATCTATTTAAAAACAAACCTAAAAAAAATAATAATAATTTTTGTATTTCATTTTAACTTCTCGTTATCTTTGTTTTAATTTTAATAATTAATTTAGATATTTTTTTAACCGCTACTCATAGAGTAGAAGGGTATTATAACTTTGTTCAAACCGAAAATATATGTAACAGGCAGAAGAAGACATCTCCGACCCCAAAAAGTGTATATATTCTGGCTCAGGATCAACGGCTGAGTCGATATAGCCATGTCCGTTTGTCTGTCTAGGACTACCAAATTTAATGACAATACAATATTGCACGCTGATAAAGTTTATTTTGGATTATTTATTTTGACCACGCCCTCTTCCGCCCCCGTAAATCGTAAAAAATGGATTATAGTCGAGCACACTCGACTGTAGCTTTCTTACTTACTTACATTTAACTTATACCTCAGGTCTTATGCATTGCCGCTCTCTGAATTAATTAAAGTAATAGAAATATTGAATAAATTTAAAAAAAATTTCAGGAATAATTTAATAAATAAATAAAAATAATTATAAATAAATAAATTGAATAAACAAATATTATCTGATATATTTATATTCGAGAATATAAAAAAAATCTCGAAGTTAATATCGTTTGATTTGTACAAGTGAAAATCAATTGCAAATCGTTTTAAAGAGATTAATCGATAGCAAAATTGTCGACCCGCCTTTTTGCTCTCCACTTCTCAAGCTTTCTCTCTTTATTTTTGCTTTTTCTTGCTCTCTGAATTCCCCTCTCCTCTCTCCACTCAACTCCCCCTCTCCCCTTGTATTTTCTTCTGCGCTCGCACTCGTTTTTTCATCGATTTGTGGCAAATGAAATGCACTTTGTGCATTTTTTTTTTGCTGCTCCTACTCCGGCGATGTCCGGCTTCAGGGGTTCAGGAGGTTCAATTGAAGCCTGAACTGGACGTGTTTTCTTTTTGTTTTCGTTTCACCGATAGATCTACGAGGCAGGGGAAGGAGAGGAGGCTGCAAAGTCAACATCGACTGCGCCGGCGGCGGTGGCGCCGATAACAAATCGCAGATACATAATTAAATTACAGCGTTTTAATTTCTGTAATTAGTCACGACTTCTGTCGCAAGCGGAGCGCCGAAGTGCACAGGAGCAGTGACAGGGTCGCTAGGGGCGAGAGGAGGGATGGAGAAGGGGGGGGGGCAACTGACGGCGCCAAGAAGCCACCGCGCAGCGAATTCAAATCAAAGCCCATTTGCATCTAAGCAAATCGTATCTGTATCTCGAGCAAGTTCGCCGCTGCCAGCCTCGTTGTGCAGCTTCCCCTCTGCTCTTCCACCTCCCCCCCCACCTTAGTCTTACCTGCTTTGCTTGGATCCTGCTGTAATCGAATCAAGGAAATGATCTATTTAATACGATCGTGGGCCATAAATTGCCGGCATCGCGTCGCTGAAAGCGAAATATGCAAAATATTTTGACTTTTGCTTTGCGTGTCGCTGAAAAAGTAGCCAAAATGTAGAAAGGGTGAGGGAGGAGGGGAGAGGGGAGGGGGAGGTTGCCTGAGCGTGCGCATTCACATATAAATTAAAAAAAACGTCGCACATTTCACACACGCCACACCGGGGCAACTTGATTCATGAAATATGCGAAGCGAAGTCAAGCAATGTGGCTCAAAAGACGCCAACAACAACAGCAACAACAACAACATCACAAGCTCCTCGACGTGATCGCAATGATCATCATCATCATCATCGCCATCGCCATCATGACGATCATCATTATCGTTGTCGTGTAAACTCATTTAGACTCATTTGAATACCAAAAACGCACCAAAGCGACAGTTTCCAACCGACTGCACTTATTTACGACTATATCTTCAGTCCAGCCGTCCTCTTCGAGAGAGCCTCCCCGTGGAGTGAGTTCCCTCCACAAGTCCGGTAGCTGTTTTTATCGCAGTCCCAGTGAAATCATGAAATACAACAAGATTTTTCTTAGCAGCTGCAGCTGCCGAGCGCGGCCTGCACTCCCATTGCGCCTTAGTTGGCCACCAGGTAGGGCCACTAAGGGGGCTGTTAGATGTGGAACCTGTAAGGTTTTGTGGCTTGAAGAATGTCAAAAAAAAAAAAAATGATAAAGAAATAGTTGGACCTTCTTTCATGCTGAAATTATGATCAAAATCTGGCTGGATTTGGGAACTTATAGAAGTGAGTATATGTGTATATTCTTGCCTACGATCACTAGCCGAGTCGATGACGTCGATGTCCGTCTGTCTTATTGTCTGTCCGTCTGTATGAATACTCAGATCTTGCGTACAATGAAAGCTGAAGATACCAAATTTGGCTTGAAGATTTATGAATGTCACAAGCACATGAAGTTGATTTTGAATTTTAGGTGCCACGCCTACCGCCCACGCAAGTAGATAATTTACGATTGTCAAAGCAAAGTATTGAAGTTGCAGCTTTCTGCCCGATGAATAAATCAAGCTATAAATCCCAAAGTTACTTAGTATGTTTGTAACGCATTTTAAGAATTTGGCGCAGGGTATTTTACCGTCGCGCACGCTCGACTGTAGCTTTTGTTACTTGTTTTACTTTAATATTTTAATAAATTTTATTCTTAATCGAATAAAAATGAAACAAGTGTTCCTTATATTAAGGCTTAACTATTTAAAATCCATTGTACCTCTGCCTTTGCATACTATTACCACGCAGTCCTCATCTGATTTGAGTTGCTTTCAACATGTTATTCCGATTTTATCTAGCTTTCTATAGCCTAAACTGAATTATTTATGGCTGCATTGGAAATACACTTAACCGTTTCGCATTTCAACCTCTTTTTAGCCTCTGCTTGTAATCTAATGGCAAACAATGTTAACTAAGTACGAAAAGCTGCCAAGCGTGGCAGCTTGTATACGTATGTGTGTGTGTGTGTGTGTGAGAGTGGGTGTGTGTGTGTGTGTGTGTGTGCGTGTGTGCTGTATGAGTTGTTAAAGTTTTATAAATAAACGAAATGCGAACTCGGCAGAAATTCACATCAGGATATGAAGAAAGTCGAGTATACTATATGCTATATAGCTACATATACATATATATATATACAGTATCTCTATGTGTGTGCAGTCATATGTGCTATACATAGTACATACATAGCAATTGCCGTTAGTTTACTTGTGTTTGTGTTGAAACGTGAAAGTTGGAGGAACATAAAGGTCAAAAGTTTCTCGTTTGCAGTTGAAACTTTTTATGCAGTTTTTTCTTTATCAAGCGTGTTGCAGCACACACACACACAGCTCGGCACGCCAGGCACACACACACACACACACACATGCACACAATATTTGCCGTAGCAAGGACCTTTGTTCTGTTCGCCTTGAGTGCGCCACATCCTTCGGGTAAAGGTAGTTTTCATATTTTTGGGCGATAAGCAGCGCGTCTGTCTGCGTGTGTGTGTGTGTGTGTGTGTGTGTGTGTGTGTGTGTGTGTTGGGGTCCTGCACTTAGGGCGGGCACTCGCCCAGGTGGACCCTCCACGCAGTGCAAAACAAAAAGCGAAGATGAAGTTTGGGGAGAGAGCAAAAAGATTCGCTGCAGCAAATGGCGAAGTATAAATTTATGTAAAAAGATCTGTGATTTATAACGGCAAACGGGGGTAAAACTTTTATTTCGCCCCACAATGGCGATGGCGATGGCGATGGCGATGACTGCGACGCGCTGACTACCCCCACTGTGCACTGAGAGAAAATTTAAACAGCAGTTGGCAACTTAATGAAGTGATGGAAAAGCTTGCAGAAAATTCGATGTAAAGCCTTAAGAGTTTTAAAATGGTATTTAAATATTTGTGATGAAAAGAATTAATTTTTATTATTTTAAATATAAAGAATTAATGGTATTTTATATTGAATGAACTTATATTTAATACCAGGAATATTGATAATTTAATAATTTAATATAATAATTGATTAATTAATTTAAAATGAATTATTATGTAAGAAAAACTTAAAATTCGTTAATTGTAATTAATTATTTAGTTTTAAAATATATTAATATTAAATTTGAAATTCGACAAGAATTTTTAAGTTGTTTTTACTTAAATAGATTTTACTTTAAGGCTTTATATTTAAATTTCTAATACATATAATTTACTTATTTAATTTCTAATGGGGTTGACTGTTCATAATCGACTTTAAATAAGTATTTCAATAAAAAGTGTTATTTAGTTTAAAATTTAAATATTTTATAGCCCTAAACGAAGTTGATCTCTTTTAAAAATATCTTTTATTTAACTTTAAAGTTTTAAAGTATTTTATTGTAAATTTATTATGATATTTTTAGAACTTTGATTTAAATTAAAAACAATTATATATATGACAAATCATACAGATATATATTTGTTATATTATATAAAAACTAATAAAAAAATATTTAACTTTTTTATACATATAATTTACTTATTTAATTTCTAATGGGGTTGACTGTTCATAATCAACCCTTAATAAGTATTTCAATAAAAAGTGTTATTTAGTTTAAAATTTAAATATTTTATAGCCCTAAACGAAGTTGATCTCTTTAAAAAATATCTATTTTTCAACTTTAAAGTTTTAAAGTATTTTATTGTAAATTTATTATGATATTTTTAGAACTTTGATTTAAATTAAAAACAATTATATATATGACAAATCATACAGATATATATTTGTTATATTATATAAAAACTAATAAAAAAATATTTAACTTTTTTATACATATAATTTACTTATTTAATTTCTAATGGGGTTGACTGTTCATAATCAACCCTTAATAAGTATTTCAATAAAAAGTGTTATTTAGTTTAAAATTTAAATATTTTATAGCCCTAAACGAAGTTGATCTCTTTTAAAAATATCTTTTATTTAACTTTAAAGTTTTAAAGTATTTTATTGTAAATTTATTATGATATTTTTATAACTTTGATTTAAATTAAAAACAATTATATATATGACAAATCGTACAGATATATATTTGTTATATTATATAAAAACTCTGTAGTTAATTTACAAATTAAATATTTATTAGAAGCCTCGCTACAGGGTATCAGCTTGTCAGTCAATCGCTGTATACGTTTAGTTTATGAACTCCTAGTTAATTGAATTCGCTAGTATTTTAAATTGCTTAGTCAATTTTTATATAAAATTTTTAAAGCTTTATTACAGAGTATTAGTTAGTCAGATAATGCAACCTTTAATACACTTCCTGTTGACTTTCTCGCAGTGTACGTTTAATTTATGGAATTTTAGTTTCGACGCCGCCGCAACTTTTGCCTTCTCATGTTTTACGCTCACGGTTAACGTTCCATTCGTGTTGTTGTTGCTGTTGCTGTAGTCGTCCTTGTCCTTGCCGGTGCTGCTGTTGCTGCTGCTGCTGCTTTGCAACTGCGTGCGCCTGTCACACGTGAGTGTGTGCGCTGTGTGTGTGTGCATGACCCAGGAGGGGTGCAGGTGGGTGGAAGGTGGCGGGTTCAGTCTCGGGGCTGTCCTTAGTGTGGAGGCGTGCAAAGTTGAAAGTTGCAAAAGCACATAAATCAGATGCACTTTCGGCATTTCCGGGCACCGAAAAAACTCCACAGCACGTAGGGGGAAGAGAAGGGGGGAGCAAAGGGGTGAGTTTGGAAGGGGGCAGCGGACCTGCAGAGAGTCCGGAAATTAGCCGGCGATTTTACTGGTCAGCCACGGACTTCGCTAACTGCATCGATTGCACCGTTATTGCAGCCATTTGTGTAGCTGTATCTGTGTGCGGCAAACTTCAAATGTATCTGTAGCGATGGAAAGTGTATCTGTGAATGTATCTGTATCGGTAACTGCAGCGGTTAGTGTAGCTACATTTGTAGCTAAAGGTAACAGTATCTACTACAGCACCAGCTACAACGATAGCTACCGATGTATCTGTATCTAAAGCATCTGCATCTATATCTATTATCTCCAATGTAGTAAATCTGTATCTATAACTTTATATATATCTATATCTGTAGCCGTAGCTGTATCTACTGCTCTATCTGCTTCAAGAACTAAACAAAACTAACTACAGCTGTATCTGCAACTACATGTATTTGCTACTTCAAATGTATCTCAATTTGTATCTGTATATATATCTAAATTTTCCACTAAATAAGTATCTATAACTACAGCTGCAGATATATAGTTGTTCTGCAATTTCATCTGTATTTGCATCAAGAACTTTAAATGAATCTGTATTTACTCTATCGATCTATTTCCTTGTACCTGTATCCAAAGTCATAGGTGTATCTACTGCTCGATATGTATCTTCAACTATAACTGCATGTGTAAGCAACTTCAAATGTATCTCAACGGGTGGAGTGAGTATATGTACGGTTATATGTTCTATGTATGTATCAATAACCACAGTTGCAGAGATATATTTACATATATCTGTATCTGCAACTTTATCTTACTTTGTATCCATAAACTCCAATGTGTCTGTATTTACAACTGTATCCGTTGATGTTTGTGTATCTACAACTATAACTTGAGGTGTATCTATTGCTTTCACTGTATGAAAATTTATCTGTATCCTTAAATGTATATTCTTCTATAGATCTTTGTATCTACAACTACAACTATATTGACAATTGAAGCTATATTTTCCACTGTATCTGCAGCTTCGATTGTATCTATAAATGTTTCTTTAACTGTATCTGCATCTGATAAATTCGCATCGTTTGCCCAAAGTACCCTACGTTATTTTTGGGGGGTTTTTGCATGCGCCTAATGACAGACGATCCACGTCAAAATTCAATTAGTCGCCAGGCCTCCCACAAAAAACAGATGGAAGTACCCAAGGCAGCAGTCCTCCTCCTTCTCCTGCAGCTGCTCCGCCACTCCCACCGCCCACACAACTACGGGTACTCATAAATGATGATGATGCCGTGGGGCGCATGAAATATAAAGCAATTTCGCTAATTGCCATTAGGAATCTTGTGCCTCCCTCGCTCACCTCCCCTCCCCTCCCCACTTTTCCTTCTTCCCTTTCAGCTACTGCAGTAGCTCAGTAGCTGCTCCAGTTTAGTCTACGCTAATTGAGCGACTGGCTCATTAGAGTGGCACGCGGACTGAGACGGCAAAGAAGGTGGGCAAAGTCGAAGCCATAAATTACGCACAAACACACACACACACACACACACACACACACGCATAAGCCCCGCCGTATCTCAAAGATACTTTCGCTCATATTTCGTGCAGCTAAGCCCGACGCAGGCAGTAGGACATACGCATGACCCCGTCCCGGCGAGGCAATCGAACTTGCCAAATCCGCTTTGATCCCAGCCATGTGAATCTTTGCCCACAAAGACTCTAAAGAAATACCATAAATGAGAAAAGATACAAAAAAGTTGCGAAGCTGGTGCCGCATCTGGTCAAATATTTGCGCAGACTTCAAGCAGAATCCACTTGGCATAATTTTTTCATGCACAAGTGTCCATTTAATTTTACTCAAGTGTGTTTAAAAAGTACTCTATAAATACACTTAAATAACAAAAAAAAAGAGGAACGGCTAGAGGACCTGCTGACAGGCGCTATCTCGCTCGCACGTCCCTCTCTCTCTCTCTCCCTCTGTTTGCCTTTGTCCTTCTGTGCAACACGCGACAAGTTTTGTTGTTCGCACCCCTCGTGGCTCTGCGGTCTCAGGGTGGCTTTTGCCCCGCTCCCCGCTCCCCGCTCCCCGCTCCCTGCCCCCATCCCTGTCTGAACGGGGTGTGGCAGTAGCTTATGTTGTTGCGAATCACAGTGACAAGATAATAAATAAATATCAAAATATGTCATAAAGAGATTTTCCAACTGACAATCAACTGCATCGCACTCGAGTGTGCTTGTCTCTCTGTCTCCCCTGTCTCCCCTGTTTGTGTGACCGTCATCCGCCTGTCTGTTTGTCGCCTGGTGGTGTCTCTGCTGTCTCTGAAATTGAACATAAGGTGCAGCTCGCAGTGCGCCTGTTTTTCTGTAAATATTTGCAAGCAGCTTTGCCTGCTCGTGTGAAACTGAGCGAAAGGTGATTAAAGCTCTGACAGAAGGGATTAAATTGTACAACGCATAATGATAAAATAAAAGTAAACTATAGCTTGGAATATATTAATTATCACATTTGCTTATTTAAATCAAATTTACTAAATAATAAAATAATTAAAAATTAAATTGATTAATAAAAATTATTTAAAGCTCTATGGGAAAAGAAGATTGTGCAAAATTTGCAATTAAAATAAATTAAATTTTAAATTAATTTAGTGAAAAATAAATTTGAAAGAGAAGAGGCGATTTGGGGATCTTTATACCCTTGCATGGGCTACATTCATTTTGGCAAGAAGTTTGCAACGCACCTTAGGAGACATCTCCATGTCCGTCTGTCCGGTTGTCTGCTACAACTCAAACTAGTCTCTCAGTTTTACAGCTATCATAAGAAAACTTGGTATACATATCTTCTTATTGCTTCAGGCTGTAAATAAGTCGAAACGAGCCAGATCGGACCGAACTATTTTTTATTATATTTCAAGATATCGTTATGAAACTTTTGCTTTCTTTAGAAATTCAAAGCTGTTTTATATTTGGAGTAAGGGTATGCAACCTTCAGTGTGCCGAAGGTAGCCTTCCTTTCTTGTTTTTGTCTGTATGAACGTCTAGATCTTAGAGACTATAAGAACTTGAGCTACTCAGTTTTGTGACAACACTAAGAATTTGGCCACGCCCCCTGAAACTGATGGAAATCAAGTGGTAAACGTACGAATTATCAGCAACGAAATGATTCATCTTCGACAATATACTATAAAGAAGCCGTTCAAGCCTTGTAAGCTTTAATAGAGAAAATTAAAGCAAATATAATTAAGCAAAGAAACCAAGGAACAAGAAACTAAACATCTTAAATTGATTACTAAAGATAAGAAAATATTCGAATAATTCATAATTTTCACGCTCACTTCACGGCCTGACAATACCAATAACATGTAAGATATTCCTGATAAATCAATTAAAAAACTTGCCCTAATTGAGCGTCAAGTCAACCTCAGAACGCTAACTAACCCCTTCACCTAATTTACTTTCCCTATGAAATTCGAGTTGCTTCTCGTCGAGCTTCTACCAGTTCCGCCTGGTAACTGTTTAACTGCGTGCTAAATGGGTAACCCTATACCAATTCGCCCGTCCCCGAATGATGACAGTCAACAAAGTGCGAAACGAACTCAAATGCCACTCAGAGTTGCAACTCACAAAGGGGTCTGTAAGGGGTTAAGCGACGCGTCTCAGGACAGCAGCAACCCCTCTCGCGGCAAGGACACAAATTGGAAATGCTTGTCATATCCTTCATTTATCTGCCTTGATACATGGATTTTTCGCACAGAGAGAGAACGAAACTTATTTCATAAATTATTTGTCACAATTAATTGCATTGTGTGTGTGCGGGTGTGCGGGTGTGCGGGTGTATGCCCTGTGCAGCCAAGGAACAGGTTATGCTAGATGAAAAGAAGAGAAAAAAAATCACGCATATGGGGAAACTTTTGCCCGATACATTTGCAGTTTTTGTAAAACTTTGTCACCACTAAATGTGCGGCGGGTGGACGAGCGACAATTGTCTGTCTCGCTCCCCCATCTTCCTCCCCCTCGCACAAAAGGATGCGCCTGGCTGACAAATAATATGATGAGATACGACATATGTGCAAACAACTTTTGTGCGGAGCTCGATATAATTGAAAATCATACAGATCCACACACAGCGCGACGTCGGGCATATAGAGATATAAAGAAGGAACGGGGAAGGGTCTGTCGTGGCCCGTTATGCGTTTTGCGGGGCAATTTAGAGGCCAATATCCTGCTGTGAAATATGCCCTGATTTCCCGGCCACTTTTGGCCATTGTTCATTTTGGATGCTGGTGTGGACTGCTCTGTGGGTTGCATTAGGCGTCGGATTTAGCGCTCAGAAATGATTTATGATTATGACAAATTGTTGGCATTGAAAGGGGGGGGCGGACTGTGCGTGGGCGGGGCACATTTTGGCAGAGCTTTAAGACTCTGTTGTGCCTGAAAGTTTCTTAAGACACTCAAAATGTGACTTAAGATACTTTTCAACTTTGTTAGGCTTTGCTCGAATCCCTTTCAAATTTATAAGTTTGCTAGCTTAAGGCATATCGATTAGGTTAGGTAAGTTTCCCAACTGGTTTTATATCCTTGTAGAGGGAATATTAAGAAGTTTGCAACGCACCTTAAAAGATATCTATGTCCCGAGGAGTCAAACTAGCCATGTCCGTCTGTCCATCCGTCCGTCTGTCCGTCTGTCTGTTGCAACGCAACCTAGTCTTTTAGTTTTAGGGCTATCTTAATGAAACTTAGTAAACGTGTTTCTTATTGCTGTCACGCTGTCAATAAGTCAAAGGGAGCCTTAGAACCTATCGGTCTATTGAATTTTCAGTCTTAGCTATTTAAATTGCCATTAATGTTTTCCACTAACTACAAATTGCATTTTCTCGATCTTTTCCATTTAAAATTCTCTGAAAAAGTCGTATATCAAGCGGTAAGAAATCAACATTTAAATACATATATTATTTTTCTTTTATTTCCCTCAAGATCTGATGACAGTTCGAAAAAGAAATCGGAATATGCTCATTAGACGGCCACGGCATAGGCTATCAAGGGGTGGGCGAATGCAATTAATACTGATAATAATCAAATAATTAACTTTCTTAATTGAAAACAATGAAAAGAGTTTTTTATGTTTTGGTAACATTAACACTTTACCCAGGGCAACAGAGACTATCGCATCGAATGTACCTGGTAGTCTATTAAAAATTCGTTGGTTCTTTAAGAACACATTAATGGGTACGAGCTGCCGTTTATCGCTCTGGCTCTCTGCGGGTCCTCATAATAAAAATTGGGAAAAATAATATAATTTTATACAGGGAAAAAAAGTAAATAAAAATCGATGCCATAAGGTGACTTTGTGCACTAAAAAATGTGACAAGACATAAAGCAAATGTCCAAACACACACGCACACACACAGGAAGGCAACTTCTGCTGGTGCAGGGAGGGGGCAAAGGAGAGTGAGCAGGACGAGTCGTAGAGGTCCAGAAGGAAATACAATAAATTACTTGACGGAAAATATTGATAAGGTGACACAGAAAACGGACAGAGTCAGGAGTCGGACCCTGACACCGTCGAAGACGAAGACGAAGACGAGACGAGACGAGACGAGACGAAGACGTCGCCAAAGACGCGTCTCAGTCTTCGTCTTCGTCTCCGTCTTCGCCTCAGTCTCCTGCTCTGAGCCAGACCTGAGATGACACCCAGTTGATCCCAGTCGCTGCGCAGCCTTTCAATGGCCTTGCTACTTTTTTATAGTCTTCACCGACTTTGTCTCTGTCTTCACCTTCGCCTTCGTCGTCTTCTTCTTTCCCGTCCCGCCGGTGTCGCCAAAGATGACGCATGTTCCGGTAGGCCGAAATGAAATGAGTTAAACGCTGCAGGTAAGCCCGGCTACATATGCTGATAAGACTGGATATGGGTGAGCAGCAGACGGCGAGCATCACCGTCTACGGGAATGAGAAGAGGGGGGAAAAAGGCAACAGTTTTGGGTATGTAACACACATTCTTGCATTCGTAATCGTGTGTATAGTTAGTTCTGTTAGTGCACGGGGCAAATCTAATGCTTGTGATCTTTAGTTTCTCAATAAACGAAATGTAGCAAGTACTTTGTTTTCTATTTTGTTTTGTACTGTGTGATGATTATTTTATTGAGGAAGGTACTACTTTTTTTATAGCAAAGATTTTATCTACATCAACTATGTACATGCTGAATACATTACTTAACTATATCTATTTTTGATAATGCTTTTAATACTATTAGTTCTTTAATTTCTTATGTTTATTCCAAGTTAAGATTTTGGCAAAGCAAATAATGAAAACAAGACAGAAAGGCTAACTTCGACACGCCGAAGGTTTTATACCATTCCAGTTATATTAAATCGGCCGATAGGTTCTATATTGCTATATCTGTATATGTATATCTGTATATTAGAGAATATCTTACTTAGATTCTCTTAAAGATTTCAACTTACGCTGCTTGGGGACACAACTGCCTGGGTTAGCTTGTAAAGAAGTTGTTAACATCATTTGGCGATCCACACTTGCTCATCTGGTTTATTTATTGATGTCAATTGAAAGAATACTCTAACTGCAATCCTCATGGCAAATTTGGTGTCTCTAGCGTTTATCTTGGCTGAGATCTTCGCGTTCATACAGACAGTAAGACAGATAGAACATACATTCACACAAACTTAGTAAACTCCTTCTCGACCTTGTTCAATGCTCGAAGGGTATGAAAAGGCATATGAAAAGAAATATGCAAAACTACCGCACAGATAAGAATCAAAGCAAGATACTTAACGAGCTTCACAATCTATGAATATTGATAATGATGCAAAGCTGATTAGTGTAAATTATAATCAAGCGAAACTGGTTCGTTTGAGGCAGCCAGCAGAATGATAAGACCCATGGGTCCGTTCAAAACTCTTGTAGTCGAAAAAAAAATAAAACGAATTTCTGACATTGCCAGATCAGATTCGCAGAGCGATAAAACAAATTAGCACCTCACCTGGAGTTGCCACGCCTTGGAAGGGGGTAGACGAAGACGGACACAAACCCGAACCCGAACCCGAACTCGAACTCGAACGAGTTGTAATAAGCTCATAATTTATAAATTCAAATTGATATTCAGTTGGCATAAAACTGCAAAAATAATTCCCATGATCGGGGCGAGGCACAAATCATTCCGTCGTGTATCGCCGAATTCGTATTCGAATTCGAACAGACAGAGAGAGAGAGAGGGAGACAGAGAGAGAGAGAGAGAGAGACAATTTCCCAGCACGTTCGCAACAAGGCAAACTCATTAATTAAATCGGCCGCCAGTTTGAGCTTTGTGCATAGGCATTTGCCTAGGCGCAAAGAATGACGAACTAGTGGCATGGCGACAACTCTGACGACAACTCTGGCGGCAATTAAGAAATTTATAATTCTCAAACGTTTTGGCGACGGCGACGGTGGCGGCGAATTAAAATTACACAGACACAGCGTAATAGATACAAGCATAGATAGACGGATAGATAGATGGCAAGATAGGTGGATACACTGATAGATAGATGGCTATATAGATAGCTGCTTGCTTGTACCCCCCCCACCGATCGGGACATATAAATAAAGGTTCAATTTTGACGTCATAAAAAAAGCGTTAGAAACGTGATTGAAATCTGTGAGAAAAGGCCGGGACGGAGGCGCCTCGAGGCGACAGATATCGCACCACGAACGTGTCTGCCATGTCTGCGCATGCGCACAGTTCCCGGCTGCGTGTGTGTGTGTGTGTGTGCGTGTGTATCTCGTATTTCATATGCCGTTTAAGCTAATTGCCGCCAAGTTGCCTCGCTGCATTCGTGTATGAAAATTGTCTGCTTGTTATACGTGCTAGCCGCAGGGTATAGCAGGGTATTTTCACTTTTTATTAACCGAAAATGTTAGTTCAAGCAAATAAATTACTTTTTGTGCGTATAAACAGCCAGATCTAAAAGACTATGCGAACTAGGGCTAACAAATTTTGTACCCATATGTTTTATTGATACACGCCAATAAAGATAGTTTTAAAATTTAGCCACGCCCCCTTTCGCCTTTGTTAACCAAAAAAATGCCAATTGCAAGCGCAATTTAATAGTTAGAACATTGTTTTAATAATATACAATTATTAAAACCCAGCAAATGTTATATAAAAATTGGATTGCAAACGTATTTCAAGCTTGGAAATTATTTAAGAAATTGTTAGTGATTTAACAGCTGCGTAGCGGGTATTCAACAGTCGGGCACACGCAACTGTAGCTTTTGTCTTATTGCTGTCGCTGTCAGTTGAGCAATAATAATTGTCAAAGCTCTGACTTAACTTGACTTATCGTCGCCGCTTCCCAAGGTGTTTTTCTCGCCCATTCGGACTCAATTAAATTGTCAAAAGTTGCCGCATGCGGCATGAAGGGAGACAGGGGAGAGAGGGGAAAGAGGAGGGCGCAGGAAGGCAGCCAAGACGGTAGCGTATCGGCTTATGGCTTTATGGCGCCAAAGTTTCCCCCCCCAAGGGACAGTCTTCAATATCAATTAGCGCCACCTGGAAAGCGTATTTGAATTGCTGTAAGTACAATATTTATGCAGTCATAAACTATTAAACACACACGCCCTGCCCTCCGCCTCCTCCTCCTACTCCTTCTTCTCATAAAAGTTGTCTCTCCGCCTCGAAATTGTCATTAAATGTTTATGGGATTCTTTTTTCATTATGCTTAGGAATTTTTAATGCACATGGGGAACTCTTTCAATGTACCAAAAACAAAAACCAAGACCCTAAAAGGTGAACATGAAAGTTTACAAGTCACGTTGTCAAAATTATTATTTATGATATTTATGAAAGTAAAAGTGATATTATACATACTGGAAAGTAGGTGGAAAGACACAGAGATATTGACAATAGAGTTAAAAATATAGCGAAAAATAAAAATACTTTATTAATTACTATTTCAGAGTAAAGAAATATGTTTTAGCTAGTTGCCTAAATGCATTTTATTAAAATTCCATATCGGAAAATGTTTGCAGGAAATGGACAAAATTATTTATTTATTTATATAAATACAGCTGTTATTTTTTCTACATTTTTTTCAGATTGTGGATTAACTTTAAATGAGAAGTATTTGGCTAAGAAAATTATTAAAGTAATTGCCTTCTTAGTTCTCTAATCAAGCATTATTATAATAAATAAGGAAAACTTTAAAGCTAATTTAAAATTATTAAAAAATTCTTTAAAATAATATTTAAATTATTTTTATTATTTTTGCAATGTATATTATTTTTTAGTTGATTAAACATTTTTTTATAAATTGCTTGAGATAATTTTCTTTATAAAATTTCTCCTTAGGATTTCTTTGTAATTTTCTCAACTTTATAATTGGCGCCTTTAAACCGCCGGAGAATATTTTCCTATAGCTTGTATTATATTTAGGATACTTACTAAGCGTTTGAGCAATAGAGTAGAAAGAGGGGGAGGGGGGGGGGTTAGAGGGATAGAAAAAGAAGAGAGCAGAGAAAAGTAGTTGCAAGTTATGCAGCTTCAGTTTCACTTTAAATGAAAATGGAATATTGTAAAAAATTATTGTTTACAAATAAAAAACTGAAAGCAAAGCGCGCCAGCAAAACATAAAAAAAAAGTAAGAAAAGTGCAGGCAGACAGAGAGACAGGCAGACGGACAGACAGATAGACGAACAGACAGGGAACTGTCGAACTGAGTGAGTTGAAGCTGAGGGCCAACAATTTGTTAGCATGCAACGTGTTCGCCTCGGCCCATTGTGGGTGGAGGCAGGTGCAGCAGGAAGGAACCGTAGCTGGTCGTCGTGATGTGGCGCAAATGAATTGTATTGGCAGCTGGCAGACGCCAAGTGGGCGGAGTATGGGATGGGGCGGGCAAGAGGGGGTTGGAAAAAAAGAGAAAAATATCGAGCGAGCATATATTATAAATTAATGCGGTTGCGGATGTGCAACGACACTAATTAATTGGGCATTTCATAAAGTCGGCAGCAGCAGAGAAGAAGGAGGAGGAGAAGGACGGCAAAGAGGGAGAAGAAGAGGTGCTGAGAGAGTAAGGGGTAGGTAGCTGGAGACAGACAGCTTGCCTAAGCAGGCTCAATACAGATACAGATGCAGCTGAAGATACAGATACAACCTGAGCTATAGATACAGAGAGCTACAGCTACAGCTGTATCTCAACTGCTCCTGGAAGCTTGTATCTGCCGCTGTAAATGTATCTGCATCTGTGTCCGAGCTACCGCGCTGCTCAAATCCCGCCTGAATGTCTTACTTGGAGCTTGGAGCTTGGAGCTCGCAGCTCGCAGCTCGTCGCCCCGTCGATGCTTGATTGCTAATTGCAATCGTAGTTGTCAGTTGCTCGTCCAGCGGTCTGTCTAGCTGATTGCCAGCGACATAGGCAGCCGTCCCCAGTTGCAGCAGGAGCTGGAGCTGCCTGGGCAAGTTTTTCATCTCGCCACGGATTCAGTTCAGTTTTTTGCTGCGAAGATTGCTGGATGTAACAACAAGTCGATTTACAATTTGTGATACTTCCCGTACTTCAACAACTAAATAAATATCCATCTATCGCAGGCAGCCTTCCCTCCGTTTGGTGTGCGTTTGTTGGAGTTGGAAAAAATCATGTCAGGCGTCAATTTGAAAATGTTTAAGTGATTTGTTTACACGCGGCAGCGTCTATTAACGAATTTATGGTAAACAAAGGGAAGTCGTTTGTTCAGCCCTGCCAAGCGATGCCTACCTCCCCCCCTCCCCCCTCCCTCCCATACAACCCTCACCCTCCTTAAATTGGGCACTGGGCAGCCTCGAGTATCTTCAGCTTGTTTTGTCGAGTATCTCATGCGCCAGGCAGGGGCAGGCAAGGCAGGCACACACAAAGATACACTTCATAAAATATTAATCGGCTGATTTATGTTTCTATTTCCCTTTTTTATTGGAGCGCATGTGCCTGCAACAACAACTTTCTACAACAACAACAACAACAACTTTGTTTATGTTGCAGCCAGGCATGGCAAGTGGCAAAGGCATCCAAACACGCGTAAACATCTTGAAAGATTGTGCAGCAGGCAAGCGATAAAATGTGCAGCTTGTTGCCGCTGCCTGTTGCAGCAAAACAAATTGCCGCACATGACAAATTATTTTATATATCAACGAGCTCTATATAGAAGTTATTAGAGGTTATAGCCACTCTTTAGAGTAACTTGCTTGTTTCAAATTATTAATTTAAAAATTTACCCATGACATTTTTTGTCAAATTTAATTTTTAAAAATTTATTTCCTTTTGTAATGCTGAGAAATAAAACTGACGATCTTTTTGTTGCAATATTATAAAGACAAATATATTAAATAAAAATATAAAATAAAAATTAAGTAATTAAAAAAAAAATAAAATTTTAAGAATTTTTTCTCTGCTTTATTTATTCAAAATAAGAAAATTATAAAAAAAATTCTATAAAAGTAAAATAAATCATACAAATTTCATACAAAATTCGTACGACTTAAAAATAACTTTAAGAAAATACTTTAATATTTTATAAGGTTTGCAAAATATTGTTTAATAATTTTTTAAAATAAGTACATCGATTAAATATTATAAACATTTAATTTACACAGCCCAATTTATAATTTTCTTTTAACATGAAATGAAGCGTAGTAAATTACCTAGAATTATGCTAGAAAATTAGAAAAACACTAGAATATTTTGTGAAATTTTTATAAATTATCACATACATGAAATAATATAAACATTTAATTTCACAGTCCAAATTTTACTTTTAGTTCTACTATATCAATGCAATTAATGTAGTTATCTATCTCAAGTGCGCCCTTTAGCTTTCCCGTGGCGTTACTCGATATGTCTTCATTTAAAATAGAACTAAAGGTCACACAGTGCCAAGCTAGTGATAAAGTTCTAGTGGATCTATATCTAAATTTAATCAGCTGCACAGCTGAAGTAACCCCACAGATCTTAAGAGCTACGAATCTTGCAATTTATTGGGCGCACAGCTTTCGGCTTTGATCTCGCACCGTATGCACCGCAGGGGGGATGCCCTATGGAATGAAGACATCATAGGCTCTATACCAACACACACACGCACACACACACACACACACACAGACGCACTGCTTGTAAATGCAAATTGATTCTCACATAAATCGGTTAGGCAGGGCATGTCCAATGGCATTTGGCGATAATTCATGCGCCAAATTGCCAACGAATTACAAATTAATTTCGAGGCTAAGCCGTAAGTAAGAAAGGAAGGCCATGAAATTTCGGCTTTCGTTGCGCAAATCGAGCGAAATGAAATATATTCAAAATTTCGTTCGCAAAATAATAAATATCGCGGAACTAATTTAACTGCCTGGCGCTGAGTCTGTCTGGGGCCTGTGTCAATATTTGCATAAATTAGCGACGCATCGCGGCTCTCACGTGCGACCGAGCGACGAAGCGTCAAATGCAGCCAATGACAAGCAACCCCTCTGCAGGAGAATCTCCTCTGCCCCTCCCTTCTCCCTGCTCTTGGTCCTGCCGCCTACCCCTTTGTCTGTGCATCCCTCTGTGCTGGTGGCTCAAGCCGGGCCAGGATGTAATCCTGCGGCAGCGTGACCAATTAATTTGATTGTAAAATGTGAAATTCGTATTAAAATCAAATACTCGCACAACAACAACAACAACAACAGCAACAACAAGAACAACAGCAACAAGAACAGTACAGAACAACAAAAATGACAATGCGTATGACGGGAATATTAAAAAGTTTGTGCGCAGCAACCACCCAAGTAAAACCCAGTCAGGATGCTTCCTTCCTTCCTTCTGTTTCTCCATTTGGGTTTTCATCTTTTGTTGACTTTTTTAAAGTCACGCACGGAGTTTGCGCGATTTTTATGATAATTTGCAGCTACGATTGGCCGCCATTGCTGTGGGGCGCCCAGACAGACGAAGTCAGAGAGAAATTGGGGGGTCACCCGAAAGGGATATATATAAAAAAAGAGTCTTTTTTTAATAACAATTTCCATTCGAAATCATCGCATGAATCAGTGAAAAATGTAATGCAAAAAGGTAGTTGCTCATTTTTTGCTTGCTTTGCTTTGCTTTCTCGATTTGCTCAACCTTTTCATTATGCTTTGTCATCTTTCCGGGGCACCGACTCTGCCCAAAGTTTACGCTTGAACAGCTGATTTGCATATTCCGTAAAATTAACGATTTGAAAAATTAGCATTAAGCGAAAGGGATTGCGAACTTACAAAGTGGGATGGGGGAAAGAGGGAAGGCGGATAGGGGCAGAGGGGAAAAGATAGCAAAAGATTCTTTGAATACCCAAATTAAATATGTATGTACCTATGATTTTAGTGAAGGTATTTGTTCACAATGTAAAATAATTTTAAAAAATTCCGAATTTGAGGCGCTGGTGGGCGTGGCATCTAACATTTGAAGTAAACTAGTGTAGCAGAATATAAGCAAACATCTTTATGCCAAATATATTGACTCTAACTATTAGTTGAGATCTGTGTGTTCGCACAGACAGTCAGACGGACAGCCGGACAGATAGGCGGACATGGCTCAATCGACTCAGTTAGTAATCCTGAGCAAGAATTTATGTACTTTGTGTTGTCTGCCACGCCCTCTTTTGCCCGTTACAGATTCGCACAAAGTCGGTATGCCTTTTCTGGACTATTATTAAGAAACGAAACTCAGACTGACTTAATTATTTTTTTTTAGACTTTGGCTTATTTGAAAAGGGTTTGCTAACAGGGTTTCTTCCAGGTCTAAATTAAACACATTTATATTTGCTTGTATATCTATTAAAAAACTATGAATATTTGTATTATCTATATCTCCTTTTCAGTTACTTTCAAATATTCTCTCTACTATTTCTATCCCAAAGCTCAAGTCCAAAGTTATTCAACCTTCCTGCAGCTTGCACACGAAAATACCCATCGAAAGGTCCTTCACACTCTCGTCTATGGGCCAAGTGCATTGTTTCGACTAACTGCCCCACATATACTCGTATTCACATTCACATTCGCACCCGCATTCACTTTCACATTCGCCCGTACTTAGAACAACGTTTCGGTTTTGTCTACATAAAAATACTGAAAGAGCGCGACGTGTCTATTACCCGAGCTAAAGTTATGGCCCGTTTCAGGGGCGGGGTACAGGGAAGGGGGGGGGGGGGGGTGTCCGCCAACACGAACGGGCCACAAATAAAATTCTCTTTATATGCAGTCCAATAATATTTCCATTTGGCGAATTGCCCGGCTCAGTCGTTGCCACGCCTTGGCCGCCCACTTTAACGTTTTGATTGTGATAACTCCCAGGAGAGAGAACAGAAAAATGAACTTGAAAAACAAAGACGAGCTCGAACTGCATTTCTGTCCACTCCCTCCGCCTGCTTCATGTGTTGTCTGGCGAATCATGGCATATGATTTTATGAATGTGTCGCAGGACACGGCAGGACAGTGTAGGGTGTGAAGAAATCCGTTTTGGCACTTCGGCAAAATTGCTTGGGAATTGTTATGCGCATTTCGTGACTTTGGGAATTACCTGAAAGGAAAAAAAACCTGCAGACTTTGCAGGTCTTAAAGCCAGAAATGAAGAAATCGAACGGCAGATGGAAGTATGTATGTGGAACTGAAAGAGGCACTGGCGCATTATTGTGTCACTCAACCCCTTTGGCTGAGCGGGAGTGAACCCTTCACTTCCGACAGGGCAGCAATTACGTCTGGCCAGGGTCATTAAATCATTCATTCCGAGCCATTTAATAATTTCTGCCCAGCAATGAGAAGGCGTGCGCCATGGCTATAATAATTCATTAGTGTACAGGAACTGGAGCAGGAACAGAAGCTGAAGCTGAAGCCGGAGCAGAGCTCTATGTTCTACTCAACTCATAAATGCTGCGCAACGAAACAATAACTTAAATAGAAGCAACTCCACCCACTCGAAAACAGTGAACCACAATGTGGGCACTCGAAGAGGTGAGTTTCAGTAGCTACACTGCGAGAATGAGGGGTCAGTTGTTCAGCTGAAAATATTATATATACATTTTTGAATTAAAATTAAATATTTTTATTTGTTTACGTTAAGTAAATGTATCATTTTCATTCATGAATTAATTGAAATGATTAAATAAATAAATTTATTGAAAAACGTTTCAAAATTGAAAAAAAAAAAACATTTATTAAAATCTACCTAAAAATCGAAAAAATATAGAAATAGTTACACATGTTTCTGGAAAAAATTTGAATGTTTTTTTTAATTATCAATATTAATTTCATATAATTTATATTGTTAATATTAATTGTTAATTCACTGGTAAAAATGATCATAGAATTTTAGAAATTTCTTGTAATTTAATATTTATTAATTAAAATGAATTACTAAAATTTCATAATTTTTTTTCCTTTCTTGAGAAATATAAAATTCTATATATTGCCTTTAATATATTAATTTTATTATTATTATATTATATATATTAATATATAATTATTTTAATATTTATTATTTTCTAAGTGATAAATCGATTACAAAATTAATATATTTCAATCTATTTAATCTTCACTCATTTTTTCTCTCAATGCACATAAGTAATATTACGAGGGGTCTCTCTCAATAGATTGCCGAGAACAACGAGTAACTGTGCAGAAGGTCAAAAATGATAAACGGATATGAGTAGAGGATATTTTTGTTCGCCTTCCGCATCCTTCGATGCCGATTGTTACTGCCTTTGCCTTTACCATTGTCGTTGAATAATTGCAAGTCGCAAGGAAATGCGACTCCGGGTACGGGTCCGGCTCCGGCTCCGGCTCCGGCTACGAATCAAACTCGGACTCGGACTCGGACTCGAAAGCTGAAGTCGGACCAGGACTCTGAACCCGAACAATTGCAGGCAGAACAAGAGCAACAACAACAACAACAACAACGACAACGACAGCGAAAAGGAAGCAGAATCGAGCGCAAGAAAAAAGTTAAAGCTGTCAATATTTTGACTTTTCCTGCCTCGCATTGTGAAGTGGGCGTATAATTAATGGATCGGGCGTTTGCAGCCATCAATGGAAAAATATTGTGAATGCGAATGCGAAATGCGAAATGCGAAATGGGGCAAAAAGGGTTCAACGGAATCGATTGCTTTATTTATGGCAAAATAAATTGAAATGTCAACCGGGTGGGTGGAATATCATATTCGGGCCCGAAAAGGCATAAAAGTATGAAAGGCCCGCATTGTGTAAGACGCAAAGCAATTGCAAATCCGAGTGTGGGGGTTAAACTGCCAAACTGAAACTGGACGCAATTCAATGTTTATTGCGAGCCCGAGAGAAACTACACACACACACACAACCCGTTCGCGGAGCGGAGGTCGCTCAATGAGCTTCAATTACACTCTCGAACAAGGGCGGCCCCATAAAAGTTGCGACAATGGGCCAAAAGGGCGCATTGTCCCGCGTAGCCAAAGTGGCCTGACATTTGTCTAATGTAATCGAAACAGATTGAGATGGATACACAGGAACAGATACTACATCCACACACACACACACACACACACACACAGAAAGAGCCAAAGAGCCATAGAGGTTCTTAAGAGATTACGCTACAGCAGCAGAAAATGAAAAGTATAGTTTGAAGTGGACATTTGCTAGATTGAATCACGCAAGCAAAGTGTTTGAAAGCTTGAGTACTTTTGGCTAAAGATGTTCCCGGAATATCCTAATATCCTTTTCAAGGTTATAATGTATTTCAGGTTATAATATTTGTTTTAAATAAATTCCAATTACAGCTGGACATTGAATAACATATTTTAGACAATTAAACATATTAATAGATATTTATACTCTTCTTGGTATGAAAATGGTAAAAAAGGGTATACTTACTTTGTGAAAATGTATATAACATGCAGAGGGAGGAATGGCGGACCCCACATGATCACTAGCCGAGTCGATTGAGCCATGTCCGTCTGTGTGATTGACTGTCTGTCCGTCTGTCTGACTGACTGTCTGACTGACCGTCAGTCTGACTGTCTGTCCCTCTGACTGACTGTCTGTCTGACTGTCTGTCCGTCTGTCTATCCGTCTGTCTGTCCGTCTGTCTGTCCGTCTGTCTGACTGACCGTCTGTCTGACTGGCTGTCTGACCGTCTGTCCGTCCGTCTGTTTGTCCGTATGACTGACCATCTGTTTGACTGTCTGTCCGTCTGTCTGACTGACCGTCTGTCCGTCTGTCTGTCCGTCCGTCTGTCTGTTCGTCTGACTGACCATCTGTCTGACTGTCTGTCCGTCTGTCTGTCTGTCTGTCCGCCTATCTGTTCGTCTGCTTGACTGGCTGACCTTCTGTCTGAACTTCTGTCTGACCTTCTGTCAGTCCGTCTTTCTGACTGTTCGTCTGTCTGTCCGTCTGTACGAAGACATGGATCTCTGCTATTATAAGAGCTAAAGACTCCAAATTTGCCATGAAGTTTCCAGCATGGCATACGCTGAAAAAGCGCTGCCTCCACAAATCATTAATTTCTTTTGCCTTAACTTTAATATTAGTAAAATTGCTTCAAACTTTTCAAGTACTCAACGAAAGTATACCTTGCTATATTCACATATTATTATTTACATGATTTTAAGGTGTTACGAGCGCAGTTGAATTTCAATCAAGTGGAGTTCAAATTCAGTTTTCATAAATCAATTATGGTTATTTATGTTGCATTGGCCTTAGAAATCCCCTTAAGGGTGCGGCACTTATGATATGAGTCGAGCATTGTGCGCTTTGGCCAGGGAGGGGTCGTAACATTAATTTATGCCCCCTCATAAATTATAGACTCATTACATGCTCTACAGGTGCGCAGTGTCGTGTATTCGCGTACTCGTAACACGACACATAAAAAGCCATCAAATCGAATTTCATATTTCATATTGCCAACGGATATCGGGGGATTCGCATCACGTCGCATCACGGTAGCCTCGTCGCGCCCACAATAAACCACACATTGCTGGCGGGTGGGGGGAATATCATAATAATCATGCATTTAAATCATAAATTCATGATTACCACGCAGCACTATCAAATTCCAAGCAGGCTCGAGCCACCGCTCCCAGCAGACATGTTCGGCTCGGACACGAACTGGAACTGGAACTGGGGCTGCGGCACGGGCTGGGGCCGAGCTCTCTTTATGGAACGGCCTTTGGCTGTGTTCCATGCAGCGCAATCATAACCAATTTGATATATTATGCGACAGTTCCAACTGTATCGACCTGCATGACAAGTGGCTTTCTCTGAACTTGAGCGAATCGAGAATATAGTAGCTTTATACTATGTATAGAGTAGAACAGAAAACAGAAAACAGAAAACATAGAATATAGAATATAGAATATAGAATATAGAATATAGAATATAGAATATAGAACATAGAACATAGAACATAGAACATAGAACATAGAACATAGAACATAGAACATAGAACATAGAACATAGAACATAGAACATAGAACATAGAACATAGAACATAGAACATAGAACATAGAACATAGAACATAGAACATAGAACATAGAACATAGAACATAGAACATAGAACATAGAACATAGAACATAGAACATAGAACATAGAACATAGAACATAGAACATAGAACATAGAACATAGAACATAGAACATAGAACATAGAACATAGAACATAGAACATAGAACATAGAACATAGAACATAGAACATAGAACATAGAACATAGAACATAGAACATAGAACATAGAACATAGAACATAGAACATAGAACATAGAACATAGAACATAGAACATAGAACATAGAACATAGAACATAGAACATAGAACATAGAACATAGAACATAGAACATAGAACATAGAACATAGAACATAGAACATAGAATACATAGAGAGCATAGAACATATAACATAGAGCATTTGTGCATAGAACATTTGTGCATAGCTCCGAGTGCATTTACATTCATTTGCAAGTTCTATTTCCTTTCCTTTGACTCATTTCGTCGGTTATGGCAAATAATTGCAAGTGCAACAACAATTGTAAACTACTTTGCATCATAATAAACATGTCACACTGGGCGGCAGATTCTTTACGGTTTGGGGGACATAAATGAAAATTGTGAAAATGAAATTTCATTTCACATTGTGGTTTCATTATGGCCAACAATATTTACCACTAATATGCGGTGGCCCAGCTGTGGCAACGGCAGAGGCAGAGGCGGAGGCGGAGGCGAGTGGCAACAATAGAGTCGCCTCTGCAATGCATATTTATGAGCTCTGCCACATGCGGCAACTACAGCGCAATGGGACAGAGACTGATGCAGCTACATATATGTGTGAATGTCTGTGCGTGTATATGTGTGTGTGTGTGTGCGATTGGCAATTTGCATTTTGGCCAAGTGCCTAGCCTAGACACAATTCCTCATAATTCCCGCAATATTCGCGCCAGTGGGCCGAACGGTTAAGCTCTCTCTTTTCGATACCCTGCAGTTAAGCTGGCTCATGGGGTATATAAATCATGTGTAAAAATATAAAAATATTTCCTAAAATAATATAAAAGTATTAGAAGCCTTCAAACTGCAAAAACTTTGTGTATAAAATAGAAAATAAAATTAAAAAAATAAACATTTAAACCAAAAAATATTTCTAGAATTTTCAAAAATATTTTTTCTTTTGATTCCCTAAATAAATAATATATTTCTAGAGTATTTGCTTAGTTTGTTTGTCTTTATTTGTCTTTTGCTTTGTTGTGTTTGTCGCTGTGCCGTGTGGCACATTGACCATTGTTGTTGCCACAGCCACATGTTGCAGCACGTACTTGACGCTTGGCGAAAAATAAAAAACAGAATCTGAATTGAAAATGAATTACGCTGAAATGAATGCAAAACTTTTTATCACAAAGTGAAATCTATAAGCCACACAGGCACGCACACACACACACACGCTGACCTCCTCCAACTGTCTCTCTCTCTCTCTGTCTCACTCTTACTCTTCCCTTCTCACTCTCTTTTGCTTTGCATTTGCTTTAGACATGCCTATAAATTGATATTTTGCGCTTGCAACTCAATAGTAAATAATATTATAATAAATATGTATCAGTTGGCGCTGCACTCTGAGTACTTTTTGCTGTAATTCCCAAGTAGTTTAAGCTTTTAGCCAGCGTAAGAGTGACACAACTAATCGCAGGTTTCTTTCTCTCTCTCTCTCTCTCTCTCACTGGCAAATAAATTCACCGCATACAAAAATTTATATCGCCAACTTTTCTCATTAAATTTTATAAAAGCAGGCATATTTTAAACTTTTTCGACTATAACGGCATTTTCTCACCTGCCTCCTTAGTTGGTTAGCACAAAGTTGCTTGCCATAGGCATAGCCAAGAGATAGGGGGGTGGTGGAAGGGGGGGGGGGACAATGCAGTAGTTTGGAGGAGCGCTCAAGCGGCAACGAAACTTAATTTCTATTCATTTGCTAAAATTCATTCAGACAGAGACAGAGACAGAAAGAGAGAGAGAGAGAGAGGGAGAGAGGGAAAGAAGGAGAGTACCAGATGCGGTACATACAAATGAGCAGGTGTGTGCGTCAAGGGGGCAGAGGGGAAGGTGGGAAGGTGGGAAGTTCCACTATCTGCAGTCATATTGGCAGCGGAAATTGAAGCGAAACTTTTGTCTTCAGACTCGTGAATATAATGCCACGACAGAATGGATGAAATTAAGAAAACTAAAGGTAAGCAGATTAAAGAACCCAAGCGTGCTAAAGGGGGACGGATTGGCAGTGTGTATGCTGGGAGGGAGGAGAAAAAATAGTTTTCCAATTAAACTTTATCCTTTTGCTTTAATTTACTGGTTTCATGCCTTGTCGCCTCTTTTAACCGCAGCAGCAGCAGTAGCAGCAGAGCTTGAGCAGCCTGAGCAGCCTCAGTAACAAAATCCCATTTTAAAGTTTGCCATTTTCCATTTTCCGTTTTGCCTTTTCATTTTTTGCAGCGATTTCTTTTGATTCTCTTTCAAGCATTTTCCAAAGTTTTGTCCGGATGCGCAGCCTCTTGACTTTGATTTCGAATGCAGCTAAGGATAAGCGCATTTCGAATGCCCCAAAAGCAAAACAAACGCAACCAAAAAACAAAAAAAAAAAACACACACACATCCCGAATTGCATTAAGCAGAGATATACGAAGAGCGAAGACGCAGCATAAGAAACAAAGCAACTCTGGGCGAGCGGATGAGGACAAAACGACGAGAAAAATGTGAACATTTTTCTCCCAGAATTGTTTCATGTATTCCCAATATTAATTTGGTCAATTTATATTTTATTTGGAATTTTTAAATTGGTAACGTTTTTGAGACCCAAAAACATATCGCGCTGACCCATCGAAAGCGGACAGGCTCGAGCTCGGTGTGTGTGTGTGTGTGTGTGTGTGTGTGTGTGTGTGTGTGCGACAGTTAAGTGGCTTAAATGGATCGAGGCTCGCAGGCGAAGATCGTCATAAGAAGGATGATAAGGGAGTGCGATGAGCGGGAGATGAACGAGAGATACACACAGTGAGAAATTTTTCGTGTGTTAAGTCAGTCAAAATTAAAAATTATTTTTATTTTAAATTAAAAGGAAATATAATATTTTTAAATAAAAAAAAAAATAATTCTCTGAAATCTTAGAAAACAATTTTAAATTACAAAACATCTAAATTTAAAATATTATTGAAATAAAATGAAAATTTTGAGGAGCTTATAAAATGGCAAATAAATTTGCAAAGCTTTTTTTATACACTAACACTAAATTGGTAGCTTGTTTAGAAAAATATTTTATTATTAAATAAAACGAATTCTTTTAATATTAATTTAAATATGGTTAAATAAATTTTAAAAATATCTTTCATACACTGACGAAAAAAGGTTCATTGTAAAATATAAATTTATTAAAAATTTCAACATTTTCATTGTTCAAGAAAAATTTATTAAGAATTTTAAAAAAATGAAAATTTTTTCATTTAAAAGAGAAATTATTTAAAAATTTTAAAAATCTAACTTTAAGAGAATCAAAATTTACAAAAAAATAATTTTTTTAATTTAATTTAATTGAAAAACATATATATACTTTTTATATTATGTTCATAAGCATCTAAATAATTTAAATAGCCCCTCGAATTTCTTGTATTTTTTACAGTTAATATTTAAAATATAACTCCCTTATTTCTTGCAGTGCATTCGCTGACATTCTCCCACACTGTGCGTTAGATGCATTCGCTTAACCCACCGAATATGCCCATTGTGTGTGCTCGCATATTGGTTATGATATTGTTGCAGCCCCTTGCCGCCACCGAACCGGGACCGAATCCCCGCCACATACGCATATGAATCCCCATCCATCCAAGCAAGGCATGGGCAACCCTTCGCGCACTCCGATCGTTTATCCTGACCAGACTGGCGACTCTCTCTCTCTCTCTGCCGGTCGGAGGCCTCATCTGTGCTGTGCACAGTAGCATGCCAGATAAATCAATGTGTCAACACCTCTTTTTGTGCTGTCAGTTTTTTATGGTTTTCGATGATATTTCGCCTATTGTCAGGCCGATGCGACGCACGCCGGCAACTCTCGCTTCCCCCTCACCTTGTTTGCTGACCAGTTTTGGGGGCATGTTTACCCATTTGGTTAAATCGCACTTGGACGTTCGCGACGCGAGGCTTTTTGCCAATGGCTTGGCTTTTTAGCACAAGAATTATGGCCTCCCCCTTGTGCCCCTTTGCCCCTTTGCCCCTTTGCCCCGTGCAGCGTACAGCGTGTTGCATGATGATGAAACATTTCGAGCGATGCGAAGCATTCGCAGCCGCTGCAAAACTGCTGCAACTGGATCAATTTCAGTGGCAAAACGTGTCGTTGTCTTTGCCGTCGCGTCGTCAACGTCGCAGCTCCCCTTTCCCCTTCTCCATTCCTCCCTCCCCGCGCCTGATGCGGCACATTGCACGTTGCTGTTTTTTTTGTTGTTTTCCGCCAGTTGCTTGTGAAATTTGAATTGCCTTGCATTTTAGTGAAGATTTATGGCAGCCTCGTTAAATTTTAATATGAAATAAAAGTTTTTAGCAAATCAAGCCTGAGCTGCCGTCTTCTGGTTCTGCTTCGACTTCAGCCACAGCCACAGCCACAGCTGCAGCTTCCTTTGCTTCCTTTACAGTTCGATTGACATGCAAATCAAATTAGCCTACCATAAATCGGAGTTAAGCAGCAGCAGCAGGCCAAGTTGGAGTACCAGAAAAGGGAGAATACAGCATACCCTATAAGCTGCATAACTTGACTGTTTATGGTTCAATCTCTATCAAATTTTCTGCGTAATTAGCCAATATCAAAAGCATGTTATAAATAAGGTTGCATTTAAAAAGTGCTGGAAAATGCCGAGAAATTAACATTTTCGTTAAGCTTACAGATCTACAGATGTTGTTAAATATTTTGTGATTTCATAATTGTAAGCATAAATCAAAAGCCTTGGCAAATGCAATTTTACTTTTTTAAAAATGAAATAAATGCATTAATTATAATTATAATTAATTAATATTTATTTAAATATTCCTCTATAATATCCAAGTCATCACTCCCTACGCTCCTCTTTCTAATAAGTATCACAAAAAATATTATTACAAATTTACAAGTGCCCGAGGAAAAAGCTCAACTCATAAAACTTTACTTCGCACCTGAGGTGATTTCCTCTCTGCTCATCCTTTTCAGGCTCGGGGCTCTTCAATTCTTAAGTACATTTAATTGCAAATAGAACTAGTGTTGCTAATAGAACTTAAAGTTATTCTTAACAACTATAGCCAATTGTCCAATTGAAAAGGAACCGCATTAAAAATATCTCATTAGTTCTTTTATCTCTCGCTAGCCCTGCAGGTATCGATAGCTTTCAATCGATTGCTTGTAATAAATCTTAGGATGTACAAAGAAGAGAATTAAGGGTATTTACTTCTCAATTATTCCAATTGTCCAGAAATTGGGCATACAATAATTTTTTTTAAGTTTTCTATCAGCCCTAGAAACAACTTAAGATCGATTGACTTGTATATAGTATACTGGCTTTAAAATTGTTCAAGCTTTGATAAACCTCGATTCAGTTCTAAAAACTTTTAGTAGTTAAGTTTTTCATATTCATTTAAAATATACAACATTTTGGGCTAACTTATCTATTGTAGTATTTTCATACTGAACTCCAAAAGTACTTAACAAATTTTTCGGTTAGTAGCGCATCAATTTAGGCTGCCCCCTTTAGAAACGATTTCTACATTCATAAGATGCTTCCCTCTTAAAAAAAAAACCTAAATAACAAGTGAAAAAGCCACAGTTGAGTGTGCACGACTATTTTATACCCACTATACAAAAAGCTTACCTTTTCGTTCAATTCGTGAAATTACTTTTTTCTTGGTTTGCGGAGGTAAAAAGGGGCGTGGCTAAATTTTCAAACCAACTTAATCAGCGTATTTGAATACAACAAGTTTTGCCAATACTTGGTATTGCTAGCTCTTATAATCACTGAGATCTAGTTGTTCATACAGACTTAATATAGCTCTACCCTTTGGGTTAGCCGGTATAAAACTGCGTCTTGTTTGGGCACAGAGAGACGTGCAGAGACGACGGCAACTTCCGTTTGTAGTTCGGCGTTGGGCCGCGATGTGCGATGTGCGATACGAGGCGGATGACTGGAAGTTGTTGTTGGCTTATAATAATTTCAAATATGTTAAGCGAGAAGAAACATTAAAAGCAAACATGGAAATTATTGTTGGCCCGGGCCAAAAGACTGAAGGCCGATAAAAGTTTTGTCGATGGGGCCCGCAGTGAAAATGCCACAAAGAGCTCATTACAAGCGTCAAAACAAATTTATGCAAATAGCTGGAGAGCTGACCATAGACGTCGCAGATGCAGAGAGAGATAGAGAAAGAAAGAGAGAGAGAGAGAGAGAGAGAGAGGGGGGAAGAGGAAGAGAGAGAGCCAGAGCTGGCCCAAGCTTGGCAATTAACATTGCGCCGTGCGCCGTTGAGCATTAATCATTTTAATCGCAATTTATGTGTCGTCGACGTCGTCAACACCAGCTCGACACGATAACGACAACTACAACAGCAACAACAACAACAACAGCAACAGCAACAAGAGCAACATCTACAGTGGCAGCCACAGCCAACCTTGCCGCGCCATTTTGGCCACAAATGAGCACTAAACGCGCGCGCAGCAACCTCCGCCGCGATCGGCCAAGAAGAAAGCCAATTTTTGAATTGAGTTTTTCATGCCACACTCGGGCGGTCTTTCAAAAGCGGCCGCACGCACTTTTTACCACTCTTATGGCACCTTTCCACACTGCCGTCTCCCTGCTTTTTCCCCACTTCCAGTGACACCACTGCCTCATCTGGCGGTGACAACGTCAACGCGGCATTTGGCCGCGATCAAATTATGTTTCATAAACGATCGCATTTATGGCGCGTTGACAACGGGGGCAATGATTTGTTACACTTGCCAAGTTATTTGAACTTTTTTTTGTTTCCCGTCAGATTCCCTTGGACTGATTGAAGCTGCCCATGTTGTTGGGGCCTCGGCGGGGACTTGGCCTTAGGTTGAGCTCTTGCCAGTTTCACATTAAGTGGCCGTGGAATTGGTGCGAAATCAGACGTAGTAGCTGCTTAATTGGCTCGTAATGTTTGGTGTTGGGGGTTAAGGGGCCAACTGGCGATGTTGAGATAATCTTTAGGAAAGGAGTATACAAATATTGATTGGTAGACTCTTTTCAAAAATCGACACATTAACTGAACCGCAGTCAACCCAATCAAAACAAAACAAGAAAGAAAGCCTACCTTTGACACGCCGAAGGTTTTATACCATAGCAATTACTCCACACATTAAATCGGCCGATAGGTTCTACGGCAGCTATACGATATATCAGCAATAAGAAGCATGTATAACAAGTTTCATCAAGCTTTAAAACTGAGAGACGGACGGATGGACAGACGGACGTGGCTAGTTCGACTCCCTTATTAATGCTGATTATGAATATATATATACTTTATAGAGTCGGAGATGTCTCCTAAAGTGCGTTGCAAACTTCTGCAATGGTACAAAAAGAAGGTCTTAGATTTCGAATGTTTGTTTCTACAAGGACTAAAGGATATAAGTTTCACATATTGTACAGGTATATATGCAAAATATGTAGCTGAGTTTCAGTATATTGGAAAATAATACCAGGCATTCACACAAAATTTCCCTTTTTGATAGATTGTGCCAAAGGCAACTGAACGATATAGCCAAAGAATAATAAGAAACTTTGGGCTGTTGTAATGGACTTGCTTGATAACGATGCCAAGACTTGGAAGGATGTACACCTGTAACCGCCACTAATAGCCACGAAACTTAGTATTACTATTCTTAAAATACATTTCATTGGATATATTCATTTAACTAAATTAATTTGTTTTTTTTTTCCAATTTAGCTTTAACAAACTTGGAATAATATTGGTATTTTTGTTACCGCCTCATTTTGAAGGTTTTCTCTTACTTTCGGAATTATTTAACAAAAATAGAAATAAGATCCGCTAAATTTTTTCGTAAATTGATTAAAAACCGTTGTATCAATTGGGTTTACTAAGTAAACGTATAAAAAAGTCTAACAAGAAACAGAAAAGTTGGGATGAACACAAATTGTGCTCATGGTGCTATTATTGTTACTGCAACTGTAGTTGCTGATATGTGGTGAATTTTAAGATAATTAAACTGTTTGGAATATCTGAAACGATTAATGAAAATTGGCTTAAAAAGCTAGAGTTAAGTGTGCTCAATCCGCTATTCAAACATGCACAGGTCGACGTGTATTATTTTTTATTTAAAAAAGTTTTTTCTCGATTTTTGCAGACAAAATGGGGGAGGGGTCGAAGTGTAAAGCAAGCTTGATGTGGTTTTATTAATATAGCATATTGTCGCCAAATTTGATAGTTCCAGCTCTTATAGTAACTGAGATCTAGGTGTTCATACAGACAAATTCCCTTCTTCTCTATAATACTGGGGTATAAAAGCTGCAGCTTGGCAAGCGGAAGGAAGGCAGAGGCAGCTTCTGTTTGTTCAATTACCCAGTTAATATTGATTAAGAAACTATATATACTATAGTAAGTTCTTTATTTCCAAATCCATAAGTTTGTTTAGCTATCCAAAGTAAGTTCTAAATGTAGATGTTTCCTATTAAACCTAGAAACTGCACACATCTACTCACTCATATACATATGTATGTGGCCCCACAGCTCAACCCATATGTAACCCACATACCATGCACAACTTATCAAATCGATACAGTCGATTCAGCTGACATAAAGCATTTAACCAATCGGCTGGAACTGAAAAAGAGGCCTGTCCCCTCCCACCCTTCTCCCCTTCCATCATCTACGCCCCCTACCAAAATCGATTGTTATGTAAATTGCGAGTGCTGCTCTTATTGTTTATCGTATGTATCTCACACATACAAATGTATCTGCATGGGGCGTGATCTACAGCAAGCACAAAGAAAATCAATCAATGCGATACGATTTCGATTTCGATTACGAATTTTATATTTAATTTAGTATTTCCGATATTAAAATCGAGCGAACAAAAAAAAACAACAATAAACTATACGATGCACAATAATTTAGTAGTAGCTGCACCCTAAACTGTTGTTGCTACTAATCATTGTTGTTGCCGTTGTTGTTGTTGTTGTTGTTGTTGTAGTTGTTGTTGTCGCTGTTTACAGACGAAAATTTATAATCACAATAACAGCAAAATTGAACAATAATATTTGTTAACGCTCGACTAGCGACGCGCCCAATAATTTTATTGAATCTGTGAATGTAAACAAAGCCAACCTTAGTTGGGGAACACACAGCGAAAACAAAAGTTGCAGCTAGCGATAGATACAGCTACAGATACAAAGATACAGTAGCGCGGCGAGCGAAATTTATAGAACATTTTGCCTCGCTTGAATTTCGATTTCGATTTCAATTTCGATTCATATAAAATTAATGAATATTTAAATTGTGTGACGTCGCTTCATGGCGAATGCCGCCGGAAACGCGCTTTGCTGGAGCCACCTGTAAATGTATCTGTATCTGTATCTGTATCGGTTGCTGTATCTGTGTTGTGTGTGTGTGTGTGTGTGTGCGGCCGGATGCGCGTATAGCACACACCCACAGCAGCCGAAGGCAGAGCGAGTCACGTTCCGTTTTGGCAGCTGAGTATCTTGACCAAGGTTTCTATTCACAACGAACAACGAACAGATTCGCCATACGCAACCGCCCCCGCCTGCGATTGGAACATGAATGAACGTGTTGCGATCGTGGCGCATAAACAAACGATTTTTACAGTTAATAATTTGAGATCTTACAGATCACAACCAAGCACAACCAACTGCACCACCCCTCTTGCCCAGAATGGAATATTTCATTCAGAAACGCACTGTGACGTCAGCTCAAGGCATGGACTTCTTTTTGGGGGCCTAGACTTGGGCTTTACGATGGCAGAGATCAATTGTTGTTGTCAGTTCAACCTGGGGGCGATTTGTTTGTTTATTCATTGGCCCGATCTCTCTTTATGAATGAATGAATGAATAATTGGCGTCGTCGTGTCAGTTCGTTTCAAATCGATTTGATCGATTAATACCCCCAGAGCAGAGTACACCTGGCCAACTTGTGTTCCTTTCCCAATCGGGCCCCATCAGCTGCCAATTGCCGAATAGTTTGCTTCTTGCTTTGTAGATGAATTATGCAAGGCTTAACATGTACCATAGGCAGCAGCATATTGAATTTCTTTGAATACCCTGTGGGTAAGCGAATGGAGCGAGGGCCATGATCATTGGGAGCTTTTATATAGATTTATCTCCTTAATTGAAGGATCATCAAATGTTGATACAAAATAAATTTGTATATTTGAGATTTCTATCTTAATTTAAAAGGAAGCAATACATAAATATATTTCACTTTAAGAAGAAGTGAAAAAATATTTCTTATTTCCTTAGTTCAGGTTTTAAATTGGGGCATTAAATACGATTTCCATGGTCTTTTAATTATACATTACAGAGAGGTTAAATCACATAAAAATTCTCTTACAATATCTTTTACTTTCTTTTTCCCCATTCGACATAATATTTACCTTCTTTACAGGGTATTCTATAGTTCAACGTGTAAATAAACACTTTAATAACATGTTTATCGCGTGCGTTATGGAAAATTTGTTCTTTGTGTTTATCGCCAGATGGTATTCGGACTAGTATAATGAATTTGCATCTGTAGCATATGTAGTTCTCTGGCATGTTTGAACAAACTCAAAATTCACATACACATGTATCCAAATTAGATAAATGGAATATTTCCTTTTGAATTGTAGTGTGACTTTAAAATAAACTAGAAATTTATTTAAAATTTGCGGAAGTGAGATAAGACATCTAAATAAAACTGATCTTCAAAAAGTTTTTATGTTGAAATAATTTTAATTAGATTAAAAGTAGTTTAAACATTTTAAGGATATAATAGAAAACACATCAGCATTTGCAAAATTTATTGAAATTGAATTATTTCTTTAAGAAAGAAAAAATATTAAAAAAAAATAATTAAAAAGTACAATCTAAAATTCTTGTTTAGTATGATATAATAAATATTAATATGTAATTATACGAAATAAATCAAATAAAAATTCAAAACGTAATATCAGGACAGACATATGTATATCATACCAGACATATAGTGCTTATTTATTTTCTTTTAGTTACATCATATAACTTGCCTATAGTCGGTCGTGTGATACGCTCAAAGTGATATCTTCCCTTAAAATTACTTTTAAATTTTTTTATTTAAATATTCATTAACTATTCATTAATTTATTCAATATTAATACAAATTTCTTTAGCGAAATTAAATTCAAATTTATTTTTGTTGCTGTAATAATTATTTTTGTAATTATAATAATTGTTACTGTAATTTTAAGAATAATTTTGCATTTGTAATTATAAAAATTGTTGCTACAATTATAAAATTAATTTTGCATTTAATAAACTGTACTACATAATTTGTCAATAAGTTGTGCAATATTTAAATTGGAGAAATGGAAATTTTTGAATTTAAATTTTTCGTTTCGGCAGTTTTGGCAATTATCATTTTGGATTTGAGCAGCTGTCAATATGCCCGACTGGCGGCGAACTCACACGATGTACACATCGATTTTTCACGTAACGCTGACATTAAAATGAAAATTGCTGCGTGAATTTTTACAAGTTGGCAACATGTTGCCGGCGTTGCACGATGGTGGAGGTAAGAAGCAACATCGATGCTCGATGGTCGTGTTCTGACAATAATTGCCGCTAAGCTGCAATTGTGGCCGAGCTCTGGTCCTGCTAGCTGCAGCAATAGAGACGAATAGACAGAGAGAGAGAGCAAGAGAGCGAGAGAGAGGCATAGAGTGCGGCATAGAGAGGATGTTGCAGCAGCTTAGCTTGACTCCAAAAAATTGTTGCTATTGTTTTGCCTTTGCCTTTGCCTTTGGGGCGACGTTGTCCGTGTCGGCAAATGTCGCCAGAGTCGCCTTCGATTGTCTTGTAGACGATGTTGTTCGAATGAAATTCACGGCTTGCATTTTGTTACGTTTCGTTTGGCTGGCAACTTTTTGCTGCAGTTGCCGCCGCCGCCGTCGCTGTTGTTGTTGTACCTCTTGGTATTGTTCTGTGTGTACTGTGCTGTGCCGTGCTGTGTGTCTGGCTGTGGGTCTGGGAAAAGGCCTCTTCGATAATAGCCTGTGCGGTGCCTGCTAATGACAATCTCATAGACGTTTCCACAGTTTGTCCAAACTGTTTGTCGCCTGTCCAAACGAACATGATTTGAAACACAATTTTAGCTGCCTCTGCCTCCTATGCCTCCTATGTCTCCTCTGGCCTTTGTTTTTTTTATTTATTTCACGGTAACAGAAGCTGCACAACCTTTCAACCCATGGCCAGGGCCATTTGCCACTGCCACATTTGCCTTGGCCATGGCCAATTGCTGTTGGTTGCTGCTGCTGCTGCTGTTGCTGTTGTTGCTGCTGTTGGTTGCTAGCAATAGTTGATCATGTCCTCGCGAGAGCAGCAGCGCCAGCGCTTGTTGCGTTCGAGCATTTCAAGAATTTCCACGAGTTGTGTTGCGCTGACAACAACAACAACAACAACAACAACTGCACTACGGCAGCAACAACTGTCGGCGTCGCCAGCAACCTGCTGACCTGCAGCAACAGCAACAGTCGCTGCCGCAGTCGCTGCAATCGCTTGTTGCCCAACTTCAAAGTGTCTGTGCCGGAAGGGAGAGGGCTGGGGGGGTGCGCAGCCACAACAGACGCAGCCACAGAGACCATGCCCTTGCCCTGGGCACGCATGCTGGGATCAAATCGATTGCCAAACAGTAGCCAAAGTTGTTGTTGCCGTTGCAATTGCAGTTGCTGCTGCTGCTGTTGTTGTTGTTGTCGCGGCTTGTGTTGCTGCTGCCGTCGCCAGTTGGTGTTGCCGTTGTGTCGCAGGCGCTACTTTGATTTGTGCCTATTCTATAATGTTTTTTCTCTAATTATACCCTTTAACAATATTGCAGTGCGCATCAGACACAGTGGAATAAGTAGAAGAATTTCTGGCAGAAGAACTCTGCGCCCGCATGAGCAGACGTGTAAAATAAATCCCCGAAGACGGTTATCGTTGAGTTACCAAAATATATCGGAGAAAATTATAATATAAGATTAAGATTTTTTCCTATTTTTATGCGAATAAAAAACAAAGGTCGCCAAAAACATAAAATTTATTAATAATAATAATAATAAATAATAAAAATAATAGTAGTAAAATTAAAAATAAAAATAATAATAAAATAATAATAATAATAATAATAATAATAATAATAATAATAATAATAATAATAATAATAATAATAATAATAATAATAATAATAATAATAATAATAATAATAATAATAATAATAATAATAATAATAATAATAATAATAATAATAATAATAATAATAATAATAATAATAATAATAATAATAATAATAATAATAATAATAATAATAATAATAATAATAATAATAATAATAATAATAATAATAATAATAATAATAATAATAATAATAATAATAATAATAATAATAATAATAATAATAATAATAATAATAATAATAATAATAATAATAATAATAATAATAATAATAATAATAATAATAATAATAATAATAATAATAATAATAATAATAATAATAATAATAATAATAATAATAATAATAATAATAATAATAATAATAATAATAATAATAATAATAATAATAATAATAATAATAATAATAATAATAATAATAATAATAATAATAATAATAATAATAATAATAATAATAATAATAATAATAATAATAATAATAATAATAATAATAATAATAATAATAATAATAATAATAATAATAATAATAATAAAAAAAAAAATAATAATAATAATAATAATAATAATAATAATAATAATAATAATAATAATAATAATAATAATAATAATAATAATAATAATAATAATAATAATAATAATAATAATAATAATAATAATAATAATAATAATAATAATAATAAAAAAAAAAATAATAATAATTATAATTGGTTTGTAAGAAATTAAAAATTAAATAAAAATTAAATAAACAAAAAATTTATCTAAATTAATTTTAACATTTACATTTATTCCTAGAATTTTTGAGAGACATTTTAAAATATACATATTTTACTTAAATTGTTATATGATGCTTTATTATTTACTTAGCAAAAGTTTTCATACATTATTTTAATAATAAATTGAATTTAATTCTTCCTAAATTTACAAATTAATTATATTATTAAGAGAATAAAATGAAAATGTATAAATAAAATTGATTGGATAAATTGATAGATAATCTAATCTAATAATATTATAATTTAAATAGAACACATACAACAAAGAATAAATAGCAACAAATTTTATCAATCTTTCTTTTCTTTAAAGGCTAAATATTATATAATCACTAAGCTAAATAATAAAAAATAAATGTAAATAATCTAATAATATTATAATTTAAATAGAAAACATACAACAAAGAATAAATAGCAACAAATTTTATCAATATTATTTCCCATTTTTCTTTAAAATAAATCTTTCTTTTCAAATTCAAAAAAATCCTACTAATCCTACAAAATATATATATATTAAAGAGTTGTCCTCCATTTTAATTGCATTAAGGAAATTTCAAGTAAATTGTTTATATAATTTCTGAGAATTTACCAACCAATTTGAAGTGGCTTGAGCCGTTCTCATTAGGCCTGTCCGTCTGCAGCTTGGTCCCTCATACCATAGCATAGCATCACGCGCTATCTACCTCTCCCTCACTCTGTCTCTCTTTCACTCTCTCTCTCTCTCTCTCTCTCTCTCAGCTCTGTTAATCGCTATATAGCCCTCTCCCATTGCTGGCCACTTTATGCCATTGCCAGAGTCAGAACCAGAGCCAGAGCCAGGGCCAATGCCAATGTAGAATCGCAACCATATTTAAATTATGGAAAACATAAGCGAACATTTCTCAAGCGACAAACATGAACAAAATCAAAAATTCCAACAAGTTACAAAAATAACTCGCTGAAGTTGCCCACTTAAAGCCAAAGGAGCAACAGCAACAACAGAAACAGAAACGGGCAACACGATCAGTTGCAGTTGGAGTTGAGTTTGCAGCAAGAGCGGAGGGAACTGGCGAAGAATTCGCGCTCATTGGGCTACGACAATGGAGATGGCAGGAAAGGAGAAGCACAAGCTGCAGAAGGAGGACGAGGCAGACTGGAGACTGTGTGTGCATCCTTGTGGCTGCCTCCTCCCTGACTGGCTGCGACAAATGAAGCTAACAACTCGGACGGCGTCTGGCAGTCGTCGTCGTCGTCGGCATTGCGATTGGGGCTTGGGGGCTGCAACAACAATTGCAAATAGCAACGGCCACGACAACAACAACAGCAACAACAACAACAACAACAACAACAGCTTACAACGACAATTATAAAATGATGACAATAAGAACAACATGCGATGAGGCTTGGGCTCAGCCCCAGGTCCTCTGATGCTTTCACGATCTTGGGCGATTGCGCAGGGCCCTGGGCCCAGTGTGGCCGGGCAATGCGGAGAATTCGCCGAAACAGCCCACGAACTGAGCGCAGTCACCATGCTGGATCCGCTTCTTTTGCCTCTCCCTGCTGCCTCCTCGTCCCCGCTGCCTCTTTCTGCTTCTCCCGGCGAGCAGCGACAAATGTGTTTTCGATTGGTGGCCCTGGCTGCCTGAGCCGGCGGCGCCACCGTCAGCAAATAATGTTCACAGCAGTTGCCCACGGTGCCAGGTCTACCGAAAATTAAAATTTTTCTAGCTTCCCCCCACTTCCTCCTTCCTTCATCCTTCATCCACTACAGAGCCACGTCCACTTGTCGCGATTAATCGCCGCAGATCGACGCTTTAGTTAATCCGCACTGTGTGTGTGGGTGGCTACCCAAGTGACTCCGACTTCGATGCGAACCCGGTTGATCTGGTTTCGCTTAATTGCCGCAACTTTTATGAGGCGACATTAGGCATGGCAAGGCGGCGCTACCGATGCCACAATTGACTAAGTCCGCTGTCCGCTTTATAATTGGATAGTTTGTCTTGCGCCAGAGCTGTGGGAGGGGGAAGGAGGCGTAGTTATGGAGCTCGAAGCCTAGCCAGCAAATTAAACGAGAGTATGATGGAGTTTGGCATATATAATGCATATATATTATGCAATATAAATGAGAAATATTACGCGAGATAAGAAGGAGAAAACTTAATAACGGTGTTGCGCTCCTCACAGTGGAATACCCTGCGTCCTTGACAGATATTAATTAATATTTAATTAAGCGAATTTCCTGCCAAAAGATATTCTGTTTATTTCTTAGTAGTCTGGGTAAGCCTTTGCTTCACAAACTACTATATAGGCATTTTAAAACTATTTCAATTTTTATCGATTTGAAGAATAAGCTTTACACGTACATATATACAAAAAGGTTACTGTGATATCTTTCATTTATCGCATACATATTGTATTCAAATCTCCAATTACTGATCGACTTTGCCATTGATGCTGATCAAGAATATGAATACTTTACTCCCATTGCTCTTTACATACATTTGCACAAACTTTGTATACCATTTACCAAGAACTTCGTATAATTGAAGGGTATAATGGAAGAATGTGCGAAAGATCTATGCATTTAAAAACTTAAAGAAGAAGATCTGCTTTAAAACGCAATCTACAACCAAAGAGACGCGCTTAGAAAGCCCATTAGCTGAAAAGCCCATCAGTTTATGCAGATCTCGCAAATCGAAGACAATTAAGTGGGAACTCTGCGCGCATTGAACTGTCACAATCGTTAAGAGAATACTTATAACATATTTAACAACGATCGTCGGGCAGAGCATAATAAATAAGCCAGCATGCAGATCGAATAGAGAGACAGAGAGAGAGAGAGACAGCTACATTGAATCCTTGAATCGATCGCTTCGTTCGCATTGGTTGTGTTTGTGTATAATAATTTTATTTTATTTTATTTTTGATTTTTATTTTGTTTTTAATCCCGATACCGATACCGACAGCGAGACAAGCGCGCATCATTGACGGGGGGCCCCGACGAAGCGACGCGACGCGGCGCGACGCGAGGCGAGGCGGTGAGGTCGGACGTTGTCGAATGTTATGTTGTCACGATATCAAAGCATTTTAATTGGCCGATTTATAGATTTAATTACGTATTCATGCGAAACATCGAATCCGTGATTCGTAAAAACACACACCGCGCAACGAGTCGCAGCAGGCGAGCGAGATAGCAAGACATCGAGAGAGGGAAAGAGCAAGAGAGAGAGAGAGAGAGAGAGATCTCTGGCTGATCGCAGTGCGAGCAACGCAGCAGATCTTAACGATCTTGAAATCTCTCCTCGGGAGACGAGCGACCAAGCGAGCCAACAAACAGCCAACAGCGCAGACTGAAGGTGGAAGACACAAGCCAAAAGCGCAACATGATCTTCGGGCTGTGATCGTTGCTTGCCCCCTCCCACAGTCTCCCCTTCCGCCCGCCTCACTGCTCGCGTACAGAGTTGCAACTGAGCTGGAGACGCAGTTGGTCGGTCCACAGTCCACTGTCTTTCTGCTCCTACATATTCATTTCGAATCGGTTCGGTACGGTTCGCTTCGGTTCGGTTCAGTTCAGTTCAGTTCAGTTTTTTGTTTGTTTTTCGGGCATTACGTATGCCAGGCATACATAGGCGGGGAAAGGCCCCGGGCGTGCGCAGTGCCATTTATGAAACCATTTCGGGGGCACATTTCACATTTCATGCGCCGTTTTTAATATCTTTATTGGTCATCATCAGTTGTCATTAAAACCGACGAATAATAAAATCATAAAGTCCACACAGACTTTAGTGCAAAAAGCGAAATTATTAAATTTCATTGTTGTTGTTGCTGTTGTTGATGTTGTTGCCTCCTCCTGCCTGACTGGCATTTTAAATGCGCGCACGCATTTTAATTTCGGCCGCTGTGGCACGTAGCACGTAGCACGCACGCAGCTGCGGCACACGGTCGAGATCCTCCTACTTCTCCGACTTAATTAGAATGAGTTCACTTTGCGGCCGAAAATTTGCCATAAATTATGCACAACAAGTGCGATTCTGCCCACTGTCACCACTCACTCACTGTCCCACTCTCCCTCTCTCCCTCTCTCCCTCTCTCTCTTTCGCTTATTGAACCCCATAAAGCCGGCGAAATTATTCAATATGACAGCCGTACATGACAGTTGAGTTCGGAAATTTCATCATAAATGTCAAAACTGAATCGTTTCGCTCGTAGATCTTATCCATGTCGCTCGTTTCTGGCACAGCTACCGTCTTACCGTCTGCATACGATATATGCGCATTATCTTTTTTGCTATGTATGTATGTATATTTGTGGTTGTCTTCGTGTCCGTGTCCGTGGCATATCTCGGCCGTCGTGCCAAATTACAATATAAAAGCGATTCAAATTATATATTTTATATGCCCAAGAAGTGTCAGACATCAAGCGATCGTCATAATATATTTTTGTACATTTTCGCATTTTACTGTGCCAATTTCTCGAGCCTCGATTCGCAATCGTGAGTTGTGTGAGACCATTGTAGAGTTTTGCATGGGCAGTTAGGAGGTTTTTTTTTTTTTTTTTGGTAATAAGAAGTGAAATATTTGAATATTTTTCACACGTTGACTTTGTCGAATGCCAAGTCAATGTTTGAAAATATATTTTCGATTTGCGATGGTGCTGGATGTGACATTCTATATTTGAAATCAACTTGTTAAACGTATGGTACACCTAAATCTTCATACCGAATTTGGAGTCTCTAGCTTTTGTAATAACTGGGATCCGTTTGTTCAAACAGACAGGCAGACGGACAGGTTGACAGACAGACACATAGACTAGTCTTGTGATTGTAAGCAAGAACTTATATGTAGCACTTTCATGGGTCTGTCTATTATATACATTTGCACAAAGTTAATATACCCTTAGTTGATCATTTTCAATGGTCGAACGGTATTATAAAGTATAATGTGTGGATAGTTTATATGTTGATGTAAAGATATAAATTTAGTACAATAGGGTGTCATAAGTCTAAATATGTTGATAAAGAATATGGATATATATAAAATTTAGGGTTATTAAAAATATTATACTTAAATAGTAAAACACGAAGTTTTCCTATATAATTCATAAATTTCAAATTTCATATTATATTTCAAACAAGTTTTTGTTCATATATCTAGAATATAACGAACAATATTACGGATCAATGCAAAGTTTCCATGTGTCATAGAATATAATGCATAAGTCAACAAATAAATTAGGGAAACGAAAGAGTTTCATATGTTTACTGGATGTTTAGTATCAATACAGAAAAGATGCATATAAAATGCAAAAATGTACAGTAAGCTTAAGATATATAATATATATAATACCCCATGTGTATCTTGAAACATAATATTCACTTATTTGAGTACACAAATTCAAGTTATTGTCAGAGTTCTCAAATGGAAATGCTCGCATCGTATCGTATTGCTGTAGATCTTTTATTGATTCACAGCAAGCGAATTGTGGTAACCCTTTTTCGAAGCCAGAGCGATACTTCCTCAGCGCAAGCCCTCTCTCTCTCTCTCTCTGTTTCGCTCTCTCTCTCTCTCTCGCTCTCTGAAGACACTTAGGAGTCTGTCAGCGCCTGTCGTCGTTATGTCTCCTCGCATTGGGAGTATCGCATGACACAAGGGAGGGGGGCGCGCAAAAGTTTTTACTCTCATAACCGCAGAGTTGCCACCCGATGCGCTGGGAATTTTGGCAAGTTGTGGCTTCACGACTTAAGCAGCATTTAAGCAAATTGACCGCAAGGACCCAAGTGACTAGCAGTGGGGAAGGAGGAAAGAGAGGGGGAGAGGGTAGTGAAGTATCCCACAGTTATATTAATTATGATGCATACAATGCAAAGAAGCCACAGGTATTGCCAAGCGTTAACCCTCTTTAGCACTCACTGTTTGGCTTATTATTCCCCATTTTATCTCCCTCTTTCTCTCGTTTTCTCTCTCTCTCTCTCTCTCTCTCTTGTTCCCACTCTTCCTCTCATTACGCAATAATTACAGTCTCGCACTCAATTCTCACCGTAACGATCGATTTCAGGTGCATCCGGTAAGCAATCGACCGCCTCTCCAACTCCCCCTTTGGCCAAACTTTAACTACGCCCCTGCTGGCTGACCACAGCGACGGGGTCAGTTATGCGAGTGTTGTACAACGTTTTGTGCTCTTTTACGCTGCGGATATGAATGCAATTGTTGCCCTGTCGGCCTTTTGTTGTTTACTCGACCTGCTGTTGTTGTTGTTGCTGTTGCTGTTGCTGTTGCTGTTGTTGTTGCTGTTGTTGTGGTTGTCATTGTGAATAAACATATCATGCCAGGCGATGGCTGGGTGCGGCGTCGTTTAATGTAAATCAGAGCGAAGTGCTCATTAATTTCAGAAGGAAGTCGCACGGTGAAAAGCCTGTAATTGAATATGATAACTATACACACACACACACACACTCACACGCATACACACATTGGTAAGTTGCCTGTAATGGACTCTTGGACCTTTGGTCTGGCCCAAAAGGTCAGCCCCGGAGCAGCTGCTGGCAATCGAATGGGTTAACTTGGCCTCGCCTGGGCGCGACAATTCCCAACGGAAATCAACGTCTTTGATTTCAGCATATCAATTTCGTAGCTTAAACCAATTGTGAATTGTGCATGCAGGGCAGCCAGAGGGGGGGGCGTGGCACAACACACACACACACACACACGCACAAAGGGCAACTGACAATGTCAAATGTTTGCATTGCGAATGTCTCACGTTATTTGCCAGTTACGCCGACTGGCTTTATGTCTGTTTAATCAACGACATCAACTGTAAACAACGCTTAACGAGAGAGAGAGAGAGAGAGAGACAGAGAGAGAGAGAGAGAGAGAGAGAGAGAGGGGTTTATACATAGTTGCATGTTGCATCTGCCTTGCATCTTGGCTTCTTGAGCTTTGATGAGCACAAATATTTGCACTCGCTTGCATCCTGCAAACCAAGAACAATTATTCAAAACCATAGTTCGAATGCATTGTGCAAATATGTGAATGAATGTGTGCATATAGACCGATGTATGTACATATATAATAAAGCATGCAGGATACTTTACTTCAGGGGTAGGGGCTCAACTCGAAAGCAAGTGAATTGATTAGCCTGAAGTGAAAGATATTTTTTTGTGTATTTTTTTTGGGGTTTTTACTATTGTATAATAAATATTTAAAAATAGAATTTTAATTTTTCTATGCCAAGAAACTAAACACACGAGATATGATCTCAAAGGCAATCAACGCTTCCATCTAAAAATAGTTTAATATACTTTGGTCACCCTAAACGGGTATTAAGCTTGGTCCATTATGTTTCAAAGAGTATGGAAACCATGAAGATTCTATAAATCCTTCTATTAAACTCTTTTATGTTTTTTTCTACTACGGTCACCCTAAAAAGTTCTTGAAATCGCTACCTATTGTCATTGAGTTTCAGAGTAAAAGCTTAAAGTTTGAAGAACAATAGTTTACCGCTTGAATAATAAGGATTTGACAGAGCGAAGGTTATCAATAAAGACGTTTATTATATACACATATGGCCACCCTAAATGAGTATTAAGTTAATTAATATTCAAAATCATTATGACTCTTTAAATCAAGAGGTAACTTTTCTCAAAAATTTGATTTTTTTTCAATTATGTTTATTTATTTTTTGTTGCTACGGTCACTCTAAGCTTGTTGTTGGTCTTTAAGCGTGTCAATTTTAATTAAATCTTAGATGCTTTTGTTACAAAAGCTATATACTCAAAGCCTTTTAATCTTTAAGTAATATTGAATGTGATATGATTATATTTGTAACTTGGCATGGTCACCCTAAACTAAAAAATTCATGCTGAAGCATGTCAATTGCCATTTCACTTCAACAGATACGTGCAACATATGATTATAAATAAATTTATTGCTATCTACTTCTATTTGCCACATAACATGGTCACCCTAACAAGCATATATGTGTATAGATAAAATCAAATGCATAGGACATTCACGAGCTACTTCACTCAAAGCATAAATAAAGAAGAATTCTATTTGAATTAATTTCGTAGTCTCTTCTTTATTGCATCTATCAATCGAATGCGAAAAAACCTGAACGTTTTTCCTTTCTAAAATTTCTCTGCACATGCAAATCGAAAATGAACAAATAACAGATTTAGTTTAATTGAGGCTTCCATTCGATTGTTGTCATGCGATATTATCGGTTTGGCTCACATGCAGAGATGCGGCAAGTGTGAGTGCGGTGAGTGTCACTCATAAATACAACGAGTGTGTGTGTGTGCGAGTGTGTGTGCGAGTGTGTGTGAATGCGTATAAGATGCGCACTTGTCGACAATTGCAGCAATTGTTTAGGGCTGTCGCTGTTGATTGCTCCATTGTGGTTGCACCAATATGTGTGTGTGTGTGTGTGTGTGTGTGTGTTAGCCACACAATAATAATAGCATATCCGACACAGCAGCAACAACAACAACAGCAACAACAACAACAATCTGCATGTTGCATGGCAAACAAGAAGTAGAATATTATTTGTTGGCTATAACTAATAGACACATGCGGCAGGCGTTCATAGTGCAACTGCCACAGCAGCAACAACAACTGCAGCTGGGCGACCAAACATGAATTTAATGATAAGCATCACAAAGGCCAATTTCAATGGCTGCTAACTGCCTTCCCCCCTCCCTTCCCCTTTGCAACCCCTTCTTGTGCATCTATCGAGTATAATTTGGTGACATTTGCATTTGGAGGCACAAGCAAACACACACACACACACACACAGAGAGAGAGAGAGAGAGAGAGCTAGTTTGCGGCCCTCTCGATATGCAAATTTTGATATTGACGCATTGATATAACAATCAATATTTAAATTGTCTCAGCCAACCTGTGTCCCTTGATCCAAGTGGACTCAGCTAACTTAAAGCGAAGCCAACGACCCAATCAATGCCTGCGCAGAAGACACTTTGCTTGGGGGATGCGTCTTCTTCTTCAACAGTTTCTTGACAACAATATATAGAAATATATATAATGTATAGGAAATAAGATAAGCCAATATAGTATGGCTTGTTTTTATAATTTTAATATTTTATGGTAATTCTTTAAATTTCTTAAAAGACTTAAAGTTGCCTATTGGGGCTGATTAATGTGTTATAGGCTATACAGCTTGTTCTGAGAGTCTAATAAGATTGAAGTGCTACCACTCCCTTGCTTACTCTAAATATAAAAAGTTTTGAATTGTTTAAGATGACAAAAGTAACGTTGCGATATCTAGCAAAACTAACAAGAAATAAAACGATAGTTTCCTTAACAGCTATACGATATTTTAGACGAACTTTGATTACATTTTTGCGGCCTTTAAAGAAGATTTTCAGACAAATATAGGGCAAGTTTCATGGTGATATCTTGAAAAATTACCAAAATCGGCTGATAGGTTCTATGGCAGCTATACGATATATCGGTTCGATCCGGCTCGTTCCGACTTATTTACAGCGTGCAGCAATAAGAAACATGTATACCAGGTTTCATCAAGATAGCTCTAAAACTTATAGACTACTTTGCGTTACAGCTGACAGACGGACAGACGGACGGATGGACAGACGCACAGACGGACAGACGGACGGACATGGCTAGTTCGACTCCCCTATGATGCTGATTACGAATATGTATACTTCATAGGATCGAAGATATCTCCTAAGGTACGTTGCAAACTTCTGATTACAATTAATATTCCCTCTGCTAGGATATAGGAAAACTTAGTTAATAAGTAAAAGAATTTAATCCCTTTTAAGATGCTATGTGGCTTAAAGACCTGTTTTCTGTACTTGAATATCTCCAAACAATTTATTTCTTTAACGATTATTTTGAATTTGTTCTGAAAATAACTATATAATTTTCACTCAGTTACATGTCGAAGTTTTACAAGCGATAAAAATATGTTTAAAGTGGAATTTAATTGACTTCGACCACGTGGCCCCAGTTGTCCTTAAGAACTTAGGGAACCCCTTGCTGAACGTAACTCCAGTGGCAAATTGGCAGAAAAACTGTCAATGTCATCGATATGCTACGGCTTGGCTGGTTAGCAGCCGGTGGCAAAATTCCTCGACTAAGTTGCAACAGTTCCAAGAGGGGATGGAGAGAAGGGGGAGCAGGGCGAGAAACAAGCTAATTATGAGACTTTGTCTAATAGGCTTAAGAACGGTGAAAGCCAAGACCTGCGTGAAGGAGTCATGGTTGAGCAACAGTCGCTGCTGGGCCGTGTGGCGAGGGAGGGGCGGGAGGGAAGAGTACGGGAAAGAAGGTACAGCGAAACAGAAAGAAAAGAAAGCAAACTTGGCAGACAGACAGAAGGGTTAATTAGAAGGATAATTAGTGCGTAATCCGATATGTCAACAAAGCTTTAGGGGGGGGAAGGAAAAGGCGAAGTTCGGCATTACGTAAAACGTAATGAAATTTGACGGCAAAGTGGGCAAAGAGACCTAGAAAATTATGATGTAAATTCCTGAGCCAAGTGACGCCTTGGGGGTCCAAGTGAACTTAACCTTAAAGCGCATCTCAAATTTCGTACAAAAATTATGAATAAGCAAGAGCAACGTGGGGCAACCAGGGCCCCCTGGGGGGGGGGGTGGGTAAAGAGGGTACACGATTCCTTGTGCCTGCCTTTATGACGCTGGGCGCCACCCAATTAAATGCCACTCCGCGGCCATTAAACGCGTCGCCCTAAGTTCGCCCCAAGTTCGCCTCAAGTTCGTAGTATTTTTTGCAATTAGAGAATTATTAAAGTGTCGTTAAACGCTCGAGCGCCCCTCGCTGCAGGTCGCCGCTGTGCATATGAATCATGGCAACTTTTATGACGGCTGCCAGCTCGCGAGTATTTATGGTCGGGTATATTGGCAGCGGGAGATGACAGTGGACTGGCAAGAAAGAAATGCGGAAGGGTGGCGAGGATGGGGAAGGAGAGGGGCAAGTAGCAGGGCGAAAGTCGTGTGGCAATAAATAAAGTTGCGCTTTATATAGGCAAATGCAATTTTGATGTTTGCTATGTTTGGAAAATGATTCGATGGAGCTGCAAATTTGAAACTAAATAAACAAGAAAAGGGTAAAAAGTTTTGAAATTATCAAAATCATTGTCAACTTTAATAAGAGTTCTGGGAATATTGTAAGAAATCTGCAATGAAATAAAAAAAAAAACCTTGGTAATAAAAAAGCTAAGTTTTTATGCGTTAAAAACTATTAGATATATTGATAAACTTTTGAGAAAATTTTTGGTAAATAAAAGGGTATAAATAAACACAAATTTAATGCTAAAAACTTTTGGATAAAGTGATCCATATTTGAGGAAGTTTTTTTTTTAGAAATATAAGGTTATACATAAATAATCAATTGGCATAGTTAAGTTATGCTATTTTGAAAACTGCGACAGAAATTTATATTTTATTGTTAATTAAATATATAAATACAGAAATTTTGGAAAACACAAATATGCAATCGTAGTTTCTTAGAGAGCTCAACGATAAATGGCTTTAAATTATAAAAATTATATATACTTATGTTAGTTCTGGGCGTATTAATAGACAGTTTCATCAATAACGACAAGAGCTAAGTCAACAAACGGTTTGGTTCGGGGTCGGGTATCTTTACTTTATGAAATTCTCTACTGTCCGGCCAATAGAGTTTTCGGCAAATCGATATATTGTTTATTTATTTATGGCTTCCTCAACTGGGATCGCATTGCTCAGATATCGAGATGCACTCGAGCGAGCCCTAGATACGCATCGCCAGCGAAAGCCTTTTTTGATGACCCTCCTCCGCCTTGTCGTAATCCGTATTCCCGTGGACCAGCGAAGTAAGAGATCCTTCGACGTGATTTACGTTCATTTGCCGTAAATATTGAAATATTATATCCATATTTATTCGGGGCAAAAGCTGGCAAAGGAAATTGAATCGAATGAATTTAGTGCGACCATCAGCAGAAATTACTTTTATGATAAAAAAGAAAGTCGAGGACACAAGCAAAAGGAAAACAACCAAAGTGGCTGACCCCAGAAAAAAAACCACCCTGCCCCCTCCTCTCTCTCTCTCTCTCTCTCTCTCTCTCTCTCTGTCGAAGGACACTGGACACTGGCGAGGACAAAGCGTTGCCTTGCCCGGCTATCTCATATCATAATAAGCGCTCATCAATTTCCATTAAATTTAATATGTCACTTCTGGCTCAATGGGACGTAGACGCAGGACAGTGTACCCTGACCAGCGAAAGAAGGTCCTGCGAAAGTCCTTGCCGACTCTCATCATCGTAAAAAGCGTATGTGGCCGTAAAAAAGCTTTTTCATAATTTCACTGGCGGCACTCACGCAGCCGGAAATAAAATATGATATGAGCTTGTAATAGATTCCTATCACAGACTCGAGTGCACACCCGCCTGGATACTGGACACTGGACAGTGGGCGGGGGGCGTGGTCATTGAAACAAATGAGCGTGCTAAGTGAAAGTTTTGATTTATGCGCAAATAATATACGCCAGGGAAAACGAGGAGCAGCTAATGTGGCTCTGTGGCATGCGAATTGAACATGCAACAGAGACGAGTGCAAATCGAAGCACGTCTGCCACATGAGTCAGCTGGCAGATGGAGTCTACTTGGGTGGTAAATCAAAATTAATTAAGCGCGGCTCAAAAACACATATCCAGACCTTGACTTTGTCTCTTGTACCCTTTCTCTCTCCCTTCTTCCCTCTCACTGCCCGCTCCTCTCTGTAGTCGTCGTTCATACACGCATAATTGAGGAATATTCCCTGCCTGATGTGGTCAATAAAAATTTTATTACACATAAAACGTTGCAGCCTTTCGAGGAATTGGCAAATGAGTGGAGAGAAAGAAAGAAAGAGGGAGTGTGGCGGGGGGACTGTGACAGGTGACTGCTGTGTTTTCCATAATTGATTAATTAATTCAATTTCAGTACCATTTGCGATCTGTGCGAGATATATGCAGCCTCGCATCCTTTTGTGGCGACAATTTCTTAACGAGCGCCAAACAAACCATAAAAATTAGCACAGAACTCCATCGGAGCTGGCGAAAAGGTGCAATTCTGCAAATTAAAGATCGGCTATAAAAAACTGTTTTGCATTTATTGAAATAGTTTGTCGATAAGTAATGAAGAGCTGCTAGCTGCAGAGAAATATAGAAGATAACTTCAATTTGGGAACATTATAAGATAATAATTTTTTATGAATATAACATAATGACATACTGAGAGCGAGTACTCTTTGAGTAGATTTTGGCAGCGCACCTTAGAAGACATTTTCGAAAGGATATAAATTCTCAATCAGCATCAATATGAGAGTCGAACTAGTTATGTCCGTCTATCCGTCTGTCCGTCTATCCGTCTGTCCGTCTGTTGCAACGCAAACTAGTCTCTCAGTTTTAGAGCTATTTTGATGAAACTTGGTACACATGCTTCTCAATGCTGCACGCTGTAAATAAGTCGGAACGAGCCGGATCGAACCGATATATCGTATAGCTGCCATAGAACCTATCGACCGACTTTAATCATTTTTCAAGATATCGCTGTGAAACTTTCCTGACATATGTTTAAATAGTGTGTCCATTAAATGCTATGCAAGTTTTATTAAAATCGGACAGATATATCGTTAAGCTGAACCCATTGATCGATTTAATATTTGGAGCAACTAAAAGGGTGTGAAACCTTCGGCGTGCCGAAGGTAGCCTTTCTTTCTTGTTTTTATTTATTTACAACATAGAGAAACATGCTTGACTCTTTTATACCATGCAACCAAGAAATGTTTAATTATACGCAGATTTATGTAAGTTTAGAGCTTTTCGTTTAAGCATAGTATTGTTTTCTTATCGCAATGATAAAACTATGAAATGTTTTTTATCGCTTAGTATTGAAGTTTTGCTGTGTTCCCATAATTATTTCAGGCATTGTTATTTCACCAATTATTATAAACATTTTACGAATACCTTTTTAAATGTTTTATTATTTAATGCTTAATTAATAAATTACTTAATATTTGAGATAAATTCGAAGTATATTAAGTGTTAAGGAAGCTTTATGCCAAATTTCCTAATCGTTACCCTTAGAATAGTCAAGGTCTACGTTATTTTTTCCAAATACTTATTAAAGAAAAAACTGACAACCAAAGCTAAATAATACTTATGTGGAAAGGAGCAACAAAACTACATCAACTGTTACTTTTTACCTGTACACAAACACAATATACCCTATTTTCTTTAATTTAAAATGTAAGCAGGGTATACACTTAGTTTTAGCCTTCGAAATAGAGTTATGTTATTTACTTCGACTCTAGTGCATTGATCTAAAATTGGTTTTTTTTCAATCCTCGGTAACAAATCTTGGATCAGTTAACATTTTTCTTATGCCAGCTTTAAAGTTAAATTAAATTTTAAAATTATATAAAGTTGTTAAAATTAAATCATTTTTTTTTAAGTTATTATTTTTGAACTTTATTTAATATATTAACATGTTTTTTATACCATTCGACCATTGAAAATGGTCAAAAATACTAAGTATACTAAGTTTGTGACCCCACAAAGTATATGTATTCTGACTCAGTCGAGCCATGTCCGTCTGTCGTTTGAACGTCTAGAGCTCAGCTATTACAAAAGCTAGGGACACCAAATTTCACATGAAGGTTCCTGTATACCATAGGTAGATCGAGTTTATTTTTAATTTTTGATGCCACGCCCACCGCCCACGCAAGTCGATAATTTTCGATTATCAGGAGAAATATTGAAGTTACAGTTTTCTGCTTTGGCATAAACATAAATAATTGCAATATAATTTACAATCCAATCGGATTGATAAACACAGAAGTTATCCATGTTTCCGTTTTCCGTACTTCCACTGCTTGCGCCTGTGCTGCGCGTCGTGACGTCATCGTCGCGTTGCTGCGATTTAGTCGTAGCGTGTATAAAGCTATGCTGTTATCACATGTAGATGGCGCTATTCAAAAATAGATCTAATTTAAGCAATAGGTGGCGGATAAACTTGGGCAGAGTTTCTTGATGGAATTAAATATGTGATAATTTGTTTCGAAACTGGGCGAATGGTATCTTACTGTCGGGCGCGCTCGACTGTAGCTTACTTTACTTGTTTTTACTTAATATTTTTATTTGAATTGCAGTTTTTATTATTTATGCAACATTTACTTCTACGTGAACTAATATTATTTGAGCTAATAATTTACTAATTTATTAAATTTAATTAACCAAATAAATTTCAAATAGACTAACCCCCTTCAATATAGTCTCCCAATCGATATAAGTTAATCTTGTTGTGGGACTTACCTAGTAAGTGTGGGCCATAATTAAGGTGGAACACAAATTAGCACTTATTGCGGCGATGGCATTAACATTCCACACGAGACGAACTGATCGCGGCCCGATGCGATTCTCTCACGATCATTATCCAGCCAAGAGGCGGAGAGGGAGGTGGGAGGAGTGGCTGCAACAGGAGAGGGAGAGAGAGGCAGAGAGAGAGAGAGAGAGAGAGCAAGCGAGTAACTGTCACTTGCAACAAATTTTGCCGGGCAACGTTTTGCGCGTTGCAACGTTTTGGTCTCTGCTCGTTGCTCGTTTCTGCCCCAATTGCTCCAGTTAGAATTTTTATAACCGAATTGCAAAATGTTGCAGGCCAGGCAGCTGTTGCAGGCAACGTGTTGCAGGGTGTTGAAAAATTGCCGGCACCTCAGAGATGCCGCGCCGCCGCACCGGGTACCGGGCTGCCCCGCCCAGCGGCGATCGGCAACATTGAGTGAGGCGTTTGCGACGCCTGCTGCATCGCACTTGTGTCACGATCGCCACACGGCCATTGTTGCATCTCTAAGCAGCGTGCAACGTGTGGCGTGGCAACGCTGCAACTGCGGCTGATCTCACAGAGATTGCGTCCGCGTTGTGGCGCGGCACTTTTGGGGCTGCTGCGGCTGCGGCTGCGGCGGTTGCGATCATCGCGACATCATCGCGAGACGAGCGAATTGATGACCATTGCCATTGCCAGCTGAGTGAGAGGGAGGGGGAGACGAAGAGAGTGTGAGAGTGTGAGAGAGAGAGAGAGGTGATTGTGCCGCTGCAGCTGCGTCTATTTAAGGCCGAGATTTGATTGTCAAGCAAAGATATGCCAATTCTGCAGTCGAACCTTGGCAGCTCACAGCTTGTCGGACATTGTTCTCGCCTAGGGCATGCATGCAGCATGCGGCATGCGGCATGCGGCAGGCAGTCGGCGGCCGATTGATGCGATTGCCGCCTGGTCAAGCTTCGCGCTGCTGATGCCGCTGCTGCTGCAGCGAAAGTGTCAATATAATTGGCCAAATTGATGTTGCCTGCTCTCGTCTCCAAATTAGGCAACGTGCTGTGGCAGGAACATTCAAATGCGCGTCTGCAGTTGTTGCATGCCTGCTGGTAGAGGCGGAACAGTGCGGTTGGATGGGGAGGGCGGTGTGGACACATTTCAATCAGTTTTCATTTGTTTGCGCAAAAGCGATAAATAAATGACAAAATCCATTTCATAAGAGAATGAATGCCGCACAGCAGCGCCTGCCACAAGTTTGCCTGACAGCGTGCAACACTTGCAGCAGCAGCCGGCAGCGACGACGGCGGCGGCGATTGTTGCTGCCTGCTGCATAAATGGAGCTTCAACTTGCAAACTGCTTTGCATGCCGCGTCGACTTTCACATTGTGACGTATTTATGGATATCAAGTGCCACAATTTCTGCACTCGCGGATTCATCTTTGTCTTTGTCACACACACACACACACACACACAACACACACATGCGCATAGAACCGTCAGTTGCTTTAGAAGGAGAAATCCAGTTAGTTATGTTTATGTTTCTCTCACTCTTTCCCTCTCTCTCTCTCTCTCTCTCTCTCTCTCTCTCAGTCTATATTTCTCTTTCCCAGCTCAGGTACACCATTCGCACAAATCATTCACTTCGATTTCCTTCTTCGATATATTTTCAACCTCAAACTCTACCAAACGCTGCCTTCTTAGGTTCCCCCAGCACAGACAAAGCTGTGAGCAACTTCAGTGGAAAGCAAAGCAAAGTTAAGATTGAAGTTAAGTTTGTGTGTTATAGAAATGGGAAGATTGAAACAAAAGTAAAAGAAAAAAATCAGCAAATTAAATTTTTAGAAAATCGATAATTTGCATGGCAGCTATACGATATATCGTTTCAATTTTGATAAAAGTTTCACAGCCCCTTAAAAACATACTTAGGCATTGATGTGGAAAGTTTCATGGCCAAATCTTGAGGAATAATAAAAATCGACCGATTGGTTCATATGTCACCTATACGATATATTAGTCCGATCCGGCTCGTTTCGACTTATTTACAGCGTGCAGCGAAAAAAAGCACGTTTACCAAGTTTCATTAAGATAGCTCTAAAACTGAGAGACTAGATTGCGCTGTAACAGACAAACGGATGGACGGACGGACAAACGAACGGACAAATGGACGGACGGACAAACGGACGGTCGGACAAACGGACGGACAAACGGACGGACGGACAAACGGACGGACGGACAAACGCACGGACGGACGGACAAACGGACGGACGGACAAACGGACGGACAGACGAACAGACGGACGGAAAACGGACGGACGGACGGACAAACGGACGGACGGACAAACGGACGGACGGACAAACGGACGAACAGACGGACGGCCAAACGGACGCACAGACAAACAGACGGACAAACGGACGGACAGACGAACAGACGGACGGAAAACGGACGGACGGACGGACAAACGGACGGACGGACAAACGGACGGACGGACGGCAGACAAACGAACGGACAAATGGACGGACGGACAAACGGACGGTCGGACGGACGGACAAACGGACGGACGGACGGACAAACGGACGGACGGACAAACGGACGGACGGACAAACGGACGGACGGACAAACGGACGGACGGACAAACGGACGGACAGACGAACAGACGGACAGACCAACGAACGGACGGTTAGTTCGACATCTCTATTGATGTGATTGAGAATATACATACTTTAAAAAGTCGCAGATGTTTTCTAAGTTGCGTTGCAAACTTCTGGCCAAAATGAATATACCCTCTGCAAGGGTATAAAACTTGAACTCTTTCTTGAACCCTCATTTTGATCCGAAGTTTTCTAAGCAAATCTTATTACAGACATCTGATAAGAATATAAAACTTCATAATCAGTTGAAGCAATAGCATATTTTATAAACATATAAAAACGTCTTCGCCCAAGCTTTAAACTTAGTTCTACATAAGTAGCTGGCATGTCATAATATAAAGTTCCAAACTTTCAATTGTTTTAAATTATTTTTAACTACTTTCCATTCTTATTGTATACGTAGATTAAATTGTATACTGTATGTATTAATATTCATTTATTTTATGAAAAATATTTATCTAAAATTTAAATTGAGAGAAGCTTACTTAATCTATCGAGCAAATTGTCTTTGCTTGTCTCTGGTAACTCAATTCCAGCAGCTAGCTATTTTTCGCCCCACATGCTCGGTATCTGTATATTATCTCACCTTAATGGGTATTCAATATTTGGACCTGCCGCCTGGTAGCTGTCGCCAGTCAGCGAATACTGAACGATGTTGTGACATTTGCAGCTGATAAGCGCGACCCAGCGTCGTTCTACGTTCTACGTTCTACGTTCTACACGTTCCAAGCTTGCCAAGTCTTCTGCCGTCGCATTTCCCTCTCTCTCTCTCTTCTCTGGCATTTCGCATTTGCCATTCTTGATCTTGGCTAGGCTTGAATTGCATGTCTTGCAGCGCTCTCGCTCCCTTCCTCTCCCTCTCTCTCTCTCTCTCTCTTTCTCTTGCTCCCTCTGAAGGTGTTCAGCACAAAGTGTGCATAATAAAAGTTTGAAGTCGCGCTAAATTGGGTGATAAAGTTGATGCGGGCACGATAAGGCCATTATAAATGCATTTAATGGCTAAATATTAAATGTATCTTCGTGTCGTTGTCGTGCCACCTTCCCCTCCTCTCCCCCCCCCCGCTCCTTTCCGTCCCCTTTTCGACGCCTCCTAGACAGACGTCTGCCTGAGTATCAGGTGACCCAAAGCGATCTTTTCGCTCCTTTCTCTCCTCCTTAGCTTGACTTGCCTGAATTTATGAAGTTGTTTGCGCTTATTAAATTTTAACTTGAACATTTCTCGCGCCTCGCACAGACATGCAACATGCGGCTTGCAGCGCTGCCTGCCACTTGCCACTTGCCACTTGGCGACAACTTGGCGTTGCCTCCAGATGCACAGATAAGATACTGTGACTGCGACTGCGACTGGGACTGCGACTGGCTGCCAAACGGGGCACTGGACTCGGCAATTAGCAGCGCCGCTTGAAACGTGTTGAAAGATATTTGATGAATGGATAGCGTGTCTGTCGGGTCGGTTCGGTCGGCCCCAAAAACGCAGCAAATTAATGGCAAATTTTGACTATGCAGCATCAAGATGTGAGCTACTTTTGATCACAAGATAAGTCATATTTCACATCAGTTGGTCAAATCAAGTAAAGAATGACACGGATTGGCTAAATACAAGACTGAACCATTGTTGCTGATCAATATATAAACATATATATTTATTTATAGTCTTCACTTTTATGTAAAGAAACAAGATATGCAGCGATTCCTCGAATCGTTCGTTTTCTATGTCATGTAATATTTCAGAGCTGAGCGCAAAGAACTTTCAGTGTTTCATATGTTCTCTTTGACAATGTTATACGAACATGAATTCGCCTTATTCAGCCTTTCTTTGCTAGCTAAATGACAAAAGGTTCGATCTATCGCTACGCTCACTATGCTCCATACTCCGTAGATAACACTGACTTTGTTCAGTCTGCCTTATCTGCGTATGAGACGCTCCAGCGAAATTTACTCTCAGTGTTTTATATGTTCTCTTTGATTGGAAATTTTGCTTTACTTTGCAATAACTTAGCAATTCAAAGTTAAATTCAGTTTAATTTTGATCAGTGCGAGTGCGGATCAGTTATATTAGATGATATTTATGAATACATCTTTAAGTGGAAAGTGGAATATAATGAACTTTCCCATCCTCTTCCTGTGGATTCTCCTCCTGAGTGGCGGCTCTGCTGCTACTGCAACAGACGACAGTGGAGTAAGTTCATTAATTTGATTGTTGAATAGGTACCGAAGTGAAGATATATAAATATGTACTATATAATATATATATATATATATATATATATACATACATTCAAGCTCTACTGTTGCAAGTGTCCTTGGAATATGTATGACAGGTGATGGAGCATTCTTTAGACTCCACTAAAAAGAATACTGCAACATTGTTGCAAGGACCAGGCAGATAATCCCAAGCGTTACAACATAAATATACATATATATATATATATATACAATACATATAAAGTATATATATTCTTAATCAGCATCATCCAAGTAAAACTTGGTAGACGAGCTTCTTATTGCTGTCGGAATAGCTTCGTGTGCAGCTTATGTAATTATCTTCATTATCTTTTCTATTAAACAACAACTATTTAAGTAAATAATGTGAAAGAAAATCCCCCGTTGGTGTATTTATATAATTTATTACCCTCTTGAATTATTGTTTTTTTTTGTTGTTCTTTTGGAGTGCAAGGAGTCCAAGCAAATGGACGATCTGTGTGGAGCCCACACGTTCCAGTCCGTTAAGCCAATCTTAAACTACGTTGATCAACTGCAAAAGGAGCAGCTGAACAACAAATGTGAAGGCAAACAGGAAGAAATCGACGATTTGCGAGAGAAGATTCAAGAATTGCAACTGAAAATAGCCGAGGGAAAGTTGAAGGACGAATCTTATAGATGCATTGACAAGCTACTGCCCTAAGTAAAGATTCTCATATCAAAGACCTGCAAAATACAATTTCGTACTGCAGAATACCAACCACATCTTACAAGAATTTTAATCAGTTAAGGCGAAGTTGGTGAGTTGAAAACATTCATTAGGGAAGAGTTAGGCAAGGAACTCTCTAAGATCGATTCGAATGCCTCCAAACTTCAGAATTGCGAGGATAACTTGAAGAAGAATAACAAAATAATTGCTGAGAATGCATCGCAAATGGAATCGAAAGAGACAACTCTGAAGAGTTGTCAGCTAAGTTTGAATGAGACTCAGAATGTTGCTCGGGAATATAAAGATCAGTTAGAGATTCAACGACAAACTAATGCCGAATATTCTGCCACGATTTCCCAACTCAAGGGAGAAGTCAGATCAAACGAGGAATCTCTGAAGAAATCTCAGTCTGAACTAAATAAGAATCAACTTGAACTACAGAAGCAGAAAGAAATGATTCGAGAAAAGGAACTAGAAGTAGCAAAATTAAGAGAGCAAAGAAATAAGGACGAAGAGAAACCAACCAGTTGCCTTGCCTTCGGGGATTCCAATGGCGTTCGCAATGTTACTATACCCAACTTTGAAACCTTTTCGGTACTTTGCAATAGTCAAATTGCAGGTCCAGGTTGGATCATTATGCAACAGCGAATAAAGGGAGGAGAGGATTTCTACAGGAACTGGGAGACTTATAAGAATGGCTTCGGCAACTTTGCCGGAGACTTCTTCCTCGGCCTCGAGAAGATCCACCGTCTTACCAGCTACAAGAGACACGAGCTCTACATACATATGGAGAGATTTAATGGAAGCGCTTTCTTCGCTCGTTACGACAACTTTAAAATTGCAGGAGAAGGTGATAAGTACAGGTTGATCAGCTTGGGATCATTTTCGGGGAATGCAGACACGGACAGAATGAGATATAACGAACGCAAACAGTTCTCCACTTTCGACAGTGACAACGATGGAGATGATGATTTCAATTGCGCGGAACATTATCATTCTGGCTGGTGGTACACAATGAGATGTGGCATATGGTAAGTAATCGATTGATAGTCATAAATATCTTTCAGACTGATGCAGTGTGATTTGTTTTTATTTAGCAATCTAAATGGGAAATACTTTCAGCAGGAGGTTAATAAAGTCGATTCTAATTGGTGGATTCCGCTTTACTCTCTCAAAACCATCAAGATGTTGATTCGCCCTCGTGGGAATTGAAACGTAATTGTCATAAACAAATTTGTTAATCAGCAAATGAATGCAATAAAGAATAATTTGATTGTTTCAAGATTCACTTGGCAAATAAATGAATTATTTCGCTAACTTGCTGTGACTTTTAAATTGTACCAAAAACTTTAAATTTTTTATATATCTCTAGACTTGCTTTGAGACTCCAGTTTTAGCTGCGGAACGATGCAACTGCCTGGGTAAGTATGGTAAGTATACGAACCTTCTAGGCATATGTGAACAGATAGCTATGAGTGGCGTGATATGTGTGTATGTGTCTGAGTTACAGAGCCTGATTAGCATAGGCATTGCCAAATGGATCTAACCGTAAATAGACAATATATGCAATGTATGTATAATGCATAAGCATCTTCACTATCCTACATAGTGTTGCTAATAACCTCTGATCTCTCCAAGTAAGAGTCATTCTATTAGAGTTCAGCATCTGAGAGTGTTGGAGAAGGAGGGGGAGTGGGAGACTGTAAAAGTGGATGGGGAGAGGGAGGAGGGGGGGGGTAGGAGTATAGTCAAATAAAGATGTCGCCGTGAATGAATTATGAATTATATCACACGCTGGCAACCAAATTTGGGCAAATGCGGAAAAGAGTCGCAACAAAGGCAGACGAGTTCATGGAAGACAATGCACAGTGGTGCCAGGCTGAACCTCACTGTGCACAATGATACAATGGCTCCTTGGCTGGAGCACAAGGAGATGGCGGTGGTGGTGGAGTAGCAACTGGTCTGGCATTGTGTCGTCGTTTTGGATATCTTCATATGGCCGGCACGCCGCGTAGCATTTAGTTGCATTTATTTGTTGCTATTAACTGGCGCGCTGACGCTTATCGAGCCCAGGTTGCCACTGCTCCAGGGCTCCTAGACACGGAAACACAAAAAGCGCATGCGGCGAGAACAATTGCCCACAGGGAGTGTGTAGAAGAGAGAGAGAGAGAGTCGCCCCCGCCCTCGATATGGGCATGTCCAGCCTTGCTCGCGTCGTGGCGCAGCGCGCATTGTTATCGATGGCAGCAGCAGAAGGCAGGCGAGCTTCGGCTGCAGTGCATATCCCTCCACCTACACCTTCCCCCCTCTCTCTCTCTCTCTTTCGCCTGGGCAGCGGCTACTGCGCTTTGGGCAACGGCGTGTTCATATCTCAGAATTGGTCTGCGGCTTTGCCAGCGCATGACCCAAGCAGCGACAGCGAGTGAAGGTAGGGGTAGGGGGGGGGTAGAGGCGGCGGGGGACTCGGGGACTCTGCTGCTGCTACCTTATAATGCGCCTGGTAATGCTCATCGTAATTTTTGCACATTGACGCTGGCTTTAGCCTTTAGCGCTTTTGGCCATCTCGCTGCTTTAATCTGCATATCTTCATTTGAGTTCGTCGCCGCAGCGTTTGCCTCTTAAATGCTTGCGGCTCGACGTACCACTTACCCCCCCCCCCCCTTTCCCAGCTCCTCTTTGAGCTTGTGCAACTGGCGTTTTTAGCAAAATAATGAGAATCATGATTTCTGCTCTCGAGCTTCGTTCCGTTCTCTTCTCCACAGACTATTTTCAGTTTTTTTTTTTTTTCTTCTTGCGCCATTTTTCTTTTTTCTTTGGATTTTCTGTTTTTTGGTTTTCTTTCTCGTTTTTTTTTAGTTTTTGTTTTTTCTGTGTGTACAAATTGATATGCAAATTTTTTGAGTTTGCGCTCAAATGCTCAGCGACTGCGCCGCCCGGCTACGATCGAGTCTGCATTTATCGTTGCCTCTGCCTGCAGCGGCTGCGGCAAAAGCAACCTTAATTAGCCCCAAAGTGTTGGCAACTCTAGAGACAACGCCCCTGCCCGCTGCACTCGCTGACTCAGTCTGCTTCCTTTAGCGCTCCACGATTTGGAAACTGGTCTAGTTCAGTGCGCTGGGTGGAGTTCATTAGGAAGAGGCGCATCCGTATGTGGGAAGTCTGTGACATATTTGTAGAAACAAGTAAGAAAGGCTACCTCTGGCAGGCCGAAGGTATCATACGCTTTCTAGTTATTCCAAATATTATATTGGCCGATAGGTTCTATGCCAGCTATTCGATATATTTGTCCAATTTCGATAAAACACACACAGCCTTTAAGGGACATTCTTAGACATATATGAGAAAAGTTTCATGGCGATATCTTGAAGAATGACAAAAAGCTATACGATAAATCGGTCCGATCCGGCTCGTTCCGACTTACTTATAGCGTGCATCAATATAGCTCTAAAACAGAGAGACTAGTTTGCAGACGGACAGACGAACGGACGGACAGGCGGATAGACGTGCGAAACCGACACTAAGATACCATTCGCCTGACTTCGAAGTTACGTTCAATAGATAATCCTGTACGGCTCTGCCCATATCTATAGATAGCTATAGCTTTAATTGATTCAGTGTAGTCCGCTCAGATTGTAATTTGTTGCATAGATAGATTTATATTGCATTCAGCCATGTGCTTGCCAAAACAAAAGGCTCTAACCTTAATTTTTTTTCTTAATAATAATAACGTAAAAGATCGATTTTCATACGCTGGGGGTGTGGCATCGAAATTTAAAAATAATCACAATTAGCCTATGGTACACAAAATGCTTAATGTTAACTTTGATGTCTCTAGCTATTGTAGTAACGGTAATCTGTAGGTTCAAACGAACGGACAAACGGACATGACTCAATCGACTGGGCTGGTGATGCTGAGCCAGAATACATACACTTTGTCGGGTGTGCCACGCCTTCTGATGCCCGTTACATACATTTGCACAAAGTAAGTATACCCTTTTTTGATCAGTTGCCCACGGTCGAAGGGTATACTTAGCATACAAGGTCAACAAATAACTTAATCTCAATCTTTACTTATATTCATTAATAAATATTTAAAAAGACTTTTTGAATCTTTAAAAAGTTACTTTCATTCTTCACGTATATAAAGCTTAAAATTTAAAGAGAAGTTCCTAGCTTTGCTATAGAGAGTAAGTCACGATGGTGGCTTCTGCTTTACCCACAAACCTCCCCCGCCTCATTCACATCCACAGAGCGCGCATCAAATTGCAGCGCGCTGTGCCGCATCCATTTTGCACCATCCACTTTAAATACTTCCCCTTCTTCTTCCCTCTCTCACTCTCTTCTCAGTCTTCAGTCTCACTGGCAGCTCCAACATGGCCACAATAATCTGGCCCTGCCCCTTGCTCCCTCGTCGGCGAGGCAAACAAGTTTCTGCACTCGCATAATCTGCATGAACCATAATTTTATTGAGAGCACGCCTGCCAATAAATAACTCGACCCCCGCTGCCCCCGCTGCCCCCGCCTCTGCTCAGGCACTGCGATCTCGGGGCCTTGGCCATTTATTAATATGGAAATCTACAGAGAAGCCGCAAGCAGGCAAGCTGGGAAGCTTGGAAGCTGGAAGTGCTTCTGTTGCCTCATGCAGCCTCTAAACACATTACACGATAGCGTCAAATGGCAGCGGCAGGCAACTGCCCCTGGTAGCTGCTCCAACGCACCCCCCTCCCTCCCTCCCTCTGTTACGCTGTCTCTGTCTCTGTCTCTGTCGTTGCCGCCATCGTCATCATTGTGCTCGTCATGCGGCTCGTTCGCATTGTTATCGCCAGGCGGAGGCAGGCGGCACAGGCTGGAGACGTAGGCTGGTGCTGCGCTTGGACTCAGTTGAACCTGAGTTGCAGCTGTGGATCGGCGTCGGCGTCGGCGTCGGCGTTGCACAAAGCGACGCAGTCGAACGCAATTTCAATTTCATGTTATCCGCAAAATATTCATTTTAATATCTCCTCAATCCGAGAAAGGATGAGCAGCGACGCCACTACGGACTACTTGCAGATACATATGGGTGCGTCTGTCTCTCTCTCTCTCTCTCTCTCTCTGTGTGTGTGTGCGTGCGTGTGTGCGTGTCTCCCTGCTAACCATAAATATCGCTAATAACCAATCCCGGCTGTGCTGCTCAAAATGCAAATTCCAGACCCGATGTAGGCTGGGGGGACGCCCTGTTGTGGTTGGTTGCACGCTTTGTCGACTGCTGGTTTTGCATATGAAATGTGTGTGTGTTCCCCCCACTGTCTCCTGACCCCACTATAGCAGCCTAGACAGACATGGGGTAGCTGCATTCGGCATAATCATAATGCCAAGCAGCGCATCCTGTTGCCCATTCCACTCACCTCACCCCGCCAGCAGCCGCAACGGGCATGCCCCATTGCTGTTTTTGTCCTGGCTACAACAGTAATTTCCCTGGTCTACCGTGTCGTCCTTAGACCCGTCCTACGTCCCTCCCCCTCCACCTCCCCCTCCCCCTGACCATGGCCAACTGGCAACTGCTCTGCAAAGTTACCGCTGCGGTGCTGGCGGTTTACGTTCTCATTCAGCCAACGCATCGCAGCCGGCCACATGGATAGGACATAATCCCCACACATCCGTTAGAGCATTCTGCCCCCCACACACACACACACTCACACACACCCAGATGCTTTATCGACTGCAGGCAGGCAGAGAGAGGGAGAGGGAGAGGGAGAGGGAGGAAGAGCCAGAGAAATGGACTTTAATGCAGTGGGAGATGAACGCGAAAGTTGATACTTTAATGACAGGGTTTATAAAGTTGGTAAGGGATACGACTACCAACTTAAATGTACAGCACAAATATGCCTACTAACTGAACTAAAGGTTAGCCCAATCTAAGTTAATTGAAACTTCAATTAGTATACGAACTAACTTGAGAAGGAATATCTGGTTGCTGAAAATATTGATATCTTTTAGTTTCGAACCAATTCATTTCAGCATGCGGCTAATAATTCGAAAGCAGTCTTTAACGCATCAAAATATCGCCAAATTTAAAAAGGGTATATTAGCTTTGTGCAAGTGTATGTAACAGGTATGAGAAAGCGTGGCACAACTCATAAAGTATATATATATTTGCGCTAAGCATAAGCGAGTCGACTGACTAACTGTCCGTCTGTAGGAACACACTGATCTCAGTTATTATAAAGGGTGAAGACACCAAATTTGGCATAAAGATTTGTGCATATTGTGTGCTGCACAAGTTTATCTTAAAGTTTGAATGCCACGCCTACCGCCTTCGCAAGGCCATAGGCCGACTACCCGACTATAACAGCACTATAACAGCTTAGGACTTGTTTTTATGATACTTTCACATGGCTACACAATATGCTGTTTGCATTTTATTTAAATAAATCAAAAATCTAAATTCATTTATTTAAATACTAAAGCAAACATCTATGAAGACTTTATAGTACTAACTTTACCCTTCAGAGGGTTTGCAACGCACCTTGGGAGACATTTCCGGTCCTATAAATGAGCCATGTTCGTTTGTCCGTCAGATTGTCTGTCCGTCTGTCTGTTGCAACGCAGACTAGTCTCTCAGTTTTAGAGCTATCTCAATGCAATTTGGGAAGCACACTGTAAATAAGTCGGAACTAGTGGGATCGGACCAATATATCTTATAGCTGCCATAGAACCTATCGTTCGATTTTTGATATTCTCTTGGATATTGTTATAAAACTTTTGCTATCTTCAGCAATTCAGAACTGTTTAATATTTAGCGTAATTGCAAGGGTATAAAACCGTCGGCGTGCCGATGTTAACCTTTATCTCTTGTTGTTTATCTTAGACTACATACACAAAATAAACTACATTAATAAAAGTTAAGAAATTTTTTGAATTTATGTGAGTAACTAATGAGCCCCCCCCCTCGAACTCGAGTGCAGCGGAGAGTTAACACGCCCCCGGTGAATGCATTATAATCACACCTAACGTAGTATATCGTAATGTGAAGCTAAGTAGTGCAGAAGATAAAGTTTCAACAGGACCTTTTCACACAACCTCAGACCGAGTGAGCCACCACTCGAACCACCGCATAGACGGAAGATAGTCGGGAATTAATGCCAAAACTAACATTGGCCTGGCAAACTGACAATTTATTAAAAGTGCCATTTGCTTTGTCAAATTAGAATATTATTTATTTAGAGTGTAAATATGAACAGGCCCGACCACAGACGGTAAATTGCAACCGCAAACGGAGTGTGCGAGTGTGCGAGTGTGCGTATGCCTGCGAATTTGTGTGTGTATGTGAGTGTGTGTAAAATGCAAACATTTGACGTTACGCACATTTGTTTCCTTTTTAGGCCCCACTAACTACACGTGCTGTCCCTCTCTCTCTCTCTCTCTCTCTCTCTCTCTCTCTCTCTCTGTTGTTTTTTGGTCTCATGCAAATGCGGGTTCGACGACGTCATTAATATTTATGCTCATTCTATGGGCTCTCCCCTCTCGTCATCTCTCTCTTCCCTCTACCCTCTCTCTCTTGTTCTCTCTCTCTCTCTCTCTCTCTCTCTCTCTCTCTCTCTCTGACGCAACTCTGCTTACTTTTTGCACTCACATTAGAAATGTAATTATTATTTTAATTGGACTGCAGTGCAAATTTTGCATTTTCCAAAGTGGCAAGTGCGGGGGCGTGGCAGCCGGGGAGGTTGATGGGGGGGGCCCCCCCCCACACAAATAATAAATGACCGAAAACCTAATTGGCTTTAGCCGCGTCCTAACGGCTAACCACCTCACTGTAAATATGAATCATTTCGAGTACCCGCCGCCCGCCTTAAACGAATTAGCATTCATGCAGCTTTTCATATTATATGCCCCGACTATCGTATACCCCCATATATTCAAAGCAGTTTGTCCATTTGAATGATTTATGAAATTAATGCCTAGTTTTCTATTCGATCGTAGTACAATTTTCAGGTATTACTCATATGGTACTGGTAGTTATTGTACATACCAAAGAATAAGGTTTTCAGCTTTTAAATTACGCCTACAACTGCTAGTTTTCGATTCGAAGAGGCGTGGCCAAATTCGTTAATAAGCAATTAGACATAATGTCTTAAGAATTTGATACTTACTGAGATCTAGTTGTTCATATGGACGGGCAAATAACAGTGTTTGGGTATTTGGCTTATTGCTGTTTTTACACATTTCTTGAGCGCTTGCCACGCCCCCCTCAATGCATACCCATATTCCGTTTCTGCCCCAATCGCCTTGATTTTTCGCACTACCCTCTTCTTTGCTTACATTGTTGCCATATCTTTTCGCCAGTTTATCTCTTGTTGGATTCAAATTCAATAATTTGTTGCTTCCACTTCGAGCTTTTTTCTATCTCTCACCCTCCCAGCCTTCCTTCTTCCTTCCATCTTCCTTTTGCTGTTGACATCACGAAGCTATTCGATGACTCTGCGCGGCACGTAGAGTCGCGCATGCAACATTTGCCTTGGCTCCAGCAACAACCCTTTTTGATGGCAAATCAAAATGGAACTTTGTAAATTGTCTGGCGGAATTAAAGAAGAAAAGTTGCTTGATGGAGCAAATGGGGAAACGACATAATGATCTATTAAAATTGAGTCTTATACAATGAATCTGCGCAAGACTGATATAGAATATTTACCATGATAAGCACTCCTGCCTCGAAATATCCTGTCTAAAATATAATTCTATTCGACTCTCGAATGCAGCCTTTTTCTTGGTCAAGATGGGGCAACTTACAGTGATACAAAATATGTAAGCTACATGAACTTCTCTTTTCGATACAGGTGGCTTTAGCAGATATCAAGACACATAAAAACCAGATGCAAACCAATCGGCAAACCAATTATGCTAAAATCCAAAAAATTCAGAACATTTTAAAGTAACATTTCATTTATTTGCACTCTGAATCTTTAAGCATTGCAATTATTCTTTATACTTATGTTGCTGATTTACAAATTTGTTCAATATTTATGAGGACGGATCAGCATCTTGATGGTTTTAAGAGGGTAAAACGGATCCCACCAATTAGAATCGACTTTATCAACCTCCTGTTGATAGTATTTCCCATTTAGATTGCTAAATAAAAACAAATCACATTGCATCAGTTTGAAAGATATTTATGACTATCAATCGATTACTCACCAATCGACAAATCTCCCGTACCACCAGCCAGCATAATAATAATCCGCGCAATTGAAATAATGAAGTTCATCGTTGTCACTGTCGAAAGTGGAGAACTGATTGCGTTCGTTATATCTCAATCTGTCCCTATCTGCATTCCCCGAAAATGATCCCAAGCTGATCAACCTGTACTTATCATCTTCTCCTGCAATGCTGAAGTTGTCGTAACGAGCGAAGAAAGTGATTCCATTAAATCTCTCCATATGTATGTAGAGCTCGTATCTCTGAACGTTGGTAAGACGGTAGATCTTCTCGAGGCCGAGGAAGAAGTCTCCAGCAAAGTTGCCGAAGCCATTCTTATAATTCTCCCAGTTCCTGTAGAAATCCTCTCCTCCGTTTATCCGCTGTTGCATAATGATCCAACCTGGACCTGCAATTTGACTATTGCAAAGTACCGGAAAGTTGCCAAAGTTGGGTATGATAACATTGTGAACTCCATTGGAATCCCCGAAGGCAAGGCAACTGGTTGGTTTCTCTTCGTCCTTATTTCTTTGCTCTCTTAATTTTGATACTTCTAGTTCCTTTTCTCGAATCATTTCTTTCTGCTTCTGTAGTTCAAGTTGATTCTCATTTAGTTCAGTTTCAGATTTCTTCAGAGATTCCTCGTTTGATTTGGATTTTCGTCTCAGTTCACATCCGTAGTTTAAGATCACATTTGAAACTTACTCCTTTGAGTTGGGAAATTGATTGGCAGAATAGTATCGGCATATTTGGCAAAGTTTGTCGTTGAATCTCTAACTGATCTTTATATTCACGTACAACATTCTGACTCTCATTCAAACTTAGCTGACAACTCTTCAGAGTTGCCTCTTTCGATTCCATTTGCGATGCATTCTCAGCAATCATTTTGTTATTCTTCTTCAAGTTATCCTCGCAATTCTGAAGTTTGGAGGCATTCGAATCGATCTTAGAGAGTTCCTTGCCCAATTCTTCCCTTATGAATGTTTTCAACTCACCAACTTCGCTCTTAACTGATTCAAAATTCTCTTGTAAGATGTGGTTGGTATTCTGCAGTACGGAAATTGTATTTTGCAGGTCTTTGATATGAGAATCTTTGCTTAGGGCATCACTTTTCAATGAATCTATAAGATTCGTCTTTCAACTTTCCCTCGGCAATTTTCAGTTGCAATTCTTGAATCTTCTCTCGCAAATCGTCGATTTCTTCCTGTTTGCCTTCACATTTGTTGTTCAGCTGCTCCTTTTGCAGTTGATCAACGTAGTTCAAGATTGGCTTAACGGACTGGAACGTGTGGGCTCCACACAGATCGTCCATTTGCTTGGACTCCTTGCACTCCTAAAAGAACAACAAAAAAAAACAATAATTCAAGAGGGTAATAAATTATATAAATACACCAACGGGGGATTTTCTTTCACATTATTTACTTAAATAGTTGTTGTTTAATAGAAAAGATAATGAAGATAATTACATAAGCTGCACACGAAGCTATTCCGACAGCAATAAGAAGCTCGTCTACCAAGTTCTACTTGGATGAGACACTTTTTAGCGTTGGACAGACTGTTTTGTTTATTTGGACTACGCTGTAGATGCTGATTAAGAATATATGTACTTTATATGTATTGTATATATATGTATATATATATATGTATATTTATGTTGTAACGCTTGGGATTATCTGCCTGGTCCTTGCAACAATGTTGCAGTATTCTTTTTAGTGGAGTCTAAAGAATGCTCCATCACCTGTCATACATATTCCAAGGACACTTGCAACAGTAGAGCTTGAATGTATGTATATATATATATATTATATAGTACATATTTATATATCTTCACTTCGGTACCCATTCAACAATCAAATCAATGAACTTACCCCACTGTCGTCTGTTGCAGTAGCAGCAGAGTCGCCACTCAGGAGAAGAATCCACAGGAAGAGGATGGGAAAGTTCATTATATTCCACTTTCCACTTAAAGATGTATTCATAAATATCATCTAATATAACTGATCCGCACTCGCACTGATCAAAATTAAACTGAATTTAACTTTGAATTGCTAAGTTATTGCAAAGTAAAGCAAAATTTCCAATCAAAGAGAACATATAAAACACTGAGAGTAAATTTCGCTGGAGCGTCTCATACGCAGATAAGGCAGACTGAACAAAGTCAGTGTTATCTACGGAGTATGGAGCATAGCGAGCGTAGCGACAGATCGGTAAATCAATCCCTGTTCGAACGTTTGAATAATATTCAACGAATTCAATATTATAAATAATTTATATTTTTCTATCTAAAAGTTGATAATGAAGAATGTATATATGCAACAAATTGAAATTAGTTGAAATCTGATAAGAATAAAAGTTATAAACAATAAACATGAAAGCAATAGATAAATATTATAAAATGAAACTGCTCAAAGAAGCTTAAATGGTTGGGAATGAAATTAGCTTGTCTCATGCGCAGTCCATACTTAGTTGTAGCTACATTATTTACATATTATCTAGATATATTATCTAGATATATTATGTGAAATATGTTTAATGAAATCCTCATCTGCGGCAGTTAAGCTCGCAGGGATCGCAGCAATTTGCGATCAAAATGTACAACTCAATTCGAGTTAGTGGCCAAAACGGCATCTCTGGCTATAAAAGGAAGACACGCAAACACACACACACGCACACGCACATGCACACACACTTACACAAGGCATGCAAGAAAAAACATAAATTCAATATGAACTTGTGCGAGGAGCAAACCAAATCGCTGGCTAAGCCTCCACTTGTCGCCATTGCTGGAGGATGGAGCTGGAGTTGGAGTCGATTGGGGGCTCGCTCTCTCTCTCTCTCTCTCTCTCTCCCTCTCTCTCTCTCTCTCTTCTTCTGCGCTGTTGTCATTCGTTTTAATTTCATTTATTTTGCAAAATACAATTTAATTTGATGCGAATGCAACTGACAACTTGCAACTTGCAACTTGCAACTGGCAAGCGACAAAAACGGCAAGACAGACAACTGTCTACCCCTCTCCCTTCCACCCGCTCTCTCTCTCTCTCTCTCTCTCTCTCTGTCTCTCTCACTCACTCCTCTTCTGTCTTCCCGCAAATATTGAACTACAATAATCATCAACATCGACAACAGCAGCAGCAGCAGCAGCAGGGGAGAAGACAGAGGAGCAGAGGGGAAGAAGGGAAGGTGAGGAGAGGAGCAGCAGGAGGGGAAGCACCGCCATATCAGCGACATCCCCTTTCAGCGTTCGCCATTTCGTGCCGTTCTCAGCTACAGCATCGTGGGTTGCAGGTAGCCAAGCCAAGAAGAAGGGGCAAAGGAGTGAGGAGAAGAGAAGAGAAGAGAAGAGGTGGAGAAGAGTGGAAGAGAAGTGGGGAAAGGCGACTGCGCTGAAGACAATCAAGCGCAAAAACGAACGAGCAATTGTGGCACACGGATGAGCCAGGCCAATGATTGTCATGTAGATAACAAAAGTTGCCTTTTTGCATACCAAAACATTGCCAGCAACGGCAGCGGCAACGGCAACGGCAACGGCAACAGCAACATGTGCACCGCAGCAACATGTTGCTCAAAACTAACAAAGTATTGATTGCGCCGATTGCAAGTGGATGTGGATCACTCGACGTTGTCGTCGACAGCAACATGGATTGTCATCCGACTTCAACAGCAGCAGCAGCAGCAGCAGCAGCAGCAACTTCAGCTGCATCCTCATCCTTCACATGCAACAAAAGTCATTTAGTTATTGTTGTTGTTGCTGTTGTTGCTGCTGTCGATGCTCAGATGCTGCAAGATACTCCGATGATGCCGACGACATTCTCATCCGCTTATCAAACTTCAAACAAATCATTTCGTTGGCGGCCTTGCGACGACGACAACTACGTCTCCGCTGCTCCACTTGGCCAAGGCCTTTGGAGCAGTCCAGGGAAGGGGAAAGGGTCGCTTGCAACTGGTTATACCTTTGTATGCATGTGTGTAGGGAGAAGTATGTAAACTTTACCAACTGAGTTACGAACGGTGGAACGGTGGAACGGTGGAACGGTGGAAAGATGCGCAAATCTCTATATAGAAATTACTAACAGAAATAAGGAATATCCATAAGAGATAAAGGTGATGAATTATCATAAGATACAAAAACATAATATGCACTTTAAGCAAAACAATATATACATACACGTATATATAATTTATCAGCTATATAATTAATAATATAGTTTTTATCAAGAACGAAAAGGCTACCTTTGCTAGCTTGAAATATGATAAAAATCGGCCGATAGTTTCTATGGCAGCTATAGGATCTTTCCGGCTTAATTACAGCAAGTAGCAAGGAGAAGCACGTTTACCAAGTTTCATCAAGATAGCTTTAAAACTGAGAGACTACTTTGCGTTGCAACAGACAGACGGACAGGCGGGCAGACGGACAGGCGGGCGGACGGACATGGCTAGTTTGACTGCCCTGCTGATGGCTTATAAACATTTTAGCATACTTTAATTTTCATTGACAAATTCTTCAAATTGTGTCAGTCTCTTAATAGATGCCGCCACTGCCAAAAATGTCATAGCAATCAGCTTTGTTTACTGGCACTCGTAGCGGAACTATGGTAAACGTTTACTTTGGTGTTTCATCTCCCCTCCGAATGCCATTTGAAGCTAAGGTGCATATTATATCTTTATCTAAATGTATGCCGAAACAGAAAGTTGTGCCCTCAACTCTTTGCTTACAAATGGAATAGAATGGTGGGCGTGGCATGCAAAATTTTAAATAAACTTGACAGGCGTATTAAATATATACAAAAACCTTTATGCCAAATTTGATGTCTCCAGCTCTTATGGTAGCCAAGTTCTGTGTGCTCATACAGACAGTCTTTTGACTTCAAATGGATTCTTAATTTAGTTACCAGGAATATAGTTTTAGTAACTTAAACGATTCTATAGTATTCCTCATACTGTTAGCACTCCTCCAACTCCTCATTCTATATATATATATATATACAGCATCGTGCATCGACTATAACTCAGCGTAATTAATTGACTTTCCTATATGGAACCTTTGGGCCGATGCCATAAACATTTCCCATCTAAATTTAGGCACAATTCTCTCGACGAGTTGTTCGATCGAATGAAGATGATGTTGATTGGGGAGAAATCAATTTAATGCGAGAGCGGAATGGAAAATTGAAAATCGGAAAATGGAAAAATGATGAGTTCCAAAGGTGTGAAAATACCTACAAGAGAGTCGGCCGATTGATGTGAGCGCTGAAAGAGAGGCCGCAATGCAGACGCAGCAGCAAACTGGCTGTGCCACCCAATGTGGCAGGCAGTCAGGCAGGCAAAGTAGACTGGCAGCAGAAGGTATGGGGGGGGTTTGGATTGGGCTGCCATTAGCGGTATTCAAATCATAACATAAATACACTTGTCGTCTGCCGCGAGCTTGCTTGGATTATGACAGGGCCGTAGCCTGGCGAAGGGGACGCAAATGTCTGTCTGACATGGTGTGGCAGCAAGCGAAGGGCAGGAGAGGTGGATGGGGGGGGCGGAGGGGTGAGCCAACTTGTTTCATTTTGATAACTTGTCAAAATAGTCTGGAAGGCTAAATGAAGACGTTGAACAGAGTTGGATGCAGCCAGACGAGGCGGGCTATATGATAAATGCGGCCAGACAGCGAGGCAGCCGCTGACAAAGTGTTGAATGTTATGCCACTTTATTATTGCCATTAAGTGTGGCACACACACACACACACACACACACAGAGAGATAGCGAGTCAGGGGGCGAGTGGGAGGCAGTTACACCTTCATAGTTCTTGCTGCCGCAGGTTGTCTTAGTTTATGACTCTGTTGGGGTATCGCATAAAGCTGTCGGACAGAACGTCATAAAACTCATCTGCACCCCCAGGACACGGCAGGACTTTTGGTGGGGAGGGAGGTGGTGGGGGGGACTCCAACACGGCGATATTCCCAGTTGTAAAGTGCGCGCATATTTTTACACCCGCTACGCATTGGCTACAAAGCGGGTATAATAAGAAGAGCAAAAGGCATCTATAACCACAAAATGTTCGTATGAACAACTAGATCTCAGCTACTAAAAGAGCTAGCGCTATTAAATTTGAGCAAAATGTGTCTTATAGTTGTGCGCAAAATAGGCTTATCGCAGAATCCAGCTAATCCTATTTTCAAGCGTAATTTTCAAGCTAGAACTTATAATTCTATTGTCTACAAGAGCTTGTACTATATAAATAATATATATGAAGCTTTAGCTACACTCGCTGAATGTACATAGAATTCATGTAAACTAAGAAGTGTAGCGGGTATTTGGCAGTCGAGCCATCTAAGCTGTTGCTTTCTTGCTTGTTTTTAACCCTCCCCGCCTGCACTGAACTTCAGCCTCGCATTGACCTTTGCGCCAGTTGGTTTTATGTGCGCGACTGATTGGAATATGATATCGAAATTGCTGTCTCCCCCCGTTCCACGACGCCTCTGTTGCTGCTGCTGCTGCTGCTGCTGCTGCTAATAAAGTCTTCGCACAGTCTTTGCCAACTGGACACGGCTTAATTTGTTAGACGTTATCGCTTCCGCTTTGGGGGCAACTTCTGCGGCAGCAACTGCAACAAAATGCACATTCAGCATCCGCTGCAACTGCAACTCGTTTGCCTGGCAAGTGCCAGGTAAGGGAAGGGAGTGGATGGGGGGGGGGGGGGTTCCCTTTTTGCTGCAGTCACGTGCAGTTGCCAATAGGACAAAACTCATTCGCATGTTGTGCGATCGACGCGCGTCTTATCGATGGCTGCGTGGCCTTGGTGCCGCACCATGGGGCAGAACAGAGCGGAGCGTGGCGTCTGCTGTTGTCCCTCCGGCATAGACCCATTCTGCGGGTGTGCGTGTGTGTGCTTGCTCTTCTACACATGTACATGTGTGTGCGGTGCATTTTGAAAAGGGTTTCCATGTCACTTAGCTGGGGATATTTCATTGAGTTTGGAATAAAACTACTCAAAGAAATTTTCTGTAGCTTCAAAAATATATTACAAGCATTAATTAATTAACTAACTTAACTTAAACGAAGTAACGAAACTTATAGTTGATTACAAACCACATAGCGTACATAAACCATTCGCAATGTCTCATTAACACAAAACACATAAAAGCTAACCAGACAGATGATACTTAAGTTCTGCCTTATCTGCGTATGATACGCTCCAGCGAAATTTACTCTCAGTGTTTTATATGTTCTCTTTGATTGGAAATTTTGCTTTACTTTGCAATAACTTAGCAATTCAAAGTTAAATTCAGTTTAATTTTGATCAGTGCGAGTGCGGATCAGTTATATTAGATGATATTTATGAATACATCTTTAAGTGGAAAGTGGAATATAATGAACTTTCCCATCCTCTTCCTGTGGATTCTCCTCCTGAGTGGCGGCTCTGCTGCTACTGCAACAGACGACAGTGGGGTAAGTTCATTGATTTGATTGTTGAATAGGTACCGAAGTGAAGATATATAAATATGTACTATATAATATATATATATATATACATACATTCAAGCTCTACTGTTGCAAGTGTCCTTGGAATATGTATGACAGGTGATGGAGCATTCTTTAGACTCCAATAAAAAGAATACTGCCACATTGTTGCAAGGACCAGGCAGATAATCCCATGCGTTACAACATAAATATACATATATATATATATATATATACAATACATATAAAGTATATATATTCTTAATCAGCATCTACAGCGTAGTCCAAATAAACAAAACAGTCTGTCCAACGCTAAAAAGTGTCTCATCCAAGTAGAACTTGGTAGACGAGCTTCTTATTGCTGTCGGAATAGCTTCGTGTGCAGCTTATGTAATTATCTTCATTATCTTTTCTATTAAACAACTATTTAAGTAAATAATGTGAAAGAAAATCCCCCTTTGGTGTATTTATATAATTTATTACCCTCTTGAATTATTGTTTTCTTTTGTTGTTCTTTTAGGAGTGCAAGGAGTCCAAGCAAATGGACGATCTGTGTGGAGCCCACACGTTCCAGTCCGTTAAGCCAATCTTGAACTACGTTGATCAACTGCAAAAGGAGCAGCTGAACAACAAATGTGAAGGCAAACAGGAAGAAATCGACGATTTGCGAGAGAAGATTCAAGAATTGCAACTGAAAATTGCCGAGCGAATATTGAAAGACGATTTATAGATCATTAAAAGTAAGAAAGATTCTCATATCAAAGACCTGCAAAACACAATTTCTCTACTGCAGAATACCAACCTTGTCTTTAAAAGAATTTTGAATCAGTTAAGAGCGAAGTTGGTGAGTTGAAAACATTCATTAGGGAAGAATTGGGCAAGGAACTCTCGAAGATCGATTCGAATGCCTCCAAACTTCAGAATTGCGAGGATAACTTGAAGAAGAATAACAAAATGATTGCTGAGAATGCATCGCAAATGGAATCGAAAGAGGCAACTCTGAAGAGTTGTCAGCTAAGTTTGAATGAGAGTCAGAATGTTGTACGTGAATATAAAGATCAGTTAGAGATTCAACGACAAACTAATGCCGAATATTCTGCCACAATTTCCGAACTCATGGCAGAAGTCAGATCAAACGAGGAATCGCTGAAGAAATCTCAGTCTGAACTAAATAAGAATCAACTTGAACTACAGAAGCAGAAAGAAATGATTCGAGAAAAGGAACTAGAAGTACCAAAATTAAGAGAGCAAAGAAATGAGGACGAAGAGAAACCAACCAGTTGCCTTGCCTTCGGGGATTCCAATGGCGTTCATAATGTTAACATACCCAACTTTGGCAACTTTCCGGTACTTTGCAATAGTGAAATTGCAGGTCCAGGTTGGATCATTATGCAACAGCGAATAAAGGGAGGAGAGGATTTCTACAGGAACTGGGAGACTTATAAGAATGGCTTCGGCAACTTTGCTGGAGACTTCTTCCTCGGCCTCGAGAAGATCCACCGTCTTACCAACGTTCAGAGATACGAGCTCTACATACATATGGAGAGATTTAACGGAAGCACTTCCTTCGCTCGTTACGACAACTTCAGCATTGCAGGAGAAGGTGATAAGTACAGGATGATCAGCTTGGGAAAGTTCTCGGGGAATGCAGATAGGGACAGATTGAGATATAACGAACGCAAACGGTTCTCCACTTTCGACAGTGACAACGATGAAGATGATGATTTCAATTGCGCGAAATATTATTATGCTGGCTGGTGGTACACAATGAGATGTACCACATGGTAAGTAATCGATTGATTGTCATAAATATCTTTCAAACTGATGCAGTGTGATTTGTTTTTATTTAGCAATCTAAATGGGAAATACTATCAGCAGGAGGTTAATACAGGCGATTCTAATTGGTGGACTTCGTTTTACTCTCTCAAAACCATCAAGATGTTGATTCGGCCTCGTGGAAATTGAAACGCCCTCAAGGAAATCGAAATTCAAATAAATGAAATATTTTAATTACTCACAGAGACTTCTCAATACTGAATAGATAAAATTGTTAGATATTTTCCAATAGAATGGATTTTATTTAGAACAAGTCAACTGCCAGGGTAAGTAAGCGTACACATTGATGCCGTTAAGGACATGAATCAACTGGTAAAAGAAAGGGGAAGTTTTCCGACTTATATTTATTTCCAAGCAAAAACCCTAACTTCCATAAGATCAGCGAAGTCATCCCTGTAATATATCTATATATCTATGTTCTGTTTGGTTTTTTTTTTAATCTTTTGCTTTTGTGTTTCACTTTATTAGCCCTAAATATGGCATTTGCTTAGCCTAGTCGATTGCCCTTCGCACTCAGCAATCTTCAGCATTTCCATCCGTGTGGTCAGTTGACTGCAGAAATAGCAACAACAAGGACAACCAACATGAATAATCCATTTTTCTGAAAACACTTGTATACTAGCTCGATCCCGACTCGCAGGCAACGATCATAGATATATGTATGTATGTGGGTAAGTAAGGAGGGAGCACTCGTTCCTCAACCCGACACCGTGCGCGTTGTCTAGATCGCGGCCACGCATGCGGCAAACAGAGGCAGAGGCAGTGGCAGTGGCAGTGGCAGCTACGTAGCTGGTTGCAACGTCGCGTCGCGTCGTCAAGGTTGCAAGCGACACCAGCGTCGAGATTAAAGATTCCACCATAAACAAACAAGCGAAATAATTGAGGCAAAATTGAAGCAAACTACTCGAACGGGCAGAGAATGAGGGAGTGGGGGGCGGGAGGGGGTAACACTTGGTGATCTTGCAATATGGATATGGCCATGGCAATGGATCGGAGGCAGAACCAGTTTCCAGTGCAACAATTAGCACGGAATTTGTGGGTGCCATAAAACGCGCTACACGATGGCAACATGTTGCGCTTACGCCCATTTCCATTCCCGATTCCCATTCCGAGAGAGAGGTGGGCTATAAAACCGCAGAGTCTATGGCCGGACTAACCCACACTTACCGAACTAGCCCGCCACTCCCTCTTGTACTCCTTCGTAAGTATGTGTTCTAACGGTTAGCTCGGCGAAACAAGCGCCGTCATTCAATTAGAATCACTTCAAAGTCAACGGCAATCCATCAAAGGCTGTTTAGGGTGCCCTACCTTAAGATCTACCCTAGCTTCCCTCCCTTTCTTCCATCCTTCTTATTAACATTATTCATATTCACATTCTCTTTCATATTTTGCTGCATTTGCAGACGAAACGAAATTATGCATTGAGATCAAACAAATTGCATGCAACATAGATATGAATCATAGCGAGAAGACGTCGCGCCCCTTGGCGGTGCTGGTGGATCAGCTGGCGGTACGAGGAAAGTCTCTAGAAATGAGGTTATGAAAGTTCCGCGGCGACAAGTGAATATAATGAGTAGCTGAACGACGTAAAGATATGTTAAGTTAGTACAAATTAGCAGTTAGAAACCGAATAATAAACTTGCTGTATAATACGAAAAATGTAGAGTAGTTTCCATTTGATTTCAGTGAAATTTCAAATTAACTTCCAGAATATATTAAGCCTTATAGCTGCAGAGTTTCACTACGATATCATTTAAAATAAAGAAATAATTTGCGGAATAGCTCAGATATCTTTGGAGTTTCTATTGCAAAACTGTGTAAGCAGATCAATTAATGTTCTATAAGACTCATGTACAGCAGTCTTGAAATACCAGCATATCCACTAAAGACACACACATCATATTACACAATCGCTTAGGCAGCTACTTACTTAGCTGCCCATTTATATCATCACATACGCAGGCCACCTTAGTTGATTACACACCTTGCACTTGCGCCTCGAGCCACCTTACAGGGTATAATTATAAACATTGAAATTGCTGTCTGCACACAGAATCTTGATCTTGAAATCCCCGCCTGGCTGCATCCCAGACATGGCACAATTTCTCATCGCTCATTTCGATGCAGGAGGCCAGATTCGTTGGCGACTCCACACATTTCCATTCCCCTAGCTTCCCTCAACCCAACCTGACTGCGTCGACAATATTAAATGGTTTGCATTTCTGTTCTGGGGGCCTGTTAATAGCTCTAACCCCAGTGCACCCTCTTCCGCTCGCTCTTTCTAGTCTGACACTTAACGGCCGCGTGTCCACGCCAAAAGCCGCATATGAATTATGTGCGTCCATGAAATGTGCACAATTTCCCTGGAAAATCGCAACATTGTGGAAAATGGAAAATTGCAAACAATACGCCAGACAGATAGGGCCAAACAGGGAGAGAGAAAAGCGCTGCCAGTTTGGGTAATAAACTGTGTCCATAAGCAAACTGTATAGCAGCTATAGATTCCTCCCCATCTCTTTCCCTCTCTGTCTCAATTTAATTTACCATTAGAGCATAACTATCGGAAGCTACACGCGAAATGCCCGAATGCCCGACAGTTAGATTCCCTTCGAAAAACAAATTCTTTTGATTCTATTGCGGTGGGCGTGTCATCTAAAATTTTAAAATAAACTTGTGAGGCAAAAAATCTTTAGATGTCTTCATGCCAAATTTTGTGGCTCCAGCTTGAATATAGACAGACGGACAGACAGACGGACAGACAGACGGACAGACAGACGGACAGACAGACGGACAGACAGACAGACGGACAGACAGACGGACAGGTGAACAGATGGACGGACAGACAGACAGACGGAAAGACAGACACACAAACATACCGACGGACAGACAGGCGGACAGACGGACAGACAGACGGACAGACAGACGAACGGACAGACAGACGGACAGACGGACTCGGCTAGTGATAATTAGCAAAAACATATATACTCTTTGTGGGCTCTTCTACGTCAATGTATGCCTGTTGCATACATTTACACAAAGTTAATATACCCATTTTTGGCCATTTTCAATGATCGAAGGGTATGAACACTAGACAAATACTCGAGTTCTCTGCGATATATTTCAGACCCATTCGCGCTTGTCATATTCGGCGAACGTTCAAGATTCGCTGCGACATTTACTTGTTGCGGTCTAGCAATTATAATTTCTTACATCGGCCGACAGAGACGCTGCCAAGACATGCAACAACCCAATTAATAATAGATATACAGATATTTGGGCTCTATGAGGCGACATACTTGGCATGGCACATGATAAATGCGCTTTATGAATATGCCAGAAATTCCTTAAATTTCATCTATGAAATTCTGTCAAGTTTTCCCATAGATTACAGCAGACTGACTGGCCACAGTGAAAACTTTAGGTTTCTTTCAAGAAAGTTTAAAATTTTTAGAAAATTTTTGGAATAATGTACTTTGCGTTTTAATTTCCACTTAGCGGCCTCAAATTTTTTTTAAATGCTGTAAATTTTTGGTTGATTTTTCAATTTTAATAAATAATTTAAGGTTTTATAAACTCCGAAACTATTTTAAAAATTTTTTGAATAATTATTTTTATTAAACTCTCAAATTTGTTATGTAAATATTAAAGACATTTTCGTATGAATGAAATAAGTAATAAACTGATGATATTTTTCTTGGAATGTCAGCTGAGCATTGCTACAAGATCTTTACTCTAAGCAGCGTCTGGTTGGGATCAGAGTGCACATCTGTTGCTACGCAAGAGGGGGGCGGAAGGCGTGGCGGAAACGAGGCATTGTGCGCGTATGATGAATGTGCGGCGCGTGGCATAGCAGATGCGTGGACTGTCAATTTGCATGAATTTATTGAGCCCAGTCAGTGGAGGCGGGGTAGTTGGGGTTGGTGGGGAGAGGAGTATAGGGAGTGATACTGCTGCGAAGGAATGCGACCCACTTCCCGGAAGAGAAACATCAATTAATGTTTGCAATTTGCGCACGCTTGCTTTATTTTTGATCATTCGATATTCGATTTTCGATTGCGATTTCGATTTCGATTTTTATATGCAACTACCACAGTTTACATTAGGTGTATCTACTTTATATATATATATATCCTATATATAGGTTTATAATGATTTATAATGTATATCGTAATGCGTAGCCAAAAAAATTAGTTAGGTTGTGTGAGTGCTGACAGATCATCGATGAACAGCTGTGTTATCGATAACGTTCGATTGATCGATTGCTGCCCCATCGCTACCACGTTCCATGTACTGCAATTTATACAACTTATCGCTAGACTTAATGCATTTAAATGCCCACAAGATCGCTATCAATTAATCGTACCATATGTATATAGACACAGAGGATATATTTTCGTATAATTAATGTGTATGTGTATGTGTGTGTGTAGGCTTGTTCAAGCTTAGCGTAGTGTTATGCTCAAGATATGTTCTCCACAAAAACCATGTGTGTTCCAATTGGCCAAAACGTCCCTCTATTCTCTACCCGTTCACCTACTACTAGATCAGTTACTTTGATTCTGATTCGTCTGCCTCTGCATCGGGTTCACCATCCGCATCGATCTCATCGCCCTCCTGTTCCAGTTCGTGCTCGGCATCGTGCTCCAATTTGTGTTCGTTTTGATTGTTTTCCATTTTGATGCTACTCAAGGGATGCCAAATCCCTCCGCCACCGCCATTGGATCCCATGAGCGTTTCGTCCTCTCGTGTCGGTGGACTTTGTGCCGGCTCCGATGTTGGCGATTTGCTCGTACTGCGTCGATCCATGACATATGGATGCTGATGCTGCGTGCCGGCCAGAAAACCAGGAAAGCCGAGTAAACCTGGTGGATATGGGTACTTGGCGCCGTTGGCGAAATGCGGTGGTGGCAAATTGGCAAAGGCGCCGGGACTTAGCTCTCCGGGCTACATGATGAAAGAAATTTAGCAGAGAAGTTGAAGAAATTGTAAAAATTTCATGAGGGTTATTAAATGGAATAAAAAATTAATTGATTTTTAACTAGGTAAATTTGAGAGTTTTACTCAAGAAACAGAAGAGAAATTGAGGAAAGAAAGAATACGTAGAATTGAAAATTATTTCTTAAGGTTATATATTAGATTTAAATATTAAATACTTAGTATGAAAACTTGATAGTTTTACTGGAAAGACTAAGACTAAGCTATTTGAAACGAAAAGTTTGTAAAGATTTTTGTGGTTATAAAAAAATTGGAAAAGTTTTACAAAAATTACAATTTTAATTTAAAATTTAATTTCGTATTTCAAAAAACTTAGGAAATATGTAACAACAAAAGCATTCTATAAAAATATAATGTATTACACTATATTATTTTACTATAAAAAAAGGTACAAATATTTTGGAAAAATCATTAAATAATTTCTGGGACTACAGTTCAATTTTCTCTATATATTTGAACACTCTTAAATACTTTCATAAATCTCAATAATATGTATATAGATAAGTATCTGCCCCTTAGGAAACTCACCTTGGGTGGCATGCCATTGAAAAATGGTGGCAAGTAGGGAAAGAAGAGCTCGGGTCGCCGCTGCATGAACTCCTGTTCGGCAGTTGGTGCTCCGCCTGGACCGGCTCCAGGTCCCGGACGCATGGGCAACTCCAGCGACATGCGACGACCGCGACGCGATGTGGGATTCGTCCACATGTGGGTGCCCATATGTACCTGCAAACAAGGAGAGTGGGTAGGGGGAAGGGGGTAAGCTCGGCAATATGATAATCGGGCAACGGGACAGCAATCGCACCTTGAGATTCCCCTTGGTGGTGAACGCCTTCTGGCACACATTGCACTGGAAGGGCTTGTCGCCCGTGTGGGTGCGCATGTGGATCTGCAGCGCTGAGCTGGAGCTAAAGTTGCGCCGACAAACGTGGCAGAAGTGCTTGTTATTCACCGGCGGATCCAGACTGGAGCTGGGCGGTCCGGCGGACATGAGCGCCTGCTGAAAGTCCAGCGGACTAGCGGGAAATCGATGGGCATCTGGTGTGTAGGTGTGCAGCAGAGCGGGTGAGCAGGAGAAGGGAAGGCGTAAATATCGCTTTGTATACAATTTCTAAGTAAGCAGAGTGTAAACTTATTTTGCCGATAGTATATGCGATAGTTTTGCTGACTTAGCCATAAATATTATAATAAATAAAATGTTAAACGATTATCGTTGATAACTTCAGTATTATTTACTGTCAATCGAAAGAATCGATAACACTATCGCAACTTATAAGTTCTATTATCGATAAAAAATATTCATAGTTATCGATAAAAGTTTAGTTTCTACTTGATTATATTTATCAATTATTGCCAAGCTTCTTATCGTTTTAACCATTAACTTAACTTTTTTTTTTTTGTCATAGTTATTAGAAAACCTATCGTATCAATGTTTGTCTGCAACTATCGTCTACCTAACTGCACTTGCATGGACTGCTTCGAACGGTAGAGCCTTATTCTACTTCGTTATTCCCTAATCGTAGCAATTATCGCATGCAAAGCAAATTTAATTTACACTTCGATATTATATTGTAATCGTTACGTAGTTACTGTTAACCTCACCTTAGTTAATTTTACTCTTCGCTTACACAACTGAATTATTATATATGTATATAACGGTTGTTCTATAAAAACTATCGTATTATTATTTGTTTGCACCTATCGTCCAGTTATCTGAATTCCTGGCATTCTCATTCTACGCTTACCTAACTGAACTATCGTTGCAGCTATCGCATGTGGAGCAAACACAATTCACACTTGTCGATACTTATCGATAGCTATCGTTACTTAGATACTGTAGAACCCTATTCAACTTCATTCTGTACTTACTTAGCTGAACTGTCGTTGCAGCTATCGCATGTGGAGCAAACACTATTCACACTTGTCGATACTTATCGATAGTTATTGTTACTTAGAACCCTATTCAATATTGTGCTACAACATTTGACATCATGTGGAGCAAACACTATTCACACTTGTCGATACTTATCGATAGTTATCGTCACTTAGTTACTGTAGAACCCTATTCAACCTCATTCAGTGCTTACTTAGCCGAACTATCGTTGCAGCTATCGCATGCAAAGCAAACACAATTCACACTTGTCGATACTTATCGATAGTTATCGTTCCTTAGATACTGTAGAACCCTATTCAACTTCATTCGGTGCTTACTGAGCTGAACTATCGTTGCAGCTATCGCATGTGGAGCAAACACAATTCACACTTGTCGATACTTATCGATAGTTATTGTTACTTAGTTACTGTAGAACCCTATTCAACCTCATTCGGTGCTTACTGAGCTGAACTATCGTTGCAGCTATCGCATGTGGAGCAAACACAATTCACACTTGTCGATACTTATCGATAGTTATCGTTACTTAGATACTGTAGAACCCTATTCAACCTCATTCGTTGCTAGCTTAACTATGCAGCTATTTGAACTATCGTTGCAGCTATCGCATGTGGAGCAAACACAATTCACACTTGTCGATACTTATCGATAGCTATCGTTACTTACGCAACTGCATCTTCATCAACGACTGCTCCGCATCGGCTGCTGCTGCCGCATTCTCCTGCTGCTGATACGCAACGCTGGCAGCGGTCGCCAATGAGCTGGCCCCACTGCCACCCTCGCTGCCGGCATCCTCCGCAAGCAGCTGCTCGGAGTCGGGCTCCTCTTTGATGGTGGCAGCCTGTGCCGCCACAGGCAGCGGCGTTGTTGGGGCAGCAATCTGCTCGGCCGGCGCCTGTGGCAGCTCCTGTAGCTGATTTGGCTTGGGCTTCTTGGCGAACAGATTCGGATTGAGCGTCAGCTGAAAGAGAGGCGGAGATCGCGTTAATTTCTTTCGCATTTGCCCGCTAATGTGGCATGCAACAGGCTGCAGACTCCAAGTTGGCGCATTCGCTCGTCTCTTAATTATCCCAAATTCGTATGCGCAAACATAATTTACAATCTACGCCATCTTTCTATGCCAACTAATTAGCTTGCACAGACAAAGTCGCCGGGTCTCATATTTTTATGGCAAAACAATTGTTTTGCGAGGGGTAAAGACGGCGGCGGAGGGGGGAAAGGGGAGTAGGGAGTGGGGCAAACGCGAGACAACTGTCGCCCCAGCCAGGCAGCCGACGCAGATGGGGACGCGCGACAAACAAAAGATTAAATAATTTTGCATAAAGCGTAACATAATTTATTTGCATTGAATGCATCGCACACGCCGCCACCGATCCGGCACACACGCCCCACGCTCCACGCCCCACGGTGGCCACGCCACGCCACGGCACGCCCCACCTCCTTCTGGTCTGGTCTGGGTTGGCCCTGCTCGGGGCACTCGTATATTTTGCATCATCATAATGCATTCTCGTAATTACTTACAATTTTTAAATCATTTCGAAATTTTTCTTTGCGCCCCAAAAGTTGATGATGTCCCCTTGCGCTCTTCCTCTCCCTCTCCCTCTCACTCTCACTCTCTTTCTTACTCTCTCCTTGCCTTCGCATCTCTAGTCTGGCTCGCTCCTCATCGGGAATGTGTTAAGCGAACACATCACGCACCACAGGCGCCCGCTTTGGAGCACAGGCTGCCCCACCGACTATACCCCTCTGCCACGCCCCACACCCCACACCCCACGCCCCATCGCACTGCCTCTCTGGCTGGCTGCATGGCTGATTACTGGCTGAAAATGTTATGACATTTACACTGCCATCGCATTTTGCGCCAAAATAAGGCGAAACCCAGGAGCGGTTCAGTCAAAAGGGGGAAAGTAGTTTCTTTTAAATCGAGAGAGAGAAAGGAAGAAAGGGAGAAAGCAAGTGTAAAACTATGAGAAGTTATAGCAAATTTTTGCTGTTCGTAGTCACTGTTTAAGGCATCTGCAAACTCTAACCTTTACCTAGGCATGCTTCAAATGAGTACAACATTTATTTAAGGGAATGCAAATTCACTTAAGAACTTAAAAGAAGGCACGTCGAAGGTTTCATACCCTTGCAGTTCCACCAACATAATAAAGTGGCCGATATGCTCCATGGTAGCTTAATGATATATCTGTCCGATTTGAATGCAACTTGCATAACATTTAATGCACATACTTACATATATCTGGAAAATTTGATGGCAATATCTTGAAAAGTGACAAAATTCGACCGACAGGTTCTATGCCAGCTATACGATATATCGGTCCGATCCGGTTCGTTCCGACTTATTTACAGCGTGCAGCAATAAGAAACATGTATACCAAGTTTCATCAAAAAAGCTCTAAAACTGAGAGACTAGTTTGCGTTGCAACAGACAGACGGACAGACGGACAGACGGACGGACAGATGGAGGAGCGAACAGGCGGACATGACTAATTCGACTGCCCTGTTGCTGCTGATGAAAACTATATAAACTTCATACGCTCGGAGATGTCTCCTAAAGAGTGTGTGCGAAAATCTGGCCAAAGTTAATATACCCTCTGCAAGGGTATAAAAATACTTATTCACTAAATATACGGAAAACTTTTAATGGAAATAATTGTGAAACTGCTGTTTTATGCGAATCACACCAATAACGCTTAACTTAAATCGATAAACTGAAAATTGTAAACAAGTTTTTAGCCTTAAAACAAATTTCTAAAAATCAGTAAGTTTTGAAAATTCTCAAAAACAAAAACAGAACTTGCAACTCTTCGAGTTTAGGTGCTTTAACAAATTTAAAGGAAATGTACTTGAGTTTGGTTTTCGTTATACTACGATAGTAAGGGATTTAACTAGGCTATTCGTTTTTACCCCAATCAATATAAATTTCAAAAATTTCAAAATTCGTTTACCCTGATTCACGCAGACTCCGCTACCGTGCTGTAAAATTCACTTTGCATTTTGGAAATACTCCAAGAATGTAAAATATAATGAACGATGTCATTAGTCATAGAAACAATGCAGCCACAGACTGAAGCAGACAGGCAGAGGCTTCGCCAGAGGGGGCAACAAGGGTGTTGGTGGTGGAGGAGGGCGGGGGGAAGGGGGTGCTGAACACGAAGCCTGCTGCACTGCGAACATTCTCAAATATTAATACACTCGCATTTGTACTTAAGTTATGGCCAGGCACATGCGTTGCCCAGACAGGCCCCCCCTCCCTTTGGAGCATTCCTAATATCATCAAGCACATGAGAGCAATCCGGACTGGGGCAGGCTGGCATGGGGGGGGGTAAGCGAACGCACTTTAATAAATAATTGGCATTGTTGTGCGGTGTAATCCCATCGCTTTAAGACGACGACCACAAGGCAAATGCCTGCAGTTCAATCTGTAACTGGGTTTCAACCTCAGAACCCTCCCCTCTCCACGCCCCCTCCTACCATTCAGCTTCAAGTTGTGACTTCTTTTAGCGGCAACCGCTAAGCGGAACGTGAACAATTAAGGCAAACTATGCAACTTGCCACAATTTCCTCATAATAATGCCATGGCTCGAGAGCAAGCAGAGGCGGCACAGGCGCGATAGGCAAGGCGAAAGGGGAGGGAAGAGCCGGAGGAGAACCGGCGAGAACGCGAGAGATGAGCAATTAATAATAAGCTCATAATTTGTATGGTTCTGGCCAAAACGGGCTACCCCGGCCCAGCCTTATAAGGCAGGCCCACTACCTTAGCCTGGCCATAACAATTTCATTAATGATGCTCGGAGCTTGAGGCCTGAGGCCAGAGCTTACAGCTCACAGCCTTACGCAAGTTCTCATCGTGCTGCACATTAAAGTTGAGGTTAAGGTGAATTTCAATTTACTAGGTTAGATTAAGGAAACGTGAGGATGTTACGTTTTGAAATAACCATCTGAATTGCTCTCATTAGCACTAAAAGAGCGCGTAAATGTCTTTGGATATATTTCAAAATCAAAGACTTTATAATTATCGATATATATACATATATATCGATAGTTTTATTTACATATCTGAGAGCTTTGAAAAACTAATTAGAGCAGATAACCTTCATGACTTTATCGTTCGCTTTAACTAAACTTAACCTAACGAATCAAATTGAAAGAATATTTTTGGAAAATAGTTTTTAAACTTCTGAAATTTTGGCAAATACAACATACGTTAATTTTATAAAATTAGCATTTAGCTCATTCGAAACTAACATATGCACATAGAATAGTCTCCCGGCTCGATTGGTATGCTCAAGTCCCCACTGATAAGGCTCAGAGAGCCGATCGAAGACGCTTTATAGAGATTAAACTTCCAAATGGACAGACTGACGGACAGACGGACGGACAGACGAGTGATTAGACAGATGGACAGACGGACGGACAGACAGACGGACATACAGACGGACGGACGGACGGACCGACAGAAAGGCAGACAAACCGATGGACGGACCTACGGATGGACGGACAGATGGACAGACGGACAGAAAGGCAGACGGAGGGAAAGACGGACATACAGACGGACGGACGGATAGACGGAAGGACGGACGGAGAGTGAAAGTCAGAGAAAGAGAGAGGCAGAGAGATAAAGAGAAAGAGAGAGAAAAGGAAAAAAATTGAGAAAAAGAGAACGAGGGAAAGAGAGACAACACTCAATAGTAGAATAGGTTCGGTTGCCATGCTCAAGTCCCCACTGATAAGGCTCAGAGAGCCGATCGAAGACGCTCCGGAGAGATTTGAACCTGAACTTTATAGCAAATTACTCTCAGTGTTTTATATGTTCTCTTTCGCATGAATACTTTCAATATTTGCGCTGTCTGAATATGAATTCAGTCTCAGTTTAATCAGTGCGAGTGCGGTTCAGTTATTTGAAATTGTATAAAACATATATCAAAGTGAAAAATTATGAACATTTCTTTCCTCTTTTTGTGGATTCTCATCCTTAGTGGTGGCTCCGTGGCTACTGCATCGGGCGATGAGGTAAGTTTCCCGACTGTAACCAACAACTGTGTCAATGTGAACAAGAATATGCTATATAAATATCGATCGCACCTGGGGATAATCTGAGAATTCAATTTCACTTATCGAAACCCATTTCAATTCTGCGTTAATCATAGAAGTCAGTCTTAATATTTTAATATAATAATTATGATTCTGTAAAGCTATATATATATATAACATTATATATATTACGCTGTTATACTGTACATCGACTACTCACAAATACTGATTAGAAACTATGACGTCATGCAGAGACTTTGTTCTAATCAGCTTTACTTGTTTTGATCTCTTTCGTTCCATTAGCATTGCGAAGATTCTAAGAAACTAGACCTTGTGCCAGGCAATCAGATGAAGCGAGTGGGCGGGACACGAAGCAGTAAAATGAGGAGGACGACAGATGGACAGATGGACAGACGGACAGAAAGGCAGACGGAGGGAAAGACGGACATACAGACGGACGGACGGATAGACGGAAGGACGGACGGAGAGTGAAAGTCAGAGAAAGAGAGAGGCAGAGAGATAAAGAGAAAGAGAGAGAAAAGGAGAAAAATTGAGAAAAAGAGAACGAGGGAAAGAGAGACAACACTCAATAGTAGAATAGGTTCGGTTGCCATGCTCAAGTCCCCAGTGATAAGGCTCAGAGAGCCGATCGAAGACGCTCCGGAGAGATTTGAACCTGAACTTTATAGCAAATTACTCTCAGTGTTTTATATGTTCTCTTCGCATGAATACTTTCAATATTTGCGCTGTCTGAATATGAATTCAGTCTCAGTTTAATCAGTGCGAGTGCGGTTCAGTTATTTGAAATTGTATAAAACATATATCAAAGTGAAAAATTATGAACATTTCTTTCCTCTTTTTGTGGATTCTCATCCTTAGTGGTGGCTCCGTGGCTACTGCATCGGGCGATGAGGTAAGTTTCCCGACTGTAACCAACAACTGTGTCAATGTGAACAAGAATATACTATATAAATATCGATCGCACCTGGGGATAATCTGAGAATTCAATTTCACTTATCGAAACCCATTTCAATTCTGCGTTAATCATAGAAGTCAGTCTTAATATTTTAATATAATAATTATGATTCTGTAAAGCTATATATATATATATATATCACTATTTATATATATTACGCTGTTATACTGTACATCGACTACTCACAAATACTGATTAGAAACTATGACGTCATGCAGAGTCTGTTCTAATCTGCTTTACTTGTTTTGATCTCTTTCGTTCCATTAGGATTGCGGAGATTCTAAGAAACTAGACGAAATATGTGGCACGCACACGTTCCAGTCCGTTAAGCCAATCTTAAACTACGTTGATCAACTGCGAAAGGAGCAGCTGAACAACAAATGTGAAGGCAAACAGGAAGAAATCGACGATTTGCGAGAGAAGATTCAAGAATTGCAACTGAAAATTGCCGAGGGAAAGTTTAAGGACGAATCTATAGATTCATTGAAAAGTGATGCCCTAAGCAAAGATTCTCATATCAAAGACCTGCGAAACACAATTTCTCTACTGCAGAATACCAATCTTGTCTTTAAAAGCGAAATTGATCAACTGAAAACATTCATTAAGGAAGAATTGGGCAAGGAACTCTCTAAGATCGATTCGAATGCCTCCAAACTTCAGAATTGCGAGGATAACTTGAAGAAGAATAACAAAATGATTGCTGAAAATGCATCGCAAATGGAATCGAAAGAGACAACTCAGAAGAGTTGCCACTTAAGTTTGAATGAGACTCAGAATGTTGTACGTGAATATAAAGATCAGTTAGAGATTCAACGACAAACTAATGCCGAATATTCTGCCACAATTTCCCAACTCAAGGCAGAAGTCAGATCAAACGAGGAATCGCTGAAGAAATCTCAGTCTGAACTACAGAAGCAGAAAGAAATGATTCGAGAAAAGGAACTAGAAGTATCCAAGTTAAAAGATAAAATAATTGAGATAGAAGAGAAACCAACCAGTTGCCTTGCCTTCGGGGATTCCAATGGAGTTCACAATGTTAACATACCCAACTTTGGCAACTTTCCGGTACTTTGCAATAGTCAAATTGCAGGTCCAGGTTGGATCATTATGCAACAGCGAATAAACGGAGGAGAGGATTTCTACAGGAACTGGGAGACTTATAAGAATGGCTTCGGCAACTTTGCTGGAGACTTCTTCCTCGGGCTCGAGAAGATCCACCGTCTTACCTACGACAACCCACACGAACTCTACATACATATGGAGAGATTTGATGGAAGCACTTTCTTCGCTCGTTACGACAACTTCAGCATTGCAGGAGAAGGTGATAAGTACAGGTTGATCAGCTTGGGATCATTTTCGGGGAATACAGACTGGGACAGAATGAGATATAACGAACGCAAACAGTTCTCCACTGTCGACAGTGACAACGATGAAAATGATGATTCCAATTGCGCGAAATTTTTGCATGCTGGCTGGTGGTACACAATGAGATGTGCCGCATGGTAAGTAATCGATTGATAGTCATAAATATCTTTCAAACTGATGCAATGTGATTTCTTATTATTTAGCAATCTAAATGGGAAATACTATCAACAGGAGGTTGATATACATGATTCTAATTGTTGCTATACGAATTACTCTCTCAAAACCATCAAGATGTTGATTCGCCCTCGTGGGAATTGAAACGTAATTGTCATAAACAAATTTGTTAATCAGCAAATGAATGCAATAAAGAATAATTTGATTGTTTCAAGATTCTCTTGGCAAATAAATGAAATATTTCACTAACTCCCTGTGACTTTTTAACTCCACTTAAAATGTTGAGTCCTTTGTATTTCTCTAGATACTCTTTGGGATTTCAGCATAAGTTGTTGGCAGACGAAACTCCCGAAGTAAGTATTGTAAGTATACAAACAGAAATCGCTTTACTTGTAGTAGGCGGCATTAACAGATTGCGATTTATATCTATATAACATGCAGATACATACAATGTGTATCTAAGAAATATTAAAATTTGCGTATTTGAACAACCAAAACGATAAGTCGATAGCTATCAATTGGTCACTACAAATGGTACAGCTATTTCGCTGCATTTGGCATTACAGAAAGTGAGGTTAGAACCTACCTTGGCGCCATACGTGCAGCCTGTGTCGTTGTGATTGTGATGCCCCCGGACGGTGGGGGGCAATGCGACTTCTTTGGCATGTTCGCTCTGCAGATGCGTCTCCAAGGCGGCCAGGCTGGGCAGCATTTTGAAGCACAAGTTGCAAACGTTCGGGGGCGGTTGTAGACCTAAGAGGGAGCAGAACAGAGAGAAAAAGAAAGAGAGAGAGAGAGAGAAGAAAGATATTCAGTTGGATTCGCAAATAATCGTAATAAATTTCCATCAGCGCGTAAATGTTGTGACATAATGACGGCGTAATTCATTCAGCGCAAGCACGCCCAGCGCGTAGGCACTCAAACCACCCCCCCCCCTCCTTAGGCAGCCCTCCCTCCCCCAGCCCCCTTCACAAACGCCACTGCTGTCAGCGATCGCGCGTTGTATTGGAAATGTGAAAATGCGCGAAAAGTTTATAAATAAATTGCGGAATTTTGGCATTGCCAGACAGACATGCCTCGTTGGGGCGCAGGGGGGGAGGGGGGGAGAGGGGCTTTGTCTTGCTTCAATTGAGTTATGTCGCGCGCTGCAGATTTATCGCCAGGTCAAAGTTGACAGACAAAGCGTCTTTGTCATCTTGCGCGACGCACCAGCAGCAGCAGCAGAAGGGGAAGGGGAAGGGGAAGGCGGGAATGGTGGGGGGGGGGGGGGGTGGCAACTCACCCATAAATCCCAGCGGTGCAAACGGCAACAGCGGAAACTTGGCATGCATCTCCTCACGCGCCGCCGCCATGAGCAACAAATTCGGCGGCAACGGCGGCATCCCTGGCAAACAAGATGCTGCAGTGGCTCCATGACGCGCTGGCGATGACGATGACAAATCCATGGGCGGCACGGTCAGCTCATGGCCATCCAGTTCACGTTCGATGGCCGGCACATTCGGCGTGGCGCTGCGATTGTCACGCGAATCATCTGTGCTGGCATCCAGGCTGGTCATGAACTCATCGAAATCGCCGCCCTGCGATGATTCGGAGCGCTGACCCGAATGATCTGACGACACGGTGGCCTGCGAGAAGTCCAGCGTATCCGAGGTGCCCAGCGATTTTTGTGAGCTCTGATCCTCGGCAGCCTCTGTGCTTGGGGCAGCCCCTGCTGCTGCCCCTGCTGCTGCTGCTGCTGCCGCTCCACCGCTGCCATCGTCCATGGTGTGAATGCGTATGTGCTGCTGCAATATGATGCCATTGGAGAACTTCTGATGGCAGACGGGGCACTTGAATTGGCTACGCATGGGCGGCTTAATCTTGTGTATGCTCATATGCGCCTTCAGGTTGCCCTTGGTGGCAAAGGCGCGTCCACAGATCTTGCAGCGAAACGGTCGCTCCCCCGTGTGTGTGCGTATGTGCATCTGCAAGGAGCTGCGACACGACATGACCTTCTGGCAGAAGATGCATTGATTTGGATCGCTTAGCTTGTTCTCTATGTTATCGACCAGTTGCTGCAGCTTGGATGTCTCCGATGTCTTGTCGATCTCGATGAGATCCTCCCATGACTTGTCAATGATGCGTTCCATTTGTGCCAGCGAATAGTCGCCACCGCCGCCGCCGCCGCCGCCGCCTCCATCGCGTCGCATCAGTTTGGCCAGCTGCACTTGCTCCGGACTGGAGGCCAGACGCTCCTCGGCCGCAGCTGGACTACTTGCCTGGCTGCTCTGACGCTTGCGCACGCTGCCATTGCGTCGTTGCGTCGTCGTCGTCGTCGTCGTCGGTTTGGGTTTGTCTTTGTCCGCCTCTGGGGGCGTTGCTGGCGGGGATTTCTCGCGATTTGCTGGCTTGCTAAGATCCTCTGCCTGCTGCAACGCGGGCGATGCTATTGGCTCCTGCTCGGCTTCGCGACTGGCAGCCGCAGATGCCGAAGGTGTTGTCGGCAGCGGCAACGGCGGCGGCGGCGGCGGCGGCGGTGGCGCTGGTGGCACAAAGGGCAAGCGAATGGGCGCAAGTGGAGTGAATTGCTCCGGCTGACAAGGCGGCGGTAGCGGAGGAGCTGCTGCTGATCCTCTTCCTGCTCCAGCTCCAGCTCCAGCTGCTCCTCCTTCTGCTCCTCCTGCTCCCCCTCCTGCTGCTCCTGCCCCATTGCTCACCGGCGGCACCAGCAGCATGGGCGGAAAGATCTGCGTATGCCGCTGATAGTGCACCTTGAGATTCCCCTTGGTGGTGAACTTGCTGCCGCAGACGTTGCAATGGAAGGGTCTCTCCCCGGTGTGCGAGCGCAAATGGATTTGCAGGGCCGAGTAGCTGCCAAAGATTTTGCCGCAATATTTGCAGCGATGCTTGAAGATTTCGCCGCGACTCTGGGCCTCCTTGCACGCATACTCGGAGTACTCCTCCTGCAGCTGAGCGGCATGCAGACTCTGCGAGGCGGAGTCCAGCACCTCCTCGGTGCGTCGCTGCAGCATCTCCAGGCAGTTGGGCTCGTTGGGCGCCGGCGGCGGATCATGATTGGTGATGATGCTCGACGCGAGGCTGGAACTGATGTCGCACAGCAGCGGCGGCGCATGATACTCCTGCTCCAGTTCCGTCTCCACGGACAACTTTCTATTGCACTCCATCTGCTCCTGCTCCCGCTCCTGCTCCTGCTCCCGCTCCCGCTCCTGCTCCTGTTCCTCCTCGTCCTCCTGCTTGGAATCAGTCTTTGAATTCTCCTCGCGCAAACCGTTGAGGCGCTGCTGCTGCCGCTGCTGCTCCTCCTCCTCCTCCATCTCTAGCTCCTCCCGCTCCTCCTCCTCCTCGTCGTCCTCCTTCTGCTGTCGGCTGAGTGCTGCGACCACGCCCCCTGCCCGCTTCAATTGACTCTGTAGATGCTGAATGAGCTGCAACTGCATCAAATGCTGCCGCTGTACATTAAAGATCGTCGACTGCACCATGGCCAGATCGCTGGCATCGGCTGTTCCGGCCAGCGCGGTGGCCGCAAACTGAGCCACCGCCACTTTGGTATGTTGTAAAGCTTCCAGTGCCACATGCCCGCTGCTGGGCAATCCCGCGCCAACTCCAGTTCTAGTTGCCCCTCTGCCGCCATCGGCTGCCGTGCTCGAGATGATCGACAGATCCAACGCCTCGTTGCTATTCTCTGGCTGCTCCTCGCCGGCGAGCACGCTTCCGCTCTCCTTCAGCCCCAGTACCGCCTCTCGCTGCGCCTGGGGCAGCTCATCCCCAGCCGCGTTGCCATTGTTGTTGCTATCCGCATTCAGCTCCTTGGCCAGCAGGCTTTCTGTGCTCGCTCCGCTTCCGCCCGCGCCCGCGCCCGCGCCCGCGCCTGTGCCTGTGCCCGATCCGGCTGTGGCAGCTGCTGCTGCAGCGCCTCCACTGCGCGTCCCTGTGCCTCGGTAATTGATGCGATTACGAAATATCGAACACATTCTTCCGCCCCTGCAGCGGCTTCCGCCGAACGTTACGTCGCCGTCGGCTCACTTCAATCCTGCAATGTGTCTGCTCCTTATTTGGGATATGATTTCGGTTCTGGCTGCGACAATGGTTTCTGCCTATGTGAGAGCTGTAGGAAGTGAAGGAAAAGCGAGAGGCAGGCCAGAGCAAGTTAGCGAATTAGCTTAAAATGAGCATATTTCAAATGTAAAATTATTGAAAATTTAATTAAATTTAAATTAATAAAAATTATTAATTTTATATTTTGTAAAGGAATTTTTCATGGAAATTTAATAAAATTAATAAAACTTAATGTTTGAATTGAAAGTAATTAAACTTAATTACAATTCATTCATGTCTTTTATTTATTTAATTTTTTATTAAGGCATGCTTGTTCCCAAGTTCTTAATAATTTTTTCTTTTCGTATCAGCAAATAAAGCTAACTTATTTATAATTAAGCATATGTTTATTGAATTAATTAAACTTTAGCTAACTTCATTTTATAATTAGGTAATTTTTTAGAAATAAAGCTTAAACAATTTTTCGATTAAACTATTTTAACATTTCATTTTAATTATATGTTATTTTATTTTATATAAATTTTTTTTAAGTTTATTTTTAAACCAGAAAGCTTATAAATTTCAACAAATTATTAGCTACAAAAAAAATTCAAACATGTACTTAAATTTTTTCAAATAAATTAATTAATTCAATTTAATGGAAAGTTTAATTTAATTTTCGGTTCTATTTCACATGAATAAAAATTTAAAATATATGCAAAACGGTAAAAATTAACAAAAATATGTTAACTTCAGAATTAATTAAATAAAATAAAAATTTAATTATATAAATAATAATTTTAATTAAATTTAAATTTAATTTAAATATTATAAATTTAATTATACATAAAATTTAATTATATACATACATATTAATATTTTTAGATTTATTTGGAATTAATAAAATTTTTTTTTGGGTTTTATTAAAATTTTTTGCATTATGATTTAAAAGGATTGGAAATTATGAAAAAAAGATGCGAAGCTTTTAAAATAATTATATTTTAACTTTAAAAATGTTCAATAAAATTAAAAAAAATAAATTGATTTTTTATTATCATAGCAATTTACGTTGAATTAAACATGAGCAAATTTTTATATATTTTAATTTGTAATTTTCCAGAGATTTGCAATTAAAAATGTAGATTTAATTCGCGCAGTGTAAGGCGCAGCACAATTCCAGACAAGTTAGACGCTAGTATAACCGAACCGATATATACTGATATACTGACTTCGATACTGCTGCCGGCGTCGCTGTCGACGTTAACGTTGACGTTGACGTCGCCGTCGCCGTCGCCGTCGCAGTTGAGTTGTGTCACGTAAGGAGGCTTCGAGCCGGGGCTGACTTTATGATAAATTTTTGAATATATGAATAGCACGCGGGTGTTGCGACCCAAAGGCGTTGAATAAATGATTGAATTGCATTTTATTAGGGGCGTATAACTTAATTTTGGCCTAGCCGACGCGACGATTTTGGACTCCTTTCCGCGTCGGATTATTGAACTGGCCGAACTGGCTGAGATTCAGAGTTTGAGTTTGAGTTTTGCATGAGTCAAGCCTGGGTAATTTATTGATATATTACTTTGGAATCACTCAGCATAACTTTGCTCTGCTCCCATTTGATATATTCCGGCTATAGCTAATTTACGGCTACCTCTTCTACACTCGCCCCGCAACCCCTGCCTCCTGTACTGTGCTCAAACTTCTTCAGTCTCTTCCAGCTTGTAGGGACATCGAGTCGTCGAGAGATTGCGATATGAGTATGTCGCAACACACGGAAATGCAGTGCAGAACCAAGCACAAAAGGGGTGTCTCGCAATCAGCGATCAATCTCGTATTATACAAAAAAAAAAAAAACACACACTCCCTTGGCTATTCATTCTCGTATTACGCCGCTTCTTCTGTTTATATTCAATGATCTCTGGCTGTCGATCGTGGCTCACGCGTGGTCGAACACCTGCACAATCAATAGGTTCTATGGCAGCTATACGACACAACTGTACAATTTTAATAAAATTTGCACAGCCATTGAAGGACATACCTAGACATATATTGCGAAAGTTCCATAGCGATATTTTACGAAATAACAGAAATCGGCCGATAGTTTCTATGGCAGCTATACGATATATGGGTACCATTCGGCTCGTTCCGACTTATTTATGTATGTATACCAAGTTTCATTAAGATAGCTCTAAAACTGAGAGTCTACTTTGCGTTGCAACAGACAGACGGACAGATGGACAGATGGACAGACGGACAAGGCTAGTTCGACTCTAGTCGAGGACCGTAGATGTCTCCTAAGGCACGTGGCAAACTTCTGGGATATACATAACATACAGATATATTCTATATAGGAAGAATTTCATATTTTTTTATGCCAATAGATTCAACTTCAATTAACTTTTATTTTCTGCGTATTCGTCAAGTTTCATGCATGCTCCCTCGCATGGTCAATCGATGCTCAGTATGGAGGCAGATACTCCTCCGAGTACTCGCAGAGTATATAAATTTGGCATTTTGGCTACGCATCGATTTCAACATATAATTCCATTGAATTTGTGAGTTACATTTAACACGCACTCGCCCAGATTCGTAATCTCACACATGAAATTGGGCAGAATATTTCACAATAATCGATGCGAACGTGAGACGCCAAGAATGGAGCCAAGCAAGAGGGGGCTGGGGAAGCGGGGGAAGCATTCGCATTACGGCCGATTGCTTTATGATTATTTCCCGGCAATTAAGTGAATTTATTGGCAAAGGTAAACACAAGCTGCGGCCCCCGTCCTCCCCCCATCCTCTTCCTCTGCATATGTATATAGTATAACACTGTATCGATTGGGCCTCATCGACGCGTACGCACACACGCACACACATCGTATAGTATTTCTATCAATGGGCTCATCCGAAATCAATTTGTTTAATGCAGCAACCGACGCGTTTGGGATTCCGATTTCGATTGGGATTCGGACAGCGGACAGCGGACAGCGGACTGTGGAGAGCGACAGCTTGTGGCTCCCTACGATTTGGAGTCGGGGCTGGGGAAAGTGTTGAGCGAGGAAAAGTCAAGTGAAGTCAAGTCAAGTCAAGTCAAGTCGGTAGCCACAACTTATTCCACTTGAGCTGATTTTCTTGAGCGATTTACGCACAGCCAAAAACATAAAACTTCCGCAATTGCCAGGCAAACGTAGCGAAGTTTTGAGGCATTTTCCCTCCACTTTGCCACCTCCACATCCACATCCACCTCCCCCTCGCCCGCAGTAGGGCCAAATCGGGGCTTCCTGTCAGCAGGTGGTCCGCGGCTCGTGCGGCCAACTTGAAAGAGGAACTCTAAATCTTGTGTGCTACAGTGTTGCAGTTGTGTTGGGTATATAAATATTGTATCTGCTAGATGCACAGTCAGCTAGATAGATAGATAGATAGATAGATAGATATACTGGCAGATACGGCTGCAGCCCTGCAGAGGTGTCAATCATTCAATCATTCCATCGCTCATTTGTTTTATTTGCCGCCTCATCCGCTGCGGATGCGTATCAAAATTCTATGCAATTTTCACGATTGATTGATGGCACACACACACACACACACCCCCTTAGACTCGCCCGCTAGACATGCATAAATACTGATGTATTTGGCTGTTTTAGCCGTGAAGGCAAATT